>OX155698.1:1766200-2052338 GCA_944547425.1 Eupithecia centaureata
CCAATTGATCCATATCAATACGATATCAGTCAAAAACGTCCCCAAGACACTGGTTGCATTACCAGTGCAATGCTGTGTGGTAATGCTGTTTAAAATAACGTAGAAATATTCGTCAACCCTTATCAAATAAAATAAACAAAAGCCCTTTCGGGCAGTTGGATGCTTGTCATGGTGCTATTACTATAGTTGGAAACAGTTTTACTTAAGCTATCAAAAATCGCTCTTCCCTCTCGCCTCTGACTAAAAACGCATCTCAATCAGTCCTGGATTTGTAAATAGGCCGTACAGGCCTGTCCTAGGGGGGGCGGCAGCGTCCTAGGGGGGGCGGCAGATTTCAGAGGACGGTCACTCGATTGCAGACAATAAAATTCTATGTCTACGGGGGGGGGGTGCAGCTAACTGAACGGCTCCGTACACGGGGCGGCAGAAAAAAGTGGCCTATACTCATAAAAAATATAAATCCGGCACTGATCTCAATACCCTGTCATGATCATGTAAATTATAGTAGTTAGTATATCTACATAGATGTTAAACCTTAGATCTTACCGCCAGACCGCACCGAGAATAGCAGTGTAAATGTCAGTGGTAGACCAATGCTAATGACCTAAGTGGAAACCTATTTGGCTCTGAATGGTGTAACCTATACCTTAGTACCAGTTGTGCATTAGTTTATGATGATAAAAAAGTTTTCGTCTCTTTCCGTACATTTGAGGCTTTGCAACGCTTCAAAACAATATTTGTTTTCATTCCTTCATTGTAATTTTCTTTGTTAGTAAGGTTACAAGTACCTTATTTAGAGTTTTTTTCACGAAAGAAGTCCCCTAGACGCGGCGCTGTAGTAGTACGACCGAATGAAGCCAGCAAGCATATGGCAATCTGTCAAATTTAGTTCCACCAGTTGCCGTGGGACTTTTTTCATGAAACGGACTCTACAAAGAAAATCTAGGAACTAATATCTTTTTAGTAACAACATTACCTAATTATAATAGTTTTTGTATAATACCCATTTTAAGAACAAGATTTTGGGTGATCTTGAGACTTGCTTAAATCTGAGATGCGTTGAGTGTCCAAGGATAAAGAGGTAAAAGTTAGTCTCGAAATCTTTTTTCGTCATCCAAGTGTACAAACTCGTACTAAGTGCACTGGTCTCACTGTAACAGTTGTTCTGCTTGAACAAGCATCTTGCCCAATGGCTTCAACCCCATCATTAAGTGTTTACTCCTTTCCGAGTTATTAGTTCTTTCCTGGTTTCTATGGCTATTAGGTCTCTATTCTGTAACTTTGCTTTCAAATGACGACTGATGATTGAATTGATATAAAAAAACTAGCGCGGGTCGCTAGTTTTTTTATATAAACCCGGCTTCGCATGGTTTTATTATACGTATAAACCTTCCTCTTGAATCACTCTATCTATTTAAAACCGCATCAAAATCCGTTGCGTAGTTTTAAAGATTTAAGCACACATATGGACAATGGACATAGGGACAGAGAAAGCGACTTGTTTTATACTATGTAGTGACTATCAAAGCTTTTTCATTTCTTTTTTTATTAATCACAAAAGATCTTTTTTGATGTTGACTGTCAATGGCCTTTGAGCTCGATTCAGTTTAATTATTATTTTTTTTACTTTTTTTTCAGCTATATTGATGTTATAGTAACATAAATTATTATTACAAATTGATAGTACAGTAAACTAATTATAATTTTACACATTGAAATCTCATAAATAATAAAAAAAAAATATTCAATTTCAGTTTTTTTATGTATCACTATCGTATACTATCATCATCAACCTATAATTAGTACATAGGCCTCCCCTATTGAGCGCCATAGCGGCCATAGCGCTACTATAAAAAGTAATGCTAAACACATGTACTAAAAACAAGATGATTCAAGCCTAGCATATGTCTGACTTGTAATGAGTTACATAATTTCCTGCCTACAATACAGCCTACAGTTACATGTTGTACCGTAAAAGATGTAACCGGGCCGTAAAACCAATTATACCATTAGATTGATTGGGTAACGGTGACAGATCGACTTGTTACAATATCGTATGGTTACGGTAACCGGGGGAAAACGTGACAGGAAGTAATACGAAACATAGATTAAATTCATAATCCTACAAATATTATAAACGCGAAAGTTTGTATGCATGTATGGTTTGTTACTCTTTCACACAAAACTACTGAATGGATCTGGATGAAATTTGGCACAGAGATTGATTATAGCTGGAACAACACGCTATATTTTATCTCGGAATGCCCACGGGAACGGGGACTACGCGGGTGAAATCGCGAGGCACTGCTAGTAAGCAATAATCGTATAATATGAAGTATAAGAAGAAGAAGGATATACCTAACTACACGGTTGTGGGTTCGATTCCCGCCTCTGGTTAAATAAATAATAAATAAATAAATAAATAATTCCGGACAGTCCACACAGCATCATCTAGCCCCAAGCTAAGCAGAGCTAGTGTTATGGGTACTAGATGACTGTTATACTTAATACAATGTTTTGTATGATCTGCAGATATTATTTCAGGATGTTCTGGTTGTTTCATAAGTGTGTTTAAAAATATCAA
Source organism: Eupithecia centaureata (assembly GCA_944547425.1). Classification (NCBI taxonomy): domain Eukaryota; kingdom Metazoa; phylum Arthropoda; class Insecta; order Lepidoptera; family Geometridae; genus Eupithecia; species Eupithecia centaureata. Next base: position 1,768,785 of record OX155698.1, read on the forward strand.
TCTTTATTTATCTATTTATGTCTATAATATATCAGTTTCTTAGCTCTGCTTAGCTCGGGGGTAGATCGTGCGGATTGCCCAGCATTATTTATTTATTAAAGGTAAATAAAGGTACATTAGGGATTTACAAAGAATAAAAAGACGACCTCGGAGGTCGATGAGTGAAGGTGGTTTGTGAACTTTTGCGTTTTACTAATTTTTCCATACAAAAGATATGAACGCGTTCGAACTCAGTGTTCTTTACAATTTCTTATCAAGTAATTGTAAATACTAGTTCTAGACACACTATATTATAATTGCGAGAGTTTGTATGGATGTATAGGTGGATGTTTGTTCCTCTTTACAAACATCCATCTATACATCTATAAATAAGTCAAAACTACTGAATGGATCGGGCTGCCAAAAACTAATGAACGGATCCGGCTGAAATTTTGAAAAGACGTGGTTTTAGCTCTGGAATAACACATAAGCTACTTACGTAAATCAGTTCCCATGCATTAAAATAGCCTTAAAACCTTTTCATAGAAATGCGTGCGAAACCGCGGGCAGATAATACTTTCTTGGGGTGAAGAAGGCACACAGTGCCAAATTTAAATTGGCTGTATTTATAACTAAACTAGCGACCCGCCACTTCTTCGCACGGTTTTTCTCTTGAATCAATCTATCTATTAAAAAAACCGTATCAAAATCCGTTGCGTAGTTTCAAAGATTTAAGCATACAAAGGGACATAGGGACAGAGAAAGCGACTTTGTTTTATACTATGTCGTGATTTTGGTTAAAGTGGCATATGGCTGCTTTCTGCATAACTAGGTCTGAATGATGAGCTGCCAATCAAACTCTGGGGAAAGCGTTCGACGCACTTAAGAGAGGTAAGTACGAATGTTGTAATTTATGGCGCAATGGGTAACCATTGCCATACCCATATTCATCGCCATCAAACGAAACTGATTGCTAATAACATCTTGTCGGAATGGATAATTACAATGTAAGATATGGTTATTATGTGAGTTCACCTACTTAGCAAGATTTAATGAGATAGATTATGATAGTGGTATTTTGTACGTGAACGCAAACTCTGTAATTAATAGGTAATTCACGGTAAATATCACTGTTGTTAAAATATTAAAATGATAATCAACTTGTCATCGTTCAACATTGAGTTGCTTGTTATTACTGAAAGCTATCATCTTTTGTTTTGAATATTTTTTGGTATAATCAGTGAACTCAACGATGAACTAATTCCATATTAATTTTCATTTACATTTTGAGACGATGAAAGTATATTTTTCATTCTATTGACTCTATATTTTATTCCAAAGAGTTTTATGTAAATGTACTTATTTTGCTACTGGTGGAAACTTTAGAAATAGCCCTCAGCTTAGTATTAGTTTATTGTATTGTAGTCAATCTAGTTATTAACGACTGTGTACCTACCTCTATTGTTTGATTATCTGTGTAACATTTACTATTCTAATCTATGAATATTTTTGTCGCAATCAATAAATGAATTAATGAATTAATCAATAAATGAATTAATTAATGAATTCATAATTTCCTTGTTTATAATTTGCTTTTTATACCCACCCTAATTTAAAATAAAAAAGTACGTCTTAAAAATCAACGTTTCCATTGAAACAACGCGTTCTAAGTCGCGGCTATAAACTAGTTTATAATATTCGCGTGATTAAATCGCTTCAGCCTCCGCGTCCGCTCTTCACATACAACGCTCCCTACCACATTGAATGAAGGTATTACCGTATTACTAAGTTCACATAAAACCTGTTCTCCCTTTCCATTGATCTGTTATTTAACAGGTGGCCTACATACCACACTCGCAATACTGTTCACTACCTACTATACCTAATTGTTTGTAATGCTGGAATGTGTTGAAAGAAAGAAAGAAAATTTTATTCTTACTTATAATGAACTTATAAGACAACAAGCGACCCGCCCCGCACGGTTTTATTATACCTACGTATAAGCCTTCCCTTTGAATTTAAATTTATTAAAAAAACCGCATCAAAAACCATTGCGTAGGTATTTTTAAAGATTTAAGCATACATAGGGATATAGGGACAGAGAAAGCGACTTTGTTTTATACTATGTAGTGATGATAATGCTGGACAAGCCACACATCGTCTAGCTCTAAACCTTGCAGAGCTTAGGTTTTATAAGTACTAGATAACTGCTAATAACTAATACCTACTGATTACCTACATAAGATTTTGTGCTGCAATGCGTGGTTTCACGCTCTTTGCCCTTTTGAACCTTTGTTGATTAACTGCATCAACAACTATTGACCCATTAAATAAAGGCACGCCCGTCTATAATAATTTGCTATGTCGAAAAACAAGCGAGTGCTTTTTTATATTTATATTTACTCTGTGAAGTTTGAATGTCTGTCAACTTCTGTGGTGCAGTGGGCGAAGGTCGTATGGCGTAGGAGGTTTGAGTTCGATTCCCGCTTCGCGACAATTATTTTTACGATCTGCAGATATTTGCAGATAGTTTCAGTTTTCTGATCATTGCAAATATCTAGAGGTAGCTCAACTAACACATACCTACTAGTCGTCGCATCCCCAAGACACTTTATGCATTAGGCTGTATGACAATGCTAGTGCGCTGCGACAGATACTCACCAGCTCTCGGGTCACGCATCGCATCGACCAGACGCTCAGATATTTTTTAAAACGCTTATACTGATTTCTGATTTTTATGTGCTGGATAATGCTAACAAATGATAATGTTGATAATACTGGACAATGAGCACAGCATCATCTAGTCCAAGCTAAGCAGAGCTTGTGCTAAGGGTACTAGACGATAAACGTAGATTTCAGAGCCTTTGCAACCTGAATACTATGTTCGAAATATTAGAACCGGAGAAAAAAGAGATAAGATAATTAAGATGAATAAATATTTCTTTTAATTTTATGCAAAAAAATATTGTCTTTTTTGAGAATCCCATTCTAAAAGCCCCTAAAAGAATTTTATACGGGGCCCCGCCAAGGCACGTTATGCTTCTGTACTATACAATAAACTATATTTTTTTATTATAAATGTATTTCTTTTTTTAAAGCGCTGCATTTTTATCAATGAAAGAGGTAATCATTGAGGTCAATGATCTTGAACATGCACTAATGGTCTGACTACAACTAAGTCACCAGTGTTATGATCATAGCCGTTAGTTAAGTCAGTTGTGTAACAGTGTCGCGCGAGAAAGTTTTATTACTTACGGTGGCAGTTAACTGACTTAGTTAGTCGCTATATAGGTTATTGTGCACTTTGTCACAGTTTTAAGACGGAAATAGTTTTTTAGAAATAACTTTAAGTACTTACTTATCTTCTGTCTATCTCGCTAACATACGTACGATCCCTAAGGCGATGCAAGATCTATTATCTAGCTAGATAATGATAGGTAGGCGAAAAAAATAAAGTGAAGGTCTGCCTGTGACGCAGGAGGTTGCGTGTTCGATTCCCGTCTTAGGAAAATGTTTGCACGATCTACAAATATTTGTTCCGATGTTATGGGTTTTATGTAATAAAAAAAATATCTATCTATGTATTGTAATAAGTACATCAGTCATCTGCTGCTGCTGTCCGTTCATCACAATTCATACAAGCTGCACAAAGATTTGCTGAATTCTAAAAACATCTTGACCCACCACACAATGCGATCTTCAAGTGCTATTCGTGTGTAACTTGTCACAGTGTTGTCTTAGTCCTTATAAAAATTCCATAAGGAACCCTGAAGAGTAACGAGGATATTCTCTCGGACGAGTTGTCCACTTCACTTTTGGTTTAGGGTACAACTGGTCCGAATCTAAAATCAGCAGTTTTGGAACTCGGACGTGTTGTACCCCAATCTAAAACTGAAGACGACAACTCGCCCTCGGACAAGTTTTCATTCGGACGAGATAATACCCTAACCCATTAAATCATGATATAATAAAAATTATCTATCTATGTATAGGTACTACTCTGTCAAGAAAGTACCGGGAAAAGATCAATAATACACAAAATGTTTGTTATTCATCCAAATTTATTTTATCACCTTCAAAGTATGCTCCTTCAGAAACGATACACTTACGCCAACGAATTATCCAATCATCAAAACATTTTTTAAACGCTGTTTCCGGAATTGAGTTCAGTTCTCGCCGCGAATTCTTCTTTATGTCTTGTACCGATTGTTGGAAGGCGCCACTCCGAAGCTTGTTGACTAGTTTGCATGTCAAACTCATAAACCCACGTCTCGTCACCAGTAATAATGCGTTTCATGAATGTTGGGTCGGAATTGACTCGTTCTAGCATGTCCTCAGCGACTCTCATGCGATTGAGTTTTTGGAGAAAATTCAGGTCTTTTGGGACTAGTCGAGCGGCAACATGTTTCATACCCGAGTGATTATTTAAAATGGTACGGATCGACTCGTGAGATACAGAGAGTTCGGCGGCTATCTCTCGCAAAGTTGAATGAGGATTTTCAGTCACTGTTTCCTTCACTTTTGCGATGTTAACTTCAATTGCAGACGTTGATGGCCTACCAGAGCGAGGCAAATCTTCCATCACATCTCGACCGCTTTTGAACGCTTTGTACCACTCATAAACACGTGTTTTTGATAAAGTCGATTCACCGAAAGCCTTCTGTAACATTTTCAGTGACTCCGAACACGAAATTCAATTGGCGATGCAAAACTTAAGACAAACTCTTTGTTCGATGTTTTGGTCCATTGTGAAATTCGCAATACACACTAGATATGATGTAACTAAAAACAGCACTGTATTTAATATAAATAACAAATGCAACTCAAACTCCGCGCCAAAATGGCAAACAGTTGTGCCAACCTAACAACAACAAAAAAAACAAAAATTTGAATTTGGAACCATAAACAAATCATCCATTCCCGATACTTTTTTGACTGAATGTATAATGTATTAAATATATCAGTTATCTAGTACCAATAACACAAGCTTTGAGTAGCTTACTTTGGGGCTAGATGATGTTGTGTGGATTGTCCAGCATTATTTATTATCTATTTGTATAATTATATTATTATAATGTTTGTTCACTCTTCCAGATCTCACTGCAGCTGCGACCTGAAGTTCCGCGAGTGTCTCCGGCGCACCAGCTCACTAGTCTCGGCTCAGATCGGCCTCACCTACTTCAACGTCCTCGCTCCGCAGTGCTTTCGGAAAGCACACCCTATTGTCAGGTGCACTAGGAAGACTAGGTCAGTACATTAGAATACCTATTACGAATACTAAAAGGGTAAACATAATAATATGTACGTACAACTTAATGTAAATGATCACTTAGATATTTTACCTTTTTTACCTCTTAACCTATTTTACCTACGTACAAGAACTTTTTTAGGTAAAGTTATGAAGTGAACAAGAAACCTATACCAGTTTCATGTTACTTTATTAGTTATTGAGTCCAAAGAAAATCTGATAACTTGTAGTCAGCTTTTTTATAAAGAAAAGCTCTGACAATCTGTTTGATTTTTTTTACTTATAATTTTTTTAACTGACTTGGTGTTTTGTAGTAAACATTCTGCCCTCTGAAACATTAATCTTGTTTATCCTAGTTTTAGGCAAAGCAAGTTTATTATTTTTTCTACTATCTACAATATCATGATTTAATAGGACTAAGACAACACTGACAAAATGGCGAACAGCACTGGAAGATCGCATTGTGTGGTGGGTCTAGATGTTTTTAGAATTCAGCAAATCTTTGTGCAGCAATGCTGCAATTATTTATATGATTTTTTCTATGTCTAAAGAAATACCAAGCTATGCAATGTATTGTATTAAGTATATCTGTCATCTAGTCTAGTACCCATAACACAAGCTCTGCTTAGCTTGGGGCTAGAGGACGCTGTGTGGATTGTCCAGCATTATTTATTATTATTCTCTTTTTACAGGTTGACCGGACAGAAGTGCGAAGAGTACGAACTGGACTACACCAAACCTAAGATGTGGCAGTGGTTCGATAATGAAACCTTCTGAAGTACAAACTAAGTTGTTATGAACAAATTGATTATTGTGTGAAGTTTGTGTGAACAGTGAATTAAGTGATAACACAAGTCTCTCTTGCCTTGTATAACTTGATAAGTTTTGTTAAGTATCAAGTGCGATTGACAAGTGCAAGTGACAACTGCGTCTTGATAGTTTCTAAACGCGGCGCCCGCCTTTAAATAGACAAAATAAAGTCGCAGCAAACTTATCCAAGTTTACTGTAGGTATGCAGTCTGATTGATTCCCTACGTCACGCTATTACATTCAAGCCTCAGATATTCAAGCATGTTCTTAGTTTTCAGTCAGTTCCTTGCTTACAAGTAGGTAGGTACCGCACTCGTGTGAAAGATGGCATGTGTCTTAGTTGTAGAATCCTTTTCACGAAAGAAGTCCCCTAGACGCGGCGCTGTAATAGTACGACCGAATTAAGCCAGCAAGCATATGGCAATCTGTCAAATTTAGTTCCACCAGTTGCCGTGGGACTTTTTTCGTGAAACGGACTCTAAATGTTTCGTGAATAATTATCGAAAATCCTACTGTCTTTTGCACTTGTCACTCGCACTGACACTTAACAAAATGTAAACCTAGGCATAACGCAAGCTTTAAAGTTTGATGTGACTTGGCTGATTATAGCTTAGACATGATGAGAAAAAAATAAAAGCCAGTGGCTTGCTTCAAGACTCGCTAAATTAAATAATAAAAAAATAAAACTGATCAATTCACACAGTATCAGCCAGCCCTTAGCTAAGATGAACAGCAAAAATGATATAATTAATAATTTAATACATTAATAAACATATTAAATACTAGCTGGTACCCGCGACTTCGTCTGCGCATGATTAGTATTTGGAGTACTCGCGATTTTACTTGCGTAATTCCCTTTCCCGTGGGATTTTCGAGATAAAATAAAGCCTATTTCTTATTCCAGCTTATAATCTATCTCTGTGCCATTTCATCCAGATCCGTTCAGCAGTTTTTGCGTGAAAGAGTAACAAACATCCATCCATCTATCCATTCATACTTACAAACTTTCGCGTTTATCAGTTCAATTCAGTTTGGTTCCCCTGGGCTATACGGGTTTTCAAAAATTTCTCACTGCATCTGAACGACGCGTACACACGCGTCGTTCAGATGTTGTGAGAAATTTTTGAAAACCCGTATAGCCCAGGGGAACCAAACTGAATTCCGGGATAAAATGTATCCCATGTCCAATCATCCCGAGTTCCATTCGAATTCATTCAATTCCGTCGTGATGCGTGGTTAAAGAATTTTTGTTCCACCCTCTCTCCCAGGGGAACCTTACTGAATTTCGGGATAAAAAGTATCCCATGTCCTTCCTTGTACTATGAACTCAAATCGTCCCGAGTTTCATTCCAACTCATTCAGCAGTTTCGGCGTGATGCGCGGTAAAGGAATTTTATTTTCATACCCTCTCCCATGGGAACCTTACTGAATTCCGGGATAAAAAGTATCCTATGTCCTTCCTCGTAGTATGACCTATAATCATGCCGAGTTTCATTTCAATCCATCAAGTAGTTCCGGCGTGATGCGCGTTTACGATACAGACAGACAGACAGACAGACAGACAGACAGACAGACATGAATGAAAAAAATTACAGTTTTGGCATGAGTATCGATAATAGAGAGCCCTCCAAAAAAAATTTTCAAAATATCTTCAATGTACAGAATTGGACCTGTTACAGTTTTATTATAAGTATAGATAGATATTTTTTTATTACATAAACAAGACACCCTAAAAATTTCCCCGATACGGGAATTGAACCTGCAACTTCATCTTCAATAATCAGAACTACCTTTCACCTTCTACTCCGATGTTAGAATATCAACTATAGGAAGAAACACACCGTTATCAAGCCACGTGACCCGACCAAACCAAGAGTGTGAAAATGACTTGGTCGCTTCCAAATATCACAGTTCTCTTAAGAGTATTCAGACCAGAAGGGAACTGGATCTGGTGATGGATGCAACTTCAATGCTCTTTCGTCTCTACGAAAGAGCATTGAAGTTGCATCCATCACCACCTCGAGATCGAGCCTCGAGATTGAGCTTTGTTCGTTTGACCGTAGGTATTAATTTTCTATGACTAGAACCACATTGTAAGTTATGCAACTGAGAACATTTCATCGTGTCGTGACGAGGTGTTAAGATCGCATTTCGCTGGCTTGCGTGGCCTTTGACTAGAGTGTGTTCGCTCTTAACTTAGTTAAAAGCAATGATTTTGTTTTGTTCTTTAGTACCTAGTAATTTACTTAAATAAAGGAAAAATCTAATAAAGTTGGTTTGATCTTAAGCTAATTAGGTAGGTAGCAAAATTGGAATGGTGCTCAGAACCTCGCGCTTCAAAACGTCGAGTCTGAGAACACCGCGCTAGTTTACGCCGCGCGAGAGTAAGGTGAGCGACTTTGAGTCGAGTCTATGAACACCGCGCTAGTTTACGCCGCGCGAGAGTTAAGTGAGCGACTTTGAGTCGAGCTATACAAAACCGCGTGCTCACCAAAGTGAGTCTTGGAACGGTGCGCCATTTGAAGTCGACTCTGAGAACGTCGCGCGTCACGCTAGTTGATTTTGACTTATTATTGAAATATCTCTATATACATACATACATGGAAAAGTCTGTGTGAATGTTAGTTATAAGTAATCTCCGTAACAACTTAAATTATATAAATGAAATTTGGTACCTACCTAGATACTTTATGACCTAGAATAGGACATGGGATACTAATTTGGACAAACCTCTGAATTAAATAGGGGCACGGGCGCAGCTAGTATACACATAAAACTGTAGAGGTCTAATTCCTCTACATTGAAAAAAAAGCCATAAACCGAGTCAGGGAGATGTAAGAAGTATAATAACTGATTTAAATTTATTTCAAACATACAAACTTTCACACTTATAATTAGTGGGATCAGTGTTGCCAGATGGAATTTGAAAAGAACAGTAGAAAGTTCAGTAAAAAATCAGTAAATTGGAATAAAAATCAGTAGGTAGATATTAATGTTTCCATTATCATTCATTTCACAATTGCAGCTAAAAAAAAGAAGGTCGCCAGCCAATTAACAAATGCGAGAGTGGTCTAACGTTGGCGCCTCCTAAAAAAACAAGCTTCGCCGATGCGAGTGATAGAATTGAGATGGGGCTTCAGGTCCGCCAGTCCTAAAAGTTACTATTTAGACACGGAGCTATAGGCGCTCGGGAAAATCTGGTAGATTTCACGAAATTTTAGAAATAAATCAGTAGATCAGTAGACGGTTGAAAAAGCAGGTAGATCTACTGCTAAATCGGTAGATCTGGCATCGTTGAGTGGGATAAACCAAGAAGCATGTAAATTATTTAGTATTATACCTACTTGAACAAGATACTGGCCACTTCATATATATTTTTTTATCTATGGTTACAACCAGGGCATGTCGAAACTTAGAAATTTCGTTAATTCGAAGTTCGTAGGATTTTTTAAACTCCAAGTGAGTTGCAAACACTATCAGTAATTATACACTTGCGAGCTATAAACTGGAATCACTTCATCCCTGGTTTTTGCAGAGCATATTCCATGCAATAAACTGTAGGTTGTGGTATATTATTTTAAAGATAATTTTATTAGCTTTCAAACTATTTCAATATCATAGCGAAAACAATTTTCATCATTATGTCATGGAACGTGAAAACAAAAGACATAAATTTTTGGAACGAAACATCATTTTTTCAAACTCCTGAATCCCTATAAAAACTGGGAATTTATGCAATTTTGTCATCAGTCCAATCAGTCACGTCACTCAAAATACACACATTTACACATTTTCTCATATCTTAATTATAAGAAAATATAGAGCTCAATTAGTTTCATTTATAAAACATGTTTATTTAATTAGGTAATTTTATTCAATTCGTTTATTATTTTTTGACATGTTTTTAGCATTAGGTACATGTTTTCATTTTTTACTTTAATAAATTTTGCACACCTTAAAAACAGGTAGATTGTAATTGGACTAATTATTAATATAAGAACTTTTGTACATACTTGGTGGCAAATAAACGATTATGATTATGATTATCCTAGACACGTGTATTTTATTATAATTAAAATAATTTACGACAGTAAAGTTAGGTGTACAAAGTAAGGTAAGTAGGGTAATATTATAGGTTAATAAACGGGACGTTTCAATAAAATAAAAGCGAGATGACGCGCGACGTTTTCAGAGTCGACTTCAAATGGCGCACCGTCCCAAGACTCACTTTGGTGAGCACGCGGTTTTGTATAGCTCGACTCAAAGTCGCTCACTTAACTCTCGCGCGGCGTAAACTAGCGCGGTGTTCTTAGACTCGACTCAAAGTCGCTCACCTTACTCTCGCGCGGCGTAAACTAGCGCGGTGTTCTCAGACTCGACGTTTTGAAGCGCGAGGTTTTGAGCACCATTCCAAAATTGAAACACGAATATTTTTTATACAAGAACGAATATATTTCGAAATATTACATCGAAAAACAGATAAATTACTGTTAGAACACTGAATTTCTATAAAATAATCCTTAAAATTAAATTAATACTACCAAACCTCGAATACATCGAGAACTGAGAATTGCTGATATTTTTGTTGTGCGCAAAATTTATCAGAAAAACTGTGTATAAGATATGTAATAATCAGTTACTTAAAATGATATAAATATTCTATTGAGATGAAAACAGTCGTTTGGTAATGTATTAATTATTTAAAAGGCAATCACTACAATGTGAATTAATATAAATTTTAAATTATTTTTATGCAATGTTAATATGGACCAATTTATAAATTTTATACAATATTTTATTATACATCAAAACCAGCGCATTATGTAGGTAGCTGTATTGTATCTATTTATTTAAGCTAGGCAAATGCCAAGCTACGGAAAACGGGTTTTTTATTGGTAAAAGTATTTGCTAGATTTATCGTGCTACAGTTTTTCTATAAAAATGCGTAATCTGTTTATAAAGTTATTAATATTTTTCAAAGTTGAGTCACGTCTTATTGATATACTAAGTATGATTTAAATAGTTGACTAACAAAAAACCCTATGGAGTAAAAGACATCGAAACTCTAAACATTTATTCTAATTTGTTCTGATTCTGATTCTTTTAATATGTAATTGAATTCTTTTTCATTACCAGAATATTCAACTTCTACTATAAATACACAAACATGGAATTATCAGTAATTTTTCACAAAAATGACATCAATACGACATTCCCACAATAATTACGTTAATATTTTCTAATTAATTTTATATAAAACTCTACAGTAAGCTACGCCTACTAAAGTCTATGAAAAATCTAATGGGACTATCAAATATCATATCAAATATTATTTAAATATATATTATATTGCTTAACGTGGTCCGATGGGGTTATACTTAGGTGATAAACCAATGGGGTGAAGACTTGGGAGGAGAGGAAACAAGAGGGGAGATCCAAGTCTTCATAATGGATGAAGAAGGAAAAACTACAAAGGCAGTATATTTAGCAGTTGAATATATCTTCGGACATTGTAAGTAAACAGACAGTATATAACGTTGTTCAACTTATAAGACGTGAATCCTTGTGTTTTCTGATTCTTGTGATCATAACGATAGAGAAATCATTTATTGATCATGCATGGACGGCAGCATCATTTGGTAACCCCTATTACGTTTACATTTCTATCACTATAGGGTTACCAGTTGATGATGCCGCGTACGTAATGTTTATTAGAATATAAATTACTCTCAGAATGATGAAATTATTATAGATGCTTGTGTGGTTAACAAGACGAGGATTGATTCATGACTATCTTATTGTCATTATATCCCTGAGATTCAGTTTTGATGATTCAATTATCAAATCTAGCAGCAGCTCTACCCTCGAATACTAAAACGTCTCTCAGAATTTAACAACTACAAAGACGCAAGGAGCTCGTGTTTAAAAATAAACAAGATTTAGAATTTAAACATAAGTAAGTATACAAAAAGAAATTATTAATGTGAATTTCAATAATGTATACTGGAAAATTGGTATATATTATATAAATTCTTTAAAATATCTATTAGATAGTCAAACAAAATGGCATGACACTTCTAAAAACACAACCTAAAATATTTATCAAAATTAACACATGTTACCAGCATCTTCCTCAAAATCAACTTGAATTATATAGAATAATAAATTGATATATTTCCAAGCTTGTCTAAATTTACTGCTAGGATGGAAGGATGGGACGAGGGCCTAGGATGGTGCAGGACAGTCCAAGAGTGAGGCATGACTTGGTGTTTCATTGGACCCTGGGGTTACAAGGTATTCTTACAAGGTTACTTACTATACGTGACCATTTACAATATAGGAAGCTTTTACCATTAACCATCTACGGATTTAAAACGATGGACTGTAAGATTTATTGATTTGTATTGAAAAAACAGTTATGACTTTGTAATAAAAAAACAAACTGAATCAAAAAGATTTATATTCCTGGTGTCTGAAATAAATTATTTGAATTTGAAAATATATTTTATAAAAATTTATTCTTTGTTGTCTTGTTGTTCCATAACTTACAACGTATTGTTTAACATAGAACAATTATGCAACAAAAATGTAAGTAGATATAATTTTTTATATTCAATAATCAAACAGTCCACAACTACTTTAAACTTAACTACTGATAAACACTGATAAGTATAGAAGATTGCCTAGTTATAAAATATTAATATCCATAATTAATTATAATATATTTATGTAAAATACTTTCTACATCCGCTATGAAATGAACCTTCTAATAAAATAAGGCAAATGGGTTATATTACGGAGGGATTAAACAATTAACTTACTTTGAGGCACTCAAATTGAAATCATTTATATTTTTTTCTAAATAATTTACTATAACTATCGCGCGCGTTACTAAATTTGAATTGCTTGTTACAATTGGATAAGTCAATACCTTACTTCTTTAAAATTGGATTGTTTAGTAATTATTGTTTCATAAGCTATTTTTTAAAATAGGCAGTTACTCCAAATTCATCATACCCACATATTCCGTCGAATGAGTAGGTTTTTTGTTATTACTTTGTTTATCGATTATTTTTGTTCATCAATTTTTTTCTAACTCTACGAATAAAGTTTTCGTGCGTACTTTATGTTTATATTCAATCCATGGTACAGTTTTATGGTGATTATTAACTATTCCATTATTAAATTAACTCCCTTTTTTATATATTTTTGGATAATGCTCTCATTGTCAGGTCTGAGTCCTAATTATTTTGAATCTTCATTAATCTCTCTCTAAGATTGGCGATAGACAAAATATAGGCAACATTCTAAGTAAAATCAAAACTTATCTAATTCGTTACGCTCAAATTTGAGGCACTGGACCCTTTTTTGATAGAAAAAGCTGATTGAGGAATAGAGTAGAATTTAACAGGTTTTAGACGTTACGCTTTTATTTATTGCTGGAGTAGTAATGTGGTACAAAATATATTAAAATAATGGAGAAGACAATTCAAATTTTAAAACATATGTCATGCTTATTAACAAAAGCTTGAGATAAATAAGTAAGTAAACAAAGAAATAGCATTTTTATTTACACTACGATTCATCACTTTTATGTCTTTTCAGCATATTTACTATTTAAAACGCTATATACGTCTTTTAATTAAGTAAATAACAAACTCATTAACTATGTTATATGAACTGAAACAGCTAGTCTATTATCTATATGTCACTTCAAAATAATCTTAACTTCAATACTAAAAGCCAACTGACAAACTTCAAAATTTTAAAATTGGTGTTGGTTTTTTGTAAAATATCTACACACTTTAATACATAATATTCAAAATCTACCAGATTATTAATACTTAAGCTTCGGCATCAAACGATTTCCACTTAAATTCCATAAAATTATCAATAAATACATTCATAGCTAGATGGCGCTGTAAAATATGATCTAACACTTGAATAAATAAATTTCGAATACCCAAGCACTTATTGGTGATAAATACCTTATTTCTAAATAATATTTTGGTGTTAGTTGGTACTAGCGCCATCTATTGTTTATCAATTTCCTACAAAAATCTCCAATGAATGCATTCCTTGGAGCTTTACTAAATAATAATCATTTCTATCGTATAAATGCCAAAACTTTCTCAGTCCTAAGTGAAATCGATCTATTCAATCCATCTAACATACATACAGCTTGACATTCAGTTTAAATTCTTATAAAAATCTTAATTTCGCCAATATGGCTGTCTAGTCGCCGACTCCTTTTCCCCGTTAATGCTGCACTTTTTGAAATACCTTCGTTTCAACTTTTTTTGTAAATTCAAGGAATTGAGTTTTAGATTTTATTCACTGCAAAAGTAAGTTAATCATGTCATTTTATAAACGAATATACTATTACAGAAATCATAAGAACTTCGAACTCTTAATAAATCTAATACCCAACCCTTAGAAAACATTCGTAGTTTTAATATAATTCATTTCTTTCTACTTAGTACATGGCGATGTGTGCTATGTAGTTCTACAATGACAACTACGGTTTCATTTACAAAAACTACACGATGCGTTGGAATTACGCTTTTATTCGGCATTACATTCAAACACTCATGGAAATGGTCAAAATACGATCAAAATTAAGGAAAAGGGACTATCCTGGACTCTAGTATATTCCACAAGCATTTGAACAGGTTCTTGTTACTGCATAGCTAGTTATTTGGTTGGTAGGTATTTGTCTCTCCCAACGTTGAGAAAAATATGCCATTTCAGCGTGAGACCTGATTTATGTTAATTTGAACTCTAAAAGGTTCATTGATGGATTGAAGATCCATTGTAGCGCCAGAATATGTTGACAAATTCTTCACTCAACGTTTGTAAATAACTAGCCACACAAAAATCCAAAATTCACTCTTTATCTTGCAGTTTGCAATATACCTCTTTGCCGTCGTTTGTATCGAATTCCAGTTATATCAGAATATCAATAATAAAAGCATAATTTTCAGGTTAAGCATAAGGGCAACGTTTCCAAACATTGTTTCTTCAGTTTTTCCGGACTATAGCTTTAAGCTGACTTTATGCGTATCATTAGGTCTAGGTATTCAAATTAACCAAGGTTTTATGCACATCCACGCATGTCTACGTAGGTCTATGCGTAGTTGGCAGCACAGTCAAAAAACGGGAAGCAGGCGGAGCCGGCGGCTGAGTGCTAGAGGACGTGCAGGTTTTCACAGGACTTTGACTTGGAGTCACGTGCCCACACGCGGCCTAGAAGACCACGAACCTGGAAGGGGAAATAGAACATGAAATGGTAGACATTAATTGTCTTCTTATCTCATCCATCTAACACATTTGAGTTACATTACAAGTCATTTATAACAGTTAACAATAGTATTGGTCCAATGTACTTCCTTGTGGTACCCAATAGGACGAATTTTCCTGCCAAGGCATTGAGTGACTCGTAAATACTCTTTTAAAATCCAAACAGTTTTCTATTTTCCTACAGTTGAGTTCCGGACTTACCGTTTCTATTACTACGTAAAAATTAGCGATAGAAACTGTATAAAAAGCTTTGGTAAGATCAACGAAATTGTAACGAGTTTTTTCTCTAGTTCAATCAAGTGGGTCGTATAATGAAGTTATTGATAACTGTGGTAAGGAACATAATGGTAACTTCTTTACCTTGACGCTGGCGGACAGTCTCGTTCGTTTCCTGGGCGTGCTGGCGGCAGAGGCAGGCGGTGGATCCTCGATCTCCTTCGGCGAGCGCGCGCGGTTTCTGGTCTTGCGGGAACCGTTGCGTTTTCTGGAATAACAAGAGATGATGATGATGCATGATACTGTATTGTATGAAGTGTAAGTACCCTCAAAACTCCACAAATAATAATTATCTTATAAGTGGTGATGCATATTATTATACATACTAAATACATGTTATTTTAAACGAACGAATGATCTGTAAGAGGCTTGGAGAGGTTTTAATTATTTTTCATAAAGGTTGTACAAAAAGACAAAAATATCTCGTTGTTTTTATTTTTATTGTTTGGTAAAAGATTTGATGGATATTTTTTTACTTACTTTAAATCAAATTTAAAGTAAGTAAAAAAATTTTAGATTTACACCAGAATTATTATCATTACGTAAATGGAAAACAAGGAGAGACATTTCTGTACTTAAGTCAAGTTGAAATATAGATAGAGAGGGTGATATAAAAATAAAAAAAAAATCTCATGAGACGAAACAAACTTTTTCCTTTTCGATAGCTTAGAGAAGGAAAATGAACTATCTTTTCTCATTTTTCATCTTTTGCTCAGGCGACGAGGAATTGAATCCAATCGAAGACGAAAACTTACAACTACAAGACTTCAAGCTCTATCACCATGCACTGGCACTGCACATAGACATTATACATTGATTTGAGTTATCTATATTGTTTGTAGTTATTAGTTAAATTAAATTTATTGTTGTCTATTTCTACTTTTGCAATGTTTAAGTGTCGTATTTTGTATGTGTGTGTCTGAAGTCCAAATAAAATCTTTATCTATCACTGCAGTTTAAATTACCTCTGTCGCTCTGCCCTGGCAGCGGCGTGTTGTTGCTTCAGTCTGATCTGAGTCAGAAGCCCCACCAACAGCTCGTCCACGTTATGGTTGATTCCAACAGACGTCTCTATGAACTTGCACTCGTAGGATGTTGCTAAGGCTTTGCCCTCTGGAACAGAATACGTAAAGGGTTACTTTATTAGATACTATAAGACTTCATTGGGTTAGGCTATCGTTTTTCGTTATACAGGGCTTAAAAAGAAGAAGGTAATGCAGCCAACGTCTTGGACTGTGACTTGTAATATGGATCAGTTGCAGCACATATAGACATTATACATTGATTTGAGTTTGTTGTGATTAGTTCAATTAAATTGTTTATTCTCTATTTCTACTATTGTAGGTAATGTTTATCTGTTGTATTTTGTATGCGTGTGTCTGAAGTTCAAATAAAATCTTATCTATCTATCTATCTATCAATCAGTTGAGCTACCTAAAGATTGTTCGCAATAGTCTGCAGTTAGGTCCCTTGTTTCAATTATAAATAATCAGTTCTAATAAGTTCGTATTCATAGGTTTTATTTTTTTTGTTAATAAAGACGTAACCAATGTATTGTATTAGATATAATTATAAGATATCTCATAACACAAGCTCTGCTACACCCAAAACAATCGGAACAAATATAAATAGGGATCGTGTCATTTTGTCTCCAAGACGGGAAACGAACCCGCAACCTTCTCCTTCGCTTGTTACTACTATAAACGCCCGTTGCACTACTTTATTAACAACGAAAATTACAAGCAAAGGAATAAAAAAATTACAACTAGTATTTACAATTGAAACCATTGAGCTAACTGCAGACGGTTGCAACCAGTCTAAAGGTAGCTCAATTGATCCATGTCAATACCAGTCGGAAGCGTCCCCAAGACACTGGCTGCATTACCACGCTGTATGGCAATGCTGATGCGCTGAGCCAGATATTCACCAGCTCTCGGGTCACGCGTCGCATCGACCAGACGCACTACTTAATTGATAATAAGTACCGTAAAATATGTAATTTCTTATAAAAAATATCACATTATCACAACAAAAATGAGCGTGTGCAAAGTGGGGATAAGAGGTGTTTTTCCAGTCAGTTGAGTCCCCAATTTAGTAAATAAATTACAAACCCACTTAAGCATGATTGTTTTGTCAGCGAAATACCTAATTAAATTCTTTTAAGAAAACTTTTGTAATCTCCCTTCGATCAAATTCCCCAGTTTCCGATTACCGAGCGCAATATAAGTTGAGAATAACTTTTTACGTTTCGATAAGAGGTTTTCGAGGAAAGAACTGCGGGATAATGAGGTTTTTAATTAAATAAATAAATAAATAAATAAATAATTCCGGACAGTCCACACAGCATCATCTAGCCCCAAGCTAAGCAGAGCTTGTGTTATGGGTACTAGATGACTGATATACTTAATACAATATACTACATAGTTAATTAGTTCGCTATTGAGTGAGCCTAACGAGTCGAAAGAGCAAACGACTTCGGGACTGGCGTAGAACGTAGTAATACTAGAATCTTTGACTGGCGTAGAAACAGTTTAGGCACTTATCGATTTTGTTGATCTTTGGACTGTTGGGTTTTTAAGATTTTAGCTGGCATCACTAGAAACAACAACACGTTATCCAACTACGAGACCCGAATAAAATGACGATAGAAATCATTCAATAACAGTGAGTTCCCCACGAGGATGACGGCCCGCCGGCCGAGCAGTGTATCCTGCCGCCCAGAGAGCTTCGAGTATTTTCTAAAGGACGAGGTTATATAAGACATGTAGTCAAAGATCTAGAACCATCCACTCACCATCAGTAGTGACAATCCTCGACCTAGCCAGATTCGCCTTGTTCACCACGAGGATGACGGCACGCCGGGCAGTTTCTCCTGCCGCCCAGAGAGCTTGGAGTCTTTTCTAAAGGACGAGGTTATAAGATATGTAGTCAAAGATCGAGAAGCATCCACTCACCATCAGTAGTGACAATCCTCGACCTGGCCAGATCCGCTTTGTTCCCCACGAGGATGACGGCCCGCCGGGCAGTATGTCCTGCCGCCCAGAGAGCTTGGAGTCTTTTCTAAAGGACGAGGTTATAAGATATGTAGTCAAAGATCGAGAAGCATCCACTCACCATCAGTAGTGACAATCCTCGACCTGGCCAGATCCGCCTTGTTCCCCACGAGTATGACTGCTCGCCGGGCAGTGTGACCTGCTGCCCAGAGAGCTTGGAGTCTTTTCTCCGCGTCGGTGAAACTACTTCGTTCCGCCGTCGAGTACACCACGCAGTAGCCGTGAGCGCAGCCGTCGGTCTGGAAATAAACAAATAATATATATTTATTTATTTATAGCCATGTATACCTACGGCACATCCAAAGGAATCAAATCAAATCATTGATACGCAACAAAAATGTATAGCAGAAAAAAATATCTTATAAGAATAAGAATAAGAAAATCTTTATTTAAAGCATTTACAAATTACCTACTACTAAGTTAATCACCTAATTTCTTAAATTACCCAACACCATGAATTACAGAATTATAGAACCATGAATTATAGAGTATCTTATATTATATTTTAGTCAAAACAACATTCGATTTTAAAATTGATTTCATTTATAGGCAGTTAAAAGGTTTAAAACAACCATTTAAATACACAGTAAGTGCAACGGAGGTCATCAAGGGACGGAAGGAAGAATGAAAGCAAATATAAAAAAGATAACATCAACTGACCATGACATGTGATGGTTCGGCGGCTCTGACTCTGGATTTGAAGGTAAAGAATGGACTAAAAGTTAAAATAATTAACTAGAAGGATAATGGTCTGGTAAGGAAGGATCTAAAGGTTAGTGAAGGTAACATACACTGACCACAACATGGTCTGGCGGCGCTTACTCTGAATTTGAAGGTAAAGGAATGGAATGAATGATAATAATAAACTAGAAGGCAAGATTGATATATGGCCAGACCATTTAGGAAGGACTTAAAGGTTAGTGAAGGTAACGTAAACTGATCATCATGACATCGGCATGACTGGATTTGAACATAAAGGAATGGACTGAAAGGAAATAATTATGTAGAAGTCAGGATAAGTCTGATAAGAAAGGATGTAAAGGTTAGTAAAGGGAACATTTTAAAATCCTGAATGCATTATCCAATAAATGGGATAGCCCGTTCCTCAAGCACTGTAATCGAGTAATGATGAAATAACTTAGACATTATTCGATTGCAGTGTTTCAAACTACTTAGTATATTTAAAAAGTAAAAAATTACGTGTCACTAACATAGGATATACAATACTAACACAATATGGACCTAAATTTAGTTTTTATATTGTCCGAAATAAATGAATTTTAATTTAAATTTTAAAATAAACTGACAGGACTCTGGATTTCAATGTTTAAGAATGGACTGAAAGGTAAATATTCACAAGGCAGGACAAGTCTGGTAAGGAAGGATGTAAAGGTTAGTGAAGGTAACGTCATACACTGACCACAACATGGTCTGGCGGCGCTTACTCTGAATTTGAAGGTAAAGGAATGGACTGAAAGATAATAATAAACTAGAAGGCAAGATAGGCAAATGACCAGACCATTTAGGAAGAACTTAAAGGTTAGTGAAGGTAACATAAACTGATCATCATGACATCGGCGTTACACTGGATTTGAAGATAAAAGAATGGCCTGAAAGGTAATAATTATGTAGAAGTCAGGATAAGTCTGATAAGAAAAGATGTAAAGGTTAGTGAAGGTAACATTTTAAAATAAACTGACAGGACTCTGGATTTGAATGTTTAGGAAAGGACTGTAAGGTAAAGGCACAAGGCAGGACAAGTCTGGTAAGGAAGGATGTAAAGGTTAGTGGAGGTAACATACGCTCCCCACGACATGGTCTGGTCCCGCTAACTCTGAATTTGAAGGTAAAGGAATGGATTGAAAGGCTAACTAGAAGGCAGGATAAAAGTCTGCTAATAAAGGATGTAAAAGTTAGTGGAGGTAACATACACTGACTACTACATGGTCTGGCGGCGCTGAATCTGAATCTGAAGGTAAAGGATTGAAAGATAATAATAAACTTGTAGGCAGGATATGTCTAGTAAGGAAGGAGAAAGATTAGAAAGATGTTAGTCTGGTAAGGAAGGATGTAAAGGTTAGTGGAGGTAACATACACTGACCACGACATGGTCTGGCGGCGCGTCCAGGAATGTGATCTCCGACTCCTCGCCAGCCAGCAGCACGCACACCGAGCGCTCGCCTGATTCATCATCTGGAAGATTACGATGATAAGTCAGTAAAGTCATTTTTATATCACAACATAGTATAAAACAAAGTCGCTTTCTCTGTCCCTATGTCCCTATGTCCCTTTGTATGCTTAAATCTTTAAAACTACGCAACGGATTATGATGCGGTTTTCTTTAATAAATAGAGTGATTCAAGAGGAATGTTTATACGTATAATAAAACCGTGCAAAGCTGAGGCGGGTCGCTAGTATGTGATATAAAAGTGACCTTTTTTACCACTGAGTGATGTGGCAATTTTAGTTTTAAATTTAATCTAGTTATATAATAATGTTTAGAAGTTAAAATAAGGGACTAACATAGTCTAAAAGACGTCCTTAAATAATAAAGTAAACAAAAAAAATCGGCCTAGCTAGAGCTAATAATGCTACTAAGCAAATTTCAGCTCGATCGGTTCATATTTATGTTTCGATATGAATTCAAGTACGTTTTTTTATTTAAATATGTCGAATACTCCTTCAACTGTGTACCGATTTGACTGCAACCATAAGAATAAGAACAGACTAGAAGGGAAACTTCGCTCCGAACGCGCTCAAGGTCACGATATTAGCCTACGCGATTCTGCACGTTAAACGTGCAGTAGGGCTGTCACAGGCGGCGACGCCGCACGCGGATTTTAATATTTGTGTAGGTTAGGTACCTACCTCTATAATATGACGTCATGGTCAAGTCATTGTGGTGTGATCGGTTGTAACAATAAAAGATAATGCATATTACATGATAATGTAAGTAATATTTTCTAAATATTATTGTGTTTTAGTAGGTTCCTATCTAACTAATTAGGTAGGTACCTAATCAAAGGAACGTGAACATCGTTCGTTGACCTTTTCTCACTCGCCTCGCCTCGCGACGACGGCGCGGCGGCGGCGGGGCGCGGCGGTACAATGCAGTAGCAACCCTGGCAAAACGCCTGGACGACAGAGGGGCGTAACGAGGTGAAGGGGGAAGTAGGTATATAAATGGCGGCGTTTGTGACTAGATCAAAGAAGAGTCCTTTCTACGTAGTTATTATTTATTCGTATGCTGCAACCTCCTCCATCACAAGCCTCTTCGCAATTCGCCCGATGCATTACTGATCGTCATTGGTGTGTATGGGACAGTAGACAAACAATAATATTAATAAATAAACAATGCTGGACAATCCCCATAACATCATCTAGCCCCAAGCTAAGCAGCTAAACAATATAGGCTATGTGGAGGTGATATTACCTATGCTGGTATCGTAGGCGTGTAGGTACTCTGACGTCATGAACTGGCCGACAAGGCTGGACTTGCCGACGCCGGGCGCGCCCAGCACCAGCACCCGGTATGAACTCAGACCGGCCGATGAGTCCCTGGATAACAAAAGCCGTCAGAAAAGTATACTTAGATTATTAATATAATTATGTTAAGGAAATGAAATTGGTCCCGCCAATGTCGAAAAGTTTTTGGGTTACTATTTAATTTAAGGATTATGTAAGCCTTCGTAGTCTGGGGGGTTATATTTAAGAAATTAAGTAATATCGCAAAAATTTTCGACTTCGGCGGGACTTGAACTAACTAAAAACGAACGCTCTAGAGTCCGTAGAAGGTCGCAAAGATTTTCTACTAGGAGGGCCGCAAAATGCCGCGAGTTCAATTTTGTCCCGCCGAAGTCCAATTTTGTTTATTTAATTTGTTATACCATCTATGTGCTAGTATGTCAAGTATTTGTTGAAATATTTTTTACATCACTTTACAAGCAATACATGACCTTTTTCTTTACTGACCTGGATGAAGCGAGCGAACAAGGCGCAGACGCCCGAGTGCCGGCCTCGTTACTAGAAGCGCTGGATGCCACCGACGTGTTGGACCGCGATCGTCGCGAGCGTAGCGAGTCGCCTCGATTCACTACACCTTTCCCTGTAACACCACGAAGAACCTAATTCATAATTGCACAAATAAAACATGCAAGGAAATCTTAAAACAAGATAAGTTACAGTAAAGGCAAGTTTTACCAAAAAAAAGAGTTAATTTCCAGTAAACCTTATTGTGAGAGAGTCAAGTTTCAATAGTGGGTACGTGTGCTTATTCTAGCAGATAAAAAGGCGATTTGAGAACTCTTGCCTTGACTTGAATTCCTAAAAATCGTGTACGCAGGATGGTACTTTCCCAAATCAAGAATTAAAGAGGTCTCCTTTTTCTTTTTTTAAAAATGGTCGAGTGTTTCATCTCACTTTCATAATAAGTGAAAATGTAGCCTAAGATGGAGCACGCTTTTTCAGAAGGAACTTATTCACTCTGGATTTGAAGACTCCGATATTACACCGGCCGAAAAACCGACGCAGGAAGCTCAATCCACTTTCTATTAACTAAGACTTGGCAACCGATTCAATCTGTGGGTTTATACCCATGTTAGTAAGTATTAAATAGACGCTGGAGTTACGTAGTCAGCGGGTAGCTGAAATTATGCGAGGCGGTTCCTTTTAGGACGTAGGCATCCGCTAAGAAAGATTTTTTTTAAATTTTTATTCTGACATGAAAGAAAGAAAATATTTTTATGTACCTTAAGACTATGTACACTAAAAAAAAAACTAAACTTATACTTACAAACGAAACTAAAATGACAAATTTTTCAATTGTGTGCGCAACAGAGTCCAAGGCTCCTTCCACTCAGCGTTGTGCTGGATACACACTGATGTGTCTACTCAGCGCTGGTTTTCAATCGAGACCAAGGTGGTGAAACGCCACGACCGCCGAGGGTCATTTCAATATTGACTTTGACATGGTACGTAGTGATGTGTACCTGTAATGCTGAAATGCCTGAGCCGGTAGTATTCCTCCTCGACGCCGGTGTTGGGCATGGAGGCGACCCTGGCCCTCTGCTGCGGCAGACCCAGGAGTTGTGAGGAGGCCCGCGACCGGCCCGTCTTGACGGACTGAGAGCGGGAGTGGTGGGGGCTGCCGTATCTGGGGAGAACAAATACTCACATTCAAACTCAAAGTGCTTTATTTCCTTTAGACTTTACAGGACTTTTGGACAGCTGTGTGAACCTGGCAACCTACTTTAAGTTGGACACGTTATAACATACATACAATGTTTTAATAATAAGAACTGGTGAGTATCTGGCGCAACGCATCAGCATTGCCATACAGTGGGGTAAAGATTCATCAGATTCAGACAGCCAGCGTCTTGGGGAAGTGACGACTGGTATTAATATGGATCAGTTGAGCTACCTTTACACTGTTTGCAACCGCCTGCGGTTAGCTCAATTGTATAAACGTGCTCTATTTTTTTATAAAGATGTTTGATTGTTTTAATAATAGAACTAGGAAAGTCCTCACTTTGATTTTTATTCACCTCAATCTTTTTAAGTTGAAGTAAAGAAGGGACCAAGAAATATTTATCTTGAGTTGTTAATTTTTGAGTTGGAGCAAAACTCGTCCCAAGCATTTTATGCTCTAGATATTTTTTACTTTCTTAAGGATTATCTAATTATAGTGCGGAAGGCCTCGAACTCTGGGTAACATTATGGGCGGGTTTAAAATTTTTGCGATGTTATTATTTATTATTATTATTATTATTATTTAATGATTAACCTCAAAAAGTCGACTTGGGTAAATCAAGACTAACAACTTTTGTTCTAGATTTTTTTCTAATTCAATGATTTTTTTCCCTTGAAAAAAATATATATATTATAAGCAAATTTCCAGTTCTAATCTTCTTAGCTCTGACTAGGCGTCACAGATTGAGACATGTCGGTTCGGTACATTACCTATATGTCGTACACATATATCTTGCAAAGAAAGAAAGGGGTTAGGTGATGCGAGCGGGGGTTGATAGATATGCCCGCCAAAACTAAAAAAAAACAGGAGATGTATTACGTTTTGGCAAAAGTCATAGAACAAAAGTAGTTAGTCTTGATTCACCCAAGTCGCCGTTAAGAGGTTAATCATTAGATACCTATAACCCTGTATAATAATTACCAATATATAATTTTTCATTCTTGTCCACTAGGATGTCTTAAACAGACTTAATTTGTCTTGTAGCATCATTTTTATAATAAGTTTTAACATTCGTTAGTACACAAGGGTTATATTTTCAGGCAATCCTTATTCCCTATCCTTACTCCTTACTAATTTTATAAATGCGAAAGTATATAAATGTGTGAATGTGTGCATGTTTGTTCCTCATTCACGCAAAAAACTACTGAACGGATCGGATCCAAATCGGGTGAGAAATTTGGACTAAATATAGTTCTAGCCCTAGAATAACACACAGGCTACTTTTCATCCCATAAATCCCATGAAATAGAAATAGCCTTAAAACGTTTCCATAGAAACAATGCATGCCAAGCCGTGAGCAGATGCTATTATTTATATAGACTCTTGGGTCAAAGGTGTCATCGACGTAACTTGAACTAACAATATAAATCTCACCTTTTCTTTTTTCACTTGATTTATTTATTCGAAACGATTGAAAGCAATTACTTTCGCAAAAGCTTTCATTTCTTTCATCGCTCAATAGTTTCAGACTGAATCGTAAATATCCAGCCTAATGACTTAGGCACCTATTACGAGTTGAAAAAGCTTTGAAAGAACTTTGGCAGTTTACAAAAAGCTAGATTGACGATGAAGTTTTGGGGTTATTAAACTATTTTTTGTTTATGCCTGTCTAGCTTAATTAATGTGTGATGAATTACTTTAGGATAGCACGTTACAGTAATTTGTGTGGATAAAATAGGAATAGGATTTCTCTTTCATGGAAAGGGACAGAACATGAGATTTTGGAAAGTCGTATGAGCAAAAATCTAATTATCTAATTATGTAATTTTTCTATTCATTTGCTTGTAATTTTCGTTGTTAATAAAGTATATATTATTGTTTAAAAAAAAAAAAATTATCTAACCCTCTATCACTCAAGAACTTCGATTTTTCTAATTTTTTGTATTCAGGTTAATAAAAATAAAACAAAAAACACGTATTTTTTGATTTTTCGTTTTTCCGAATATATTTTAAAAAATGGGGAGTGTTGTTCGTAGCCAACATTGAGTAATCAGACCATTATCGTCATATAAATTCAGGGTCCTCCTGGCTATCCTCGTCGAAATCCAAACAATCTTCACTGTCTGTACCATCCTGAAGCGCGTGGTCAATGTCACTATCTGCCAGAGTCCGCTTAGAGCCCTCCTGGAAAAAGTAAAAACTCAAAAAAATTAAATGAAGGTCTACCACTTTCTACTACCAAATTACCTCCTATCGGTCAATGTAGGCGACGACCAACAAACACAAATTTAAAAAAAAAACTCATATTTACCATGAATTTACTAAAACTCATAATTATATAATAAAGTTGATATACTTACCGGTCCATTTTTTCGAAATTGCAGTTAAACACTCACAAAAACTATTTTTTTCGGATTTTTGAAATCGTGACTTGCATGCACTTTTTCAAATTACTGGCGGTAGACATTCGAATTTCATTTTTTGGCAAATAATGCCATCTTTTGCAATTTCTTGGTACTCGATCGTTACTTTGGTTGGTAGGCTACGACGTACATTGCTTTGTAACGAAATACAATTAATCATACCAATTTTAAGGGAGATTGATTGGTATGTTGGTTACAGCCTACACTATGATACAGAGGGCTAATATCTTAATAAAATAAATAAATAAATAAAAAGTTTCTTTATTCAGACATTTTTGTCCACATAAAAATAGAAATAAAAATCACAATTAAACACAAAAAAACACAATAGGTAAGACACAATTATTAGGTATTTAAAGGTATTTAAAGCAATCTTTCAACAGAGTCTCAATCTCAACCCATGGAGTCTAAAGAGTCAGGACTCTGTTGAAAGACTGCATGATGGGCGAGGCAAACTTGCTGCCCACAACCTGCAGGATGGTGTTGGGACTGCTCCATGTTCTACGCAGCAGCGAGGCGGTTTTCTTGCGGATGATGGCGTGAAAGCCATCAACCTGGGCTTCGGCAAACATGGTGGATGCGCTGCAGAATCGGGGCAATCCCAACAACATCCTGAAGGCGTTGTTATACTGCACTCGCAGAGCGCTGAGCGATTTTTTAGTAAAGCTAGCCCAGAGGCTGCCCGTATAGAACGATTGGCAGTAAGCTTTGAAAAGTGTGATTTTCACTTGCCTACTGCAACGGGCGAACCTTCGAGCCAGCATATTACTGCGGACCGCCAACGCCCTGCGTTCACGTTCTATGTCCACCTGGTCGTCAAGGTCGTCGGTAAGGAAATGTCCCAGATACTTGAACTTATTTACTCTACTTAGCTCAAGACCGTTAAGTCTCAAGCACGGGACAGACGCTGGAACCTTACCTGCGGCCTTGAATACCAGGTATTCACTCTTCTTGCAGTTGTACATGAGTCCATGCTTACTGGCGTACTCTTCACATATGGACAAGAGCTTCCGGAGGGCGCTGATCGTGGGACACAACAGTGCCATGTCGTCTGCGTAGCTGATATTGTTCATAGAAACATTATCAACCGAACAGCCGACACGCGCACTGCTGAGCTCCACAATCAGCTCGTTTACGTACAGGTTAAAGAGCTTCGGAGAGCTCAACCCACCTTGTCTCACGCCGCACTCCAACCTGTACGTCTCCGAGAACTCACCCGCCCATCTAACATTGTTTGTCTGATTGGAATACCAGTAATGGAAAAGCCGCTGCACCTGTGCATGCACACCTGTCCCTGCCAGCTTTCTCCACAACACATCATAGGACACCAGGTCAAAAGCCTTCGAAAGGTCGAGGAAGCATGCATACACAGGTGTGCGCCTCTGTGTGTAATATTGAACAGTGTGTTTGAGACTCAGAATGGCACTTTCAGTTGAGAGGCCCTTGCGGAAACCAAACTGTGCATCATGAAGGTCTAAATGTTTGTCTAGTTCTGAGTCCAGCACACTGTCCAACACCTTCGCCATTACGGTAGCCAATGATATTGGTCTATAATTACATTTGTCAGATAAGTCACCAGTCTTGTTCTTTACAATGGGCACAACAGTCGTTTTCATTAGGTCCTCAGGTAGGCAGGAGTGAGTGAAACATATACCAAACAAAACTGACAAAAGATGAGGTAACTGGGGACCCGCATACTTCAGGTGTTCAATGCTTAGGCCGTCATGACCAGGTGATTTACCTCTTGACATTTTATTTATGATTATAGCAACCTGCTCAGGAGTAACTTGGTAGGTCTCCTTGGTCATACCAGCCCCGACAAAATCTGATTCTGAAGACGAACCTAGCAACGAGCTTACTCTGAAGTGGTCTTTAAACAAGTTAGCAATGTCCCTACTGTCACTCACACCTTCAATGCTTACAGGCCGACCAGGCTGCACATTCAATTTATTGGTTGATTTCCAAAACTCACTGAAGTTATTGGCTGATCGATACTCGGCTATAATGTCCATTTTAATTTGTTCTTCATTGTTTTGACACCACCTAAGTTTACTTTTGAAAACTTTTCTGCTCTCATTCATTCTTTCATAAAAAATACCAGAACGCGGTTTGTTTTGCCACATCCAATTTTTGAAATGCAGCCTGGCCTCCCTGTGCAACTCTTGGACATGTTTATTCCAACCTACCACACGACGAGCCCTGCCCTTACTGGCTTTTGTCACTTTACTACTACTAATATTTGGACTCAAATATTAAGAAATCACCTACGAAACGAAACATATCTATTCTATTTCAGTGGACCGCAGAAGTCTTATACGTCATTTTATTTGACGGATGGTTGTGGGTAGGGTATAATAGGGCATTTATTTATTCATTTCATTCAGATAACCATTGAACTACAACGATCAAGATAAACTCTGAAGCTATGTAGTACAAACGAAACTAATCCTAAAACTTTAGATATTTCTTAGATTATCTTACGTGCTTCGTTTGAAAATACCAAAATATTAAAAGTATCTAAATACTTTATTTATTTATTATCTGTAACATTTTTGTTGAGCCATGGCAACCATGGTTATAAGTACTTCTCCGGTGACCCTTTCACAAAATAGTCTAAATAACATGTCAGGTTACAACGTGGGTACAAGTAATTACACCACCATGTCCCAGTTAAGTACGTAAGCCACCCTGTATACAGTGCTAGTAAATTATCTGTGCTATTAAAGAATACTAGAACTATTGATGTCGAACGATTACTATACTAATATTACTTTTTCATGTAACAAAAATGCGAAAATTTGGATGTTTGAATATTATGTTTTTTTGTTTTTTGCAAATGTTCGTGTGTAACTATGTACTTGTATCACAAATTAGTTCTTATGGGATAGAAATAACCTTTAAACGTTTCCATGTGAACTATTTAAACATTTTTTATTTGGTTGTTTAAGTATTCCATTGACGTCATTTACATATATTATCGCGTGCGCTATCAAGAAATTATTATGTACTTATGTATAAATTGTCTTCATTGTGTAAAATGTAAATAAATTGTAATAATATTATTTTTTTACAAATTAATTTATTTAACAAATACTATTTATTTTTGTGGATAATTATGGATTTAAACGCCTTCATGTTCGGCCAGTTGAACTAGATAGGCTTGCATTGCGGCTGTACTTATATGAGAACTTCACGTCTATCATTTTATTAGAACACTGCTAGCTCCGTTGTGATGAAAGCGAGAGATCAGATAATGTGGTAACACTGTAAAAGTTTTCCCCATGCCGTAGTTTATGGTGGTACTATGCCGTGACCGAGTAAGTAGTACCAACTTGTGCGATAGTATCTAGGCGGAGTATTTGGACAACTTGCTCCAGTTAGCCTGGTTTGATAAGGGCTTAGAACTATACATTTTGCCTTTTCTTGTATCGGTGACCTGTTCGGAGTTGGTACTGGCTTGATAGTATTTAATTTATTGTAATCATTAGTAATATAATAAACGAAAATCCTACTAATATATAAACGTGAAATTTTGTAAGTATGGATGGATGGATGGATGGATGGATGCATGTTTGTTACTCTTTCACGCCAAAACGACTGAAAGGATCAGGCTGAAATTAAAAAGACGTAATTCTAGTCCTGGAATAATACATAGGCTACTTTTCATGCTATAATTCAGTTCCCATTGGATAGAAGTAGCCTTGAGACGTTTCCATAGAAATAAAGCGTGCGAAGCCGCGAGCAGATGTTAGTTGTAAATAAATTATAAATGGGAAAGTGTGTTTGTTTAACCTTCTTTCAAGCCCTAACTGAGAAACCAACCGACTTGATTTGAATTGATTGAGTTTTATAAAAACTATCAAAACACTAGTTTAAAATCAATTCCTACTACAAACATACAAAATGACATAGACCCGAAAACTAATCATAACTCATCGACACTTCCAGTTCGATTATTACGCGACCCAATTCCTAAACCGCTATCAACAATAACGTATCCAATTAACGGAAAACACAGTTAGCCCGGGCGGGCGGCGGCCAACTCGGGCGGGCGGCGGCTAGCTAGGGCGGCGCTAACTACATGCTCTGATAGAGGGAGCAGTAGTTATTGAATATTAAAGGCTATTAACAACTCCACGATTTCTTGTGCCAGGCATGCAATCACGACGACTCGACGCACACACTGTTTATTATTTTATCTGACCTACGCCTACCCACCTGCAATAATACCAATGTACACCTACTCATTCTAAGTGAACTTTTTTTTTTTTTTTTTTTTTTTATCACAAAACATAGTACTCTATCTTGACAGGCACACCCAATGCAATAGAGCACCCAACTTGTTTGTTCTTTTTTGAGTAAATAAAGATCTTTAAACCGAATATATTGAAAGATTGAAAATTATTTATATAAAGGCACACTTAAAATAGAAACAATAAAAAAACAAAATAAATGAATACGAAACCTGTGGCTATTGACAGTCTTATGGCTAAAGAGTGATCTCTACCGTAGATAAATAATGCTTTGCCAATTCACATAGCAAAATCTAGCACCAAGTTAAAGCTCAACTAGTGATATGGGTAGGTATCTACTAGAAAACGGGATGTCGTAACACATTAAACATTTCAAATAGATATTTTTAAAATACATAAAAAAACACATTGAACATATAACTATACACATAGGTATACATACAGATAGTACAAACATTTGTCTTGAGGCGAGAATCAAACCCGCAACCTCCAGCGTCGCCGGCGGAACCTAACCTAACCTAACCTAACTTTAAAATAAGTATATTTTTTATTAACAACGAAAATTACAAGTAAGGAATAGAAAAATTACAACTAGTATTTACAATTGAAACCATTGAGCTAACTGCAGACGGTTGCAAACAAACTACTTTTAAAAAACCTACCCAAATTTCAGATTGAAAATATTTGATTTTATTTCTATGTTTAATATTTTTGTTCAATGATAGCTTATAAAAAGGATCGCGACGTTGTTTTGTTTACAAATCGACGACATGTTTACAAAACGTCCCTTAATCACGTCGGGTTGACTTTAATGGCCCTTCTGCGTAATCCCGCGCTATTGAATTGTAAAGATAACAGAATAGGCACTTTATTTTAAGATGTACTTAACATTGTGGTTTAATTTAATACTGAGCTTCTGATTTATTTTATTAATTTTCTACGAATGTTATAAATGTGAAATTGGCCGGAGGGATAATAGATTAGAAAGGGTACATGGCACCCTACTAATATTATAAACGCGAAAGCTTGTAAGTATCGGTGGATGGATGTTTGTTACTCTTTCCCGCAAAAACTACTGAACAAATATGGATGAAATTTGGCACAGTGATAGACTGGAATAACACATAGGCTATAATTTATCCCGGAATTCCCAAGGGAACAGGAATTACGCGGGTGAAACCGCGAGGCGCAGCAGTATACAAAAGTTGTTTTTGTAATAAAATTATTTTCAGCTGCTTTATATTTTTGTTAAATGTTTTTATTCAATATTTATACTATTTTGTATCTGATAAAGAGAACAAAAGAAATTCATAAACCAAAGGCCAAATCAATCTCTCTGACCGACGTATGCCATCAATGTCGAAAATACTGCTGACTTATTTACTTTCGACTTCCCTAAGTACACACGCGGTGAACTCTGTCAATATTTACGTTACAAACAAACAACATTGACGATCCAACAATTTATTTAGGATTCTCAAAATTCATGCCAATTCCAACAATATTTATCGATGAATATCTTACAACAATCTCGCTTTCGCTGTCCCTATGCATGCTTAAATCTTTAAAATTACGCAACGAATTTTAATGCGGTTTTTTTAATAGATAGTGATTCAAGAGGAAGGTACATATAATATACATATAATAAAACCGTGCGAAGCCGGGGCGGGTCGCTAGTATTTTATAAACACGAAAGTTTGTATGTACGTATTTATAGATGTATGTTATTTTTTCACGCAAAAAGTACTAAACGGATAGGGCTGAAATTTTGAGTAGATGTAGTTCTAGCCTTGGAATAAAACAAAGGTTACTTTTCACCTCAATAATCAGTTCCCATGGGATAAAAATAGACTCAAAACGTTCACATAGAAACAACGCTTGCGAAGACGTGATCATAGAAATGCGGAAAATCTACATCTTTAAGGCGGTTCTACCATAAAAATGATTACAATAAACTTTGTGTTCATTAGATCAATTTAAATAATGAAGAATACAGAATCAAAGATGATTGCGATTCCACACAGCATCATTTAGCCCCAAGCTAAGCAGAGCTTTTGTTCTGGGTTATAGGACTGATATACTTAATACAATACATTACATAGATGGATATTTTTTATTATACATGGAAAATACCAAGGATTAAGGACTAAGTTCGTAATCTTCAACCAAGATATTTCTCTTACATCACGTACCTTCATAAAGTTTAATAATTTCTGCTCATTTTAATTATGAACCTACATCCTCGCGTATTATCTGCTGACACCCGCCATGTTTGAGTATAATCCGCCCATATTGCGGAGACACAAATTTATGAGGTTCAGACCTCTTCAATTAACAAGGATTATACATTATCCTATCCTTACGCTATCAGAGAGGTCTCTGATGAGATAATTTGCAGGGAATTGCGCTCTTTACATCAAAAGGGACACTTTGAACTCGAATATGACATCTTTGTTGTCTTTGAATTTCAAATTAGATATAACCATTACATACATAATTATTAGAAGCCCGTTCTATTTTACTTCGTTAAGCTTACGTCGCGTTTTGGGTTCATAATCATCACATTCAATGCTGGGTATATACCTCGTTTAATATTTGCCAACCTCTTTTGTGTACCTGTCACCATTATATAGTACCCATTAAATTATAAATATCGTGGTCATTTTATAATTTTCCGGAGAGAGTTATAATCGACGGAACTGTAGGATTTCACGCATTCAAACACGTAACGTGATTATTTTTCAGTAAACAACAAACTGTGAACCAATCATTCGACGATCATTACACCTGTAAGTTAGGTAATGGTTCCTTACTAATATTAAAAACGCAAAAGTTTTTATATGTGAATGTTTGTTACTCTTTCACCCAAAAACTACTGAACGGGTTTGAAATAATACAGCAGTTCTACGAACATTAGCAATCGCTGGCACCAACTTTTTTGCAACAATAAATTTACCACTTCATCAACTTATATCACGGCTGGACAAAGGCCTCCTATAAGGAGCGCCATAGCGCCCTGTCCTTCCTTAGCATGCCGCGTCCAGCATCTGCCAGCAGTCTTTCGCAGATCGTCATACCACCTGGCCGAAATGAAAATTACCACTAATATAGATAACTGAACCCATGATATTTAACATGTTTTACTGGACAATTTATACAGCATCATATATCCCCAAGCTAAGCCCAGCTTGTGTTATGGGTACTAGATGACTGATGATTGAAAATTAAAACTTTCACTAACATCCATCGATTGTCCTAGTTTCGCATTGACAATTTTATTAGGGTAATAGCGCCCTAGCGCCCTATCTTCAGCTTTCCCCTTTTGCGAATGCTGAAGACAGTGTGCTAGGGCACTCATTAGGGGTAATGTGGGGGTATATCCAGTGGACTAATGTGGGTTGACTATGAATACCCCTCGTTAATCCAACAAATTCACAGAACGCTTCCGATCCCTAATTTAAAACCAACTTGTATATCCGGAGTTAGCCATAAATTAAGTGAAAAGTTTAAATTGCCTCCACCTGCCTGTTTATGGCATTATTTATCTTCGGAGGGGACAGAAGTTTCCTGAAACAAATACTAACGTGAGGCTGGGCCATAAGACTGGTTTTTGATTAAGGGTTTTTCCTAAAATGAAAAACCCTATTCACATAATATCGATTATATCGGATACTAGCGACCCGCCCCGGCTTTGCACGGTTTTATTATACGTATAAACCTGCCTCTTGAATCACTCTATCTATTAAAAAAACTGCATCAAAATCCGTTGCGCAGTTTTAAAGATTTAAGCATACATAGGGACATAGGGACAGAGAAAGCGAATTTGTTTTATACTATGTAGTGATAGTGTTGTTTTATACTATGTAGTGATTTAAAACGTACCTTGTTTTTTAATTCCCCTACATAAGGTACGCGGCTAATTCTCGATGTGATCGCTAGTATGTACAGATATTAACTAAAAATTACATTATTTTATGACTCTAAAAAAACTCCTCAATCCAATCGGAGACATTTTTTAAATGTAGACAGGTTTTTTCGAAAAACTTAAAAAAACAAAGAGGGATGTTGCCCAACGCCCATCAAGAACATAATACAACCTTCTTTCCCATAAATTAATTTAAAATCAGACATTAAACTAGCTCAAATGGTCTTCATAGAAAAATAGAGTTTTATCGCGTTACTTCTTTAATGATTTTCAGTACAAGTTGATTCATTTCTAGCAAGAAGTAACGTTATGCAAACTAACCGCAAATATTTTAAGAGTCCCTAAGTCGTTCATCCAATTTCGCCCAGTCACGCCTATTAAGTGGCCTCACGGAAAGGCGCGGCCATCCATCATGGGAGCCGCGACCGCAGTCGTTTATCGCCTTTATATCCGCTCTGTGGCTGTTTATAGCATTTCCAATAAAAATAGCTATAACCCATACTTCACTTAATCTTCTTTTGGTTTTATTTCACTGTAGCTTTTGGCTTTGATTTTGCAAATGATCCAATAATGTGGTTTTCGCTAAACGTGATTATTTATGACGGACTAAATTTTATTTTACACGACGACCCGACCTAGCTTCGCGCGGTTTTATTATACGTATAAACTTTCGAGCTTGGCTGGGCAGTGTTTGGAACACTACGTCGAGTCTTCACGTCATCCATACCACAATACCAGTAATTACCTACTGAGCTAAGACATGGACACTTACGGAGGGCTGGTCTACCAGTTAAAAGTCGCTCAGAGAGCTATGGAAAGCGCTATGCTCGGAGTCTCTCTTAAGGATAGGATTCGTAATGAATACATCCAACAGAGAACCAAAGTTATCGACAAAGCTCAAAGAATTAGCAAACTGAAGTGGCAGTGGGCCGGCCATATCTCGCGAAGAACCGACAACCGTTGGGGTAAACGTGTTCTTGAGTGGAGACCGCGACTTGGCAAACGTAGTATAGGACGTCCTCCGGCCAGGTGGGATGATCTGCGACTGCTGGCAGATGCTGGTTGCGGCAAGACAAGGCGTTATGGTGCTCAAAAAGGGAGGATTATGACTAGCAGTGGATTGATATAGGTTGATGATAATGATGATTTTACTTTTTTGTATAAAAAAAAGTAATAAATAATAATAATAGTAAGTAATAAAAAATGTACCATTTAGACTTGTAACAATGTTGCCAATAAAGAATCTGAATCTGAATCTGAATCTAAACTTTCCTCTTGAATCACTCTATCTATTAAAAAAAACACATCAAAATCCGTTGCGTAGTTTTAAAGATTTAAGCATACATAGGGACAGAGAAAGTGACTTTGTTTTATACTATGTAGTGATTTAAAAAATCATAACGTAATTTCATGAAATGCTTTAGAATTTAAGCGGGTTACTTACAAAGCTAGTTTTTGTTTGAAGTTTTATCCCTAATCGGGAGACAAAGGAATAAAATATGAATTGAATAAGAATCCTCAAAACCTTTAAATAACTCTAATCCCCTTACTCCAAATACAATATTATGTTCTTTGTCTATGGGTCACAAGAAATTCGAGTTGTACCTCTATATAAGAGGTAGAATGCCTTGTAATGTCTGATGGTTTCAGACAAAAATTCAAAAGGAATTACTTAGAATCTCATAAAATATAATTTTACGCCCGCTTAGCAACGCTAAGGGTTATTATATAAATAAATAATGCTGGACAATACACACACATCATCATCTAGCCCCAAGCTAAGCAGAGCTAGTTTTATGGGTATCTATCACAATCGCTCGAAGTAGCATCGCGTGCCGATATGAATTATAAAAGTGACCCAAATTAAAATACATGAAAGAGTATTATCAAATGGATACCTTAATGATAAAGGGGATGGTAATGATCCGATTGTATGATAGACCAAATATCCAGCTTGGCTGGGCAGTGTTTGGAACACTACGTCGAGTCTTCTCGTCATCCATACCGCAATGTTTGCAAATATAGTGTAGGACAACCTCCAGCCAGGTGGGATGCAAAAGACTGGTGGCAGACGCTGGATGCGGCAAGCAGAAGCCCTATGGCACTCATAAGGGGAGGATCATGTCCAGTAGTGGACTGATATAGGTTGATGATAATGATGATTTCAAATAGCTAAATAATAAAATAGGATAATAAAATAGCCGGCCCAACTGCGCCGTGCCTTATATATTTCATTAGATCCCCTCATTTCTTAAGATTTTATTCCCTTTAATGAGTCGCTGTTGGGCTTATCTTAAGCGCCTTATCCACTTAATGAGCTGTTTTAGAAGCGAGAGTAAAGATAAAGATAAGATAAAGTCGAGATAAATCTGCAGGTGTGAATAAATGCAAAGCGAGCTTATGATCCCAAATTATTCGTTTAATTTTATTTTATTAACCTTTAGAGTGACTATGGGCAGCTGTAGGCCCTCTTGGGATATTTCGTTTTTTAACTGTGACTTTTATGTCTGTTTAGGTGTGTTGATGTCAATAGATTGTCAATTTGTCACAAAAATGTATATGTTAATCTAAGATCTAGCATTACTACGTGTTAATATGTCAAAAAAAAATTCTTCTTCATTATTAAAATTCAAAGTGCTTTATTTGATTTAGCAAATAATACCAAAATGACCTAACAGGACTCTTCGATACGTAAGAAAGTTCATATATTTGGATGATATGCCCGAGGCTTCAAATAAGTTGTTTCTATGAAAACTCAAATCGTCCCGAGTTTCATTCCAACTCATTCAGCAGTTTCGGCGTGATGCGCGGTAAAGGAAGTTTACTTTCATACCCTCTCCCATGAGAACCTTACTGAATTCCGGGATAAAAAGTATCCTATGTCCTTCCTCGTAGTATGACCTATAATTATGCCGAGTTTCATTTCAATCCATCAAGTAGTTTCGGCGTGATGCGCGTTTACGATACAGTCAGACAGACAGACAGACATGAATTAAAAAAAATACAGTTTTGGCTTGAGTATCGATAATAGAGTGCCCTCCAAAAAAAATTTTAAATTGGACCTGTTACAGTTTTATTATAAGTATAGATAGCTAACACAAAATGTGAAATTTTGACACAGTGATGATGTCAAAATTTCAATTATTATTATTGTTAGGTACTTAAAAAACGTCAACGTAAATTTCTTTTAAATTTCGCTCAGCAGATTGACAATTTCGTCTTTTTCTGTGAAAGTTTGTATTAGGTTAAGTTCTTGTAATATTTGCTTGAATAAATATTTTTTACGTTTTACTTACTTTTTACTGAATTTTTCGTTGCAAATAAACTTATTTGAATAGATATGTTAGATTTCCTACTCATTGCTAAAAATTTATATTAATATCATAATTTAAACAAAGCTTTAGACCCAAGTTCTGCCATATCTTATAAACATAACGGCGTGATATTGCGTAAAGGGTTACCTTAACGCCGTAAATGTAATCCCAGTAAGACAAGGGTTACTGTAATCTACTTAATTAGTCTTAGGTTACTTGAGTTATTCTCACAGAGGTAGAAATGTACCTTAAAATCCTACCCAGGTAGGGTGGGATTTTAAGGTACATTTCTACTCATCCTAAATCATCAAGTTCAAAGTAATAAATGAAAAAAAATACAATCAAGGAAATGAAAGAAATTAAAAGTAGTGTATACATACGATTGAAACAATTGAGCTTACTGCAGACAAATTAATTAAAATTTCAATAAAAATAATAAAAAACTATCACAAAACCTCAACTCTGACATTTGAAGTAAACATTAAACATTTTTTCAGAATATGAGATATCTAGTACCCATAACACAAGCTCTACTTTTGTTGGGGCTAGATGATACTGTGTGGATTGTCCAGCATAATTTTTTTAAATAATCGCAGTTGATGCTGTACTATTTTATGATTAGATAAGAGACAGGATCAATAAAAAAAATTTAAATGATAATTCTAGCTAACTGTTTTTTTCAATCTGTATCTAAGGAAACATTGTGAACTAAAATATTTTTTGGTGTAGCCGCAACGAATATATGAACTCTTCCATTTCCAAAATATCCATCCTGTATATAATCGGTGACTATTTACTATCGAAATTCGATAATGTCTAATTGAGCGGGAGGCGCGGGTTCAATTTCCGGCGTGGGCTTCGTTTCCCGCCATTATCTTTATTAACATCAGTATTTGGCGCGCAGCCAGCCTTCCGCCGGAAGTTGCGGTACTCGATGGGTAATTACATAATAACTTATCAGTGTCACTGATAAATTGTGCCGAAAAACTACTTATTACAAAATGTAATTAATTTTAAAACACTGGTTGAAAACGCTGGTTTATAAAACACGTATATAACAAACCTTATCTACCTACTTAGTCCCTAACAAAAAAATTATATGTATACTAGCGACCCGCCCCGGCTTCGCACGGTTTTATTAATAAACGTATAAGTAAACCTTCCTCTTGAATCACTCTATATACATATTAAAAAACCGCATCAAAATCGGTTTTGTAGTTTTAAAGATTTAAGCGTACATAGGGACATAGGGACAGAGAAAGCGACTTTGTTTTATTCTATGTAGTGACTAGCTAACCCGCTCGCCATTTCATTTGCGTTAACTTTAGTAATACCCCATTAACCCCATTTTAAATACCATAGAATAGGAATTTACAAAAATATGTTCTTCCGGGTGCCTAAACATCCAAACAAGAAGTCGAAAACGTTCTTTTTTTGACTTTTTTCATTCATCATTCTATTGGTCTCTCATTCGTTATCGAACTCAAACTTGCAGCTTTGTTTTGCTGTGCTTGTGCAATTATGCGTTATTCAATTTTTCGTTTTGTGTTTTAGGTGTTAGCTTGCCGTTACCTTGCTGCTGTCTGTTATTCTTTTCAGTTTTTGTTAAGTTTTCATTCATAAATATTTACAATAAGTATCTATGATTCTAAGTCAGAGAGTCAGTCAGTCTATAGGTTACGTTGTGTTACGTAAAAGTAAAATCCTATCCTTAAAATATTATAAACGCGAAAGTTAGTAAGTATGGATGGATAGATGAATGGATAGATAGATGGACGGATAGATGGATGGATGGATGGATAGATGAATGGATGGATCAATTGGATGTGAGTTACTCTTTCACGCACAAACTCCTGAACGGATCTGGATGAAATTTGGTTCAGAGATAGATTATAGTCTGGAATAGCACATCGGCTTTATTTTATCACGGAATTCCCATGGGAATGGGAATTACGTAGGTGAAACCGAGAGGCGCTGCTTGTACGTTAAAAAGCTTGTAATTGCGGGTTGAGAGGTTAACATTGTGTAGAGTTTCCCATATTAGTACCTGAATATCCCTATTATACAACATTTTCTTAACATAGAGGGAGGAAAGGTCAGTTTGGGTGAGTAATACGAGTTTCTAGGTAAATTATGCTAATGAGGGACGAGATTTTGGCCGAGTGGGCCGCTTTTTGATTGAAACTCATTTACTTTGGGCGGATTTGCATACCGCCGTGTAAGCAGAAATGTAAATAGATTAGGAGTTTTCATTTTTGGGGTATTGAAGGATTTTGTATGAATATGCAATGTGAAACATAAATATAATTATACTTACTATGAATGAACAACGAAAATTATAATCAAGAAAAAAACAAAACTAGTACCTATTAAGTCCATTATTTTCATTTCGTCAAAAATACCTGAACGTCTCGTTGATGCGACGCGTAACCCGAGAGCTGGTGAGTATCTGCAGTTAGCTCAATTGTAAATACAATTGAACCAAAGTTAGCTCAATTGTTTCAATTGTATATACAATTGCAGACGGTTGCAAACAGTCAAGAACACAAAGGAAGAAAAAAAGAGGTAGCTCAATTGATCCATGTCACTATGGTCGAGTCCACAAGACACTGGCTGCATTACCACGCTGTATCACGCTGTATGACAATGCTGATGCGCTGAGCCAGATACCAACTCACCAGCTCTCGGGTTACGCGTCGCATCGACCAGACGTTCAGATACTTTTTACAAAATGAAAATAACGTACGAAAATTACAAACAACAAACATATTAGAAATGAAAAATAATAAACGTTGATATTAATTTGAAACTGTTTCTTCTGAGAAAAAAGGTCTGACGGATAGACACAACAAAGTAATCAGATTCTTTGAGGTACGGTCCTTCAAATTTAATTTATGGTTGGCGTTGTAAGTACTTCAGGAGTAACTTCATTTCTAGCAGAACCACAAAGTGCCTCAGGGGTTTAGCTTATAAAACCTCATCTCGGGAGATTTATAACGACAGATTAAAACGTAATTAAGGGCAACATTAACCAGCCGAGTTCGTTCTCTAATTATGACGAACAGTTTTCTGGGAGTTCGCTCCTAATTGGCAGATCTTAAGGTCAATTCTAATTTTCAAGATACATTGAAATTGCTTTTCCTAAATCCAATTAGGTACCTATTATTTCAATTCTGACGCAATCATTTACATCTTGCTTCTTCTTAAGGCTCTACAAGAACTACACTAACGCCACAGCTTATATTATCATTATTATTATTACATTAAACAAAGGAATTTCCAAAAATCAATCGTCAGTCCACTAATGTCTAACAAAGGTTTTTTTTATATGCATTTGTAGTAGTTTCATTGTTTATTAGGAAGAGTTACGAAGCTGCTCTCGGTGGCCACCAAACTCTTTTTTCAGCTAGTTTTAACGCGCCCTATCCTATATACACCAATACCAAAACCTCCTCGCCCCACCATGAGATTAGGAAAGACTCGACCTCCTAAACGTCTCAGTAGTTAATGGATGCCATCTTACCGCTGCTCACTGAAAATTAAGCGTCAGACGAACTTACCTCTTATCAAACTCATGCAAATCTTCTTCCGTGAACTGACTGGTGACATCCAAAAGCTGCTGTATGTGGTCAGCGCAAAGGCGGCTCTTGCGGCGGTCCAGCCCGTCCTGCGAAGTTTAATTCCATTCTTAGAAAATAAAATAAAGCCTTTTATTTCTTGCAAAATCCTAAGCTAATTTCCTATCTCTAGTATGTTAACTATCTTAGTATGGTTTATTATTAATCCATTCTTACCAAGTTCAAAAACGGAGGTTCTATAACACTTTTTTAACTGTCGCTAGATCATTTACTAGCTTTCCTCTCGCGGCTTCGCTCGCGTAGTCTATACGATTTGTCGTGCTTTTCAATTTACCCGTTTCACCCGTTTTCATGGGTTTTTTTGGAAATTCCTAGAACACATATTTTAATTTACCTATGGCTCAATGAGTACATATTGACTATTTCAGGTCATAATCATCCTACATTAAAAAGTCGGAGCCAAACGTGAATGTTAAACTTTGTAAGCTCGTTTTACCACCCCACCTTCACTGATATATAACTAAATAGATAGCATACCTGTAGCAGTAGGGTAGCGCAGCCGCCATAGTCCAGGGATAGGGAAGGCTGTTGCACCACGATGGTGGTGCGGCCGGCAGGGATGGTGGTGGACGCAGAGTCGAGTGGGTTGGCAGTGACGTGGACCTGGGCAGCTGGAGAATATAGATAATTATTAAATACTAGTTGGTGCCCGCGACAATATTAACGTGGCGTAGAATTTCGCCTCGTGGTTTCACCAGCGTAATTCCCGTTCCCGTGGAAAAACACTAGAAAACATAGGGTCAGTCAGACAGACAGAGGGAAGCGACTTTGTTTTATAATAGGTATGTAGTGATCTGTAGTGATGGTATACAACAAAGTTACTTTTCGCTTATGTAGTGATACTAATATGCTTTAGTAGGGATTGCTTACCCGTAGATTGTCTTCTAGCTGAGGGCGGTGGCACAGAGTGCTGGTGGGCAGACGATCGCCGTCGGTTCGTCGTGAACACTTCCGTGCCCTCCAGTTGTCTTCGAAGCTTGCTCATCTCATCCTTTGGAAAATACAACATGACCGGTCAAGAGCGACGTCCTATGACATTTTATAGCATGGTATGATATCACGAGCCCCCTCTGTCTGTCTGTCTGTCTCAACTTTAATGCGTTTTATCTTGGTCATTTTCTCGTCGTATGATTGAAATAATATCAATGTAATGTTACCAGTATACAACAATAAA
This sequence comes from Eupithecia centaureata, assembly GCA_944547425.1. NCBI lineage: Eukaryota > Metazoa > Arthropoda > Insecta > Lepidoptera > Geometridae > Eupithecia > Eupithecia centaureata. Next base: position 1,811,366 of record OX155698.1, read on the forward strand.
TTCAATTATCAAAAGAAATACCTACGTATCAAATATTCTTCCGAAATCTAACTCACAGACTAAATAATAGTACATTGTTACCCAAGGGTTGAAAGTAACTTATTTAGTCCCGAGACGGGGTTTGGCTAATAGTTCGAGAGACTAAATAAGTTACTTCACCCGAGGTAAACACTGTGCTTTTCATTACGAATACAAGGAAATATAAATAAAAACATGAGAAAACAAATTAATCAAATTGCCGCTAATTATTATTTTTTTTCGTCCATCAAGGACAGGCGAAAGCCATAAAGCCATACTGCCTTGTCTTTCGTACTTTTTGAATTCAGTGAATTGTCGCTAAGGTTTTTTTTTTAGCTTCAGCATTTATTCTACCATTATCATGGTTCAATAGTAACGTTATAGCTGTCAGTTGAAAACGATTCTCCCTAGGGCGGAAAAGTATCACTTTCAACCCGCTCTTCAGGCATGTTTAGACCTACTTTCCGAGTATGAGTAATGAAAAATATTTTTCTTACCCAAGAAACTGCCCTATTACATGACTGACTTGCTGAACAACAAATAATAATAGAAGAAAACAAAAGAAAAACGTACCTTATAGTACTCTTTATTCCCATCCTTCTTACTCTTCGCTCTCGACTCCGACGCTCTTCGCTTCGGCTCTTCCGACCCTCTTCTCTTCGCTTCAGGCTCAAAATCAAAATGCGTCTCCAACTTCGCTTGTCCTTTAGGACTCTTTGGCGTGTCCAGTTTCGGTTGAATTTGTATAGAAGTAGACGGACCTCCGATGCTGACTTGCGTTTTATTTCTGGACTTTTTCGGATCAGGGAGTGGAACATCGAAGATAAACCTGGCAGGACCCGGTCTTGGGGATTCCAGGACATCAGTAGCTGATTGGGGTTTGGTATACGCTGGAGAGTTAATATCACAGCTGTTCTCGTTTCTATGGTAGTGCGGAGGGGCAGTGCTGGGTGGTTTTTTGTCGTGGTCGCTGGTCCCGTTCTGGTTTGGTGCTGGTTGGTCGATGAGAGTTGGTTCAGGGGGCTCTGGTTCCGCGTCCATGGAGTCATCAGTGCCGGTGATGGAGGTCAGGGCGGTGGCGGCCGAGTCGGTGCTGGTGTTGATGGTCTTGTCGGAGGTTGTGCTGCTGCCCATTACCACCACAGCCTGGAAAGAAGAGGGCTTTTAGAATAACCGCTTTTGCGAGTACCCTATAGTTATTTACGTTATGTATTGTATTAAGTACATTAGTCTTCTATGTACACACACAAGCTATGCTTAGTTTAGTGCTAGATGATGCTGTGTGGATTGTCCAGAATTTTTTGTATTCCTTTTTATATATCGCACCCCTAGAACAACACGGAATTATGTCGAAAAATCTCAAAATCGACTTTATTGCATATTTGAATCCGCAAAGTTTTAACGCGTATACCACTAAAACAGGCTTATTTATATTCACACAGACGTCCAAGAAATGGAGATGTACGTCGCTATTAGTGACAAATAGGTGAAAAATCATACCACGAATACGAATTTATGTCTAGTAGCAACATGGCCACCGTCTTAAAAAATCGTATTGCTCATACGCAAGAGCAAATTATTTAGGAATACTATGGTGTCATTGAAATTTTTGAGACAAATTTTGTGAGTTATTTAATGATAATCCCGTGTTGGAGAATTTTCCTGGTTGGCGTTTTACTAGTATTCCGAAATACGGCGGTATTGTTAACGAAGGTATGTAAATTTTTGTTTATTATTCCAAAATAGTTCCATATTGTTTAACTAACTAACAATTTCTTACATAATGCTCTATTGATGGCATATTTAAAATTGGCTATAGTTTATTCAAAAATCAGTTTAAATCAATTTTAATTAATTTAAATTCATATTAATAGTCGTTTAAAACAATAAAAACCTTTTTAAGCAGTATTTTTCTCGTTATAGGACTACCAAAACATGTTTTCCAAATAGTGCTCTATTTTGGAATTAATTAGTTTTATCTCATTTTATGGCAGATGATGAAGGGTCACGACCTGCTGCTGTTCGAAAAGCCAATTGGAGTAGGTAACCATAGAGGCAATTGTCAACTGTTCAAGAAATAGATATGGAAAGGATGCTGAACGCACCACTGGCAGCATCAAACATTGCATTACCAGCGGTTGAAGTAATAGTTGTTGCAGAATCTTGAAGTGATTTGTCAGAAAAGTAGGAGATTACAGAAATACCGGTTCATACGTCATTTGGCCCGAGTGATGAATTTGATTTTATAGATTATTCAGATATAGACCGTTGTTTTACTTTCCCTGCTTAACAAAACAATAGGCCCCTTGTAGTCAATAGAATAATTTCTTCTACTTCCTGCTTGAGCATTGTGTATTGGAGTCAGAGTTCATCATCGTCATCAAGCTCCAAGTAGCAGCAGCAACACCTGCACCGCTCCAATACAACCTTCTGCTACACAGGCACAATCTCCTGGTGCCAGTACCACTGATACACCAAGCAATCCGCCTCTTAAAATAAAAATGAAACGAAATCCTTGTGGATGGAACTCCTAATTAAGCGATAAGCGATAGAAGATATGAGAAGGCGTAGGTATGTTTCTGTATGAAACTTTTTAAAACAGATCGCTGAACGTCAGATCCGTCAATCTTGTGACGATAAATGAGATGCATAGCAAAAATAGATGGAACCCACAGGAAGGAAATTTCACAAAGTTTTGGGAGCTCGTCACCCAAGAAAGGCAATGAGAAGTACATCGTCAGGCGTACACAAGAAATCAAGCCAATGTAAAGGTATACATCATTACAAAAATTAAGGCTCTTACTTGCATACTGCTTTCAAATAGAGACATTAATATTTTTTTATTTTCGGCGTTTAAAGTTTAAATAATTACTAGTTTTTGAATAATGATATTGATTTTGTTAAAAAAAAGTTGAATGAAATTCTCCTTTTGGTAATTTTGTCTTTTATTTTACAAACATTAGGAAAATTCCTCAAAAAAAGTCAAATAGTTCCTTATTTTATATTTACACTTATCCAATAACTGGTAAAAAATGGAACATTATTTCATAATTATTCAATAAGAAGGACCTATCTGGAAATATTTCATATTTATTTCATGAGATAATTGTACAACAGTGAATTATAACGAAAAATGCATGTAATTGCTCGCTCGACGTTTATTGAGGGAAATGAACCATATTATAATGATTCACATCGGATACGTTACATAAAACATTCAAGACTTTGTCAATAACTTTTATACAAAAGCAGAAAACGGTTTTTCGTCGTTTCTGAAAAAAGTAGTTTTTCGACTTAGCGCTGTCTTGTTCTAGGGGTGCGATATCTGCGATTGACGGGAAGGAAGTCTAAAAAACATCATGACCAGTCTGCGATTGGCGGGAAGGTAGTTTAAAAGTCATCATCACCAGTCTGCGATTGGCGGGAAGGTAGTCTAATAATCATCATGAGCAGTCTGAATTAACCGACTGTTGGACATAGGTATCTCCTAATGAGCGCCATAGCAACGCTTGAAAGCTTTTAAGCTTGTCTTATACAGCATCCACCTACTTGCGCAGGTCTTCGTCCCGTTTGGCTGAATGGCGTCGTACACTACGTTTTCCTTATCGCGAATTCTACCTAATTGAAACAAATGTTTTCTAATGATTCGTTGTATCGAAGCGGAAAAGGAAGGGATTAATTCGGCTCCGATGGCTTAGAAAGATAACCGTTGTGGTGGAAATAAATTGAAAGTTTATCAGGTAACGCGATTTATTTAGTGGGATTCGGGCTCTGATCTCTAAACGTGTCTCTAAACACTGCTGTGTGTGTGTTTTTGGAGCTTAAAGGGGTATTACACTACACGGTATTCAGGGACCCTAACTGTAACTACGAGTGGTGTAATAAGATTTAGAGTCCCTACGGGACGGACCCGGATCCGGACGATATTCAGGGCCCGTTAGTTAGGGCCCTGAATAAAGTGTAGTGTAATACCGCTTTTATAAAAGGATTCATAACGCAGCAAGACACTTTTTTACAGCTTTGTTTTGTGGTCGTCTAGTGTTTAAACACCTGCTAAACCATTTCGTATTTAATTTATTTCCACCGTTGTTGTGGTCTTATAAATACGCTTGATTTCGTTATTTCCTATTGAACAAAATAAATATGAAAATATTTAAACACAATAAAGAAATAAAAGGAAGAAATATAAGGGATTCCAATATTTGAACGATCTGCACATTCAAGGTTTTCTGGTTGTTTTTTGTACGATAAAAATATCTATTTATGTATAGTATGAGTACCCATAACAAAAACTCTGCTTAGCTTTGGCATATACGATGCTGTGTGAATTGACCAAAATTAAAAAAAAATACATTCGTAGATAAAGAATGACCTAAATTGAATAAACCCGACCATATGTAGAGTTTTCGCTAAGAGAACAAAAACAATATGGTTTATTTTAGTGCCAATATTGAAATGCAAATAATTGAATATGCAATAATTGAATGTAAATTGCAAAAGCTGGAACACAAAGATTATGCTTTGACCCATTTTGAAACGAATCGCAAACTCCAATAAGAAATATTTACAAAGCGTAGCTCTCACGAATAAATTGAATTGTTAAGTCCACCCTGGGTTTGTAGGAGCTAATTGAAAACGGGATTTACACAGGAAAATCAATACGAATTATTATTAACTAGCGACCCACCCCGTTTTCGTACCGTTTTATTATACGTATAACCTTACCTTCTTCTTGAATCACTCTATCTATTAAAAAACCGCGAGTAAAAGCGACTTTGTTTTATACTATGTAGTTGATGTAAAGAGAATCTCAATCTCTTTTGCGTAGTTTCTCAATACATCTGTTAGTTGGTATCTTAGAAGTAGGAATAATATTATGGTACTAGAAGTTGCATACTAGCGATACAAGCGCACGTAGTAATGTAATGTGAAGCTTACGATATCGTCTTGCTCGCATGGTAGGGCCGCTCGTGATGGTCGTAAGCTAGAGATGTGTGCTTTTTTCAATGTATTTGTAAGTTCACAGACAACCGTTTGTGCCAGTGAGCACCAATACGTATTCTTTGCGTGGCGCTGTCTATGTATGCGTGCCTCTGCGTTTGAATAAACGCGTATGTAGTAGTGACAGCATTGGGAGGCCAGGTGGCGCCAAGCGTTTTGCACGTAATCCGCGTGCTATAACATTTCTATATTATTCCTACTTCTTTGGTCCTACTTCTGTGGTCTATATTTGGCCTGCGGCGTAGAAGCTTGTTCTATTACCGCCTTGGGACCAATATGTTCGATCTAAAGATTTGTTCAGGGATGGTTGTTTTCTGTGTGTTTTATAAAACAACTAGCTGGTGCCTGCGACTTCGTCTGTGTAGGATTAGTATTTCGAGTATACTCGCGGTTTCACCCGCGTAAATCCCGTTCCCGTGGGAATACCGGTATAAAATATAGCCTATGTGTTATTCCAGACTCTATACTATCAAAAGAGTAACAAACAGCCATACTTACAAGCTTTTGCATTTATAATATTAGTAGGATTCTGATCTTAAATCAGTAAAGTTTTTCCATAATTCTTCCGTGTTCAGTTTAAAATCTTTTGGATATAAAACAATTAATTGAATTGAAGAATCGAGCCTCGTAGAGCTAACTTTGATCAATTTTCAAGTTGTGTAAAGTACCTATAAATTAAACATTGACTTTTTAAATTAACGGTTCTCAGTTTCAGGTTTGGTATGCTTAGTTAGCTTAGTTGAATTGATTTATGAATAAAGTTACTGGGATCTAGATAGAGCTAGATTTTACCTTCTATCTTATTATAAATATCCACGGCTGTTTATCATAATTGTGTTCTGTAGGGGTATTTTAATTCATCCGATTCAGTCGAATTCAAATTCGATTCCAGTTCGAAGGAACTTGAACCGTTAATTTTAAAAGATCTTTAGAACGCTATTTCGATTTCATATCCAAACTAAGGAAATAAGGATTCAAATTCAAATGGCGAAAGTTTTCGAATACGCTTTTAAATGCATTCATAGTCAAAAGTTTCCGATATCGACTCCGAAGGGCACCGATGAATTGAAATACCCCTCCTAATCGCGTAAGTTTAAAAAAACTTCCATATTGCTGACACGATCATAAAATAATAAGATAAATACCGTGAAAAAATCTTCCATTACAAAAAAATAATCTAGTAGCCTACAAACATAAAAGGAGTCTACTGCTATTAAAAGCGGTAGAACAATTTAAACTAGGAATATTAGTTCCTCTATCTGGCGCCAAATGAACGGGTACAGACGAAAACTGTTATAGTCACAATACAACTGGTACTAAGGAATCGTTAAACCGTTGAAGTAAACATACAACATGAAGTCGACATAAAGGACAAATTGAGGGTAGGTAGGAACGTGAGACTTTCATTGCGGTTTGGAAATTGCTTCCTTTTTCACCCACAAATAAAGTGTCCCGGGAAAATTGAAGAGGGTTTCGTGTTTTGTTATTTTCTTTTTCAGTGAATTCATTCTGAATTTCAATTTCGGTATGAAAGGCACCTTGTGAACATTCTAAAATAGTTCATATTTCATTCAATAGCTCTGTGGCGTATCTTTATCGGTAATCCATACCGCAATGCTTGAAAACTAAAGTTTTCAATACAGAAAACGATCAATGATAGAAAATAAAAATACATATTTTGGTTAGTAGTATCTTAAATCCTATGTTAGGTTTATCTAGTTACTAGGGTTCTCTGAAACTATGCTTAAAGCTTACTCATGGTAGCAGTTTTGCATACAAACACAACAGTGAGGTGTCAATCATTGCAACCAAGTTTAAAAAAATGAAACCTAAATAATCACAAAACAATACCTGTTCCTAAAATAACCGGTATTTTCCGGAGCTCGTGGAATATTCGAGCGATTTTTGATAGATTCCGGGAACCGTTGTCTAGAAACTCGCAAAAAGTTCAGCGCTTGCCTAACTCTAGCTGGTAGCCACCTAGTCTGATTGAAAACACTTTTAGCGTAGACAAAATGTTACTGCGAAAGAAAGCGGAGGGTCAGCGGCTTTGGCAAGCAAAACTTTCAGCATAAACCTCTTTTGATGACCACCATAACACCACCGTTATCTATATTTATAAAAGAGAAAACTAGGTGACTCATCAAGAGATCTTTAAAACGACAAAAGGTACGAAGCTGAAATTATGCATGGAGATTCCTTTTAGGACGTAGGCACCCGTGGATTTTTGGAAATTCATATTTTAAGGTAATTAAAATGAGGTTAAGCGAAGATTTACTTTGATCATCATCTATAGCCAATACTTACATACCACTGCTGGACATAAGCCTTAACCTAATGAGGGCCACAGTGCTCTATCTTTAGCTGCATCCAGCATCTGCTAACAGACTTTTGCAGGTCTTCATCCCACCTGGCCGGAGGGTGTCAACGTTTGCCGAGTCGCGGTCTCCTTTTAAGAACATTTAATTAATGTACTGAGATTTAAGCGCTACATTTTATTTCTTTATCTCAGTCTGGTACGTTCGGTACTATGTATTTTTGACTGTTTCAGCGATAAAAAAACAATATGACCAAATAGCGGAATGATTGTTTTTGCAAAGTAAAGATGCGTACAAAAAATTATTACTTCACGTCGAACCAAGATCTTAGATTTCATTGGAACTTTACTAAAATTAGGAAATCTGATGTTCTTTGAACTTTTTATTTTGTGTCATTACTTTAAACATTAAATTCCATTAAAATTTCGAAAAGTTAAAAACCGCAGATTTTCAATACGCATACTTTTGATTGATCCCTTTGTCTACTACACCAGCTGTGTATTCTGTTAAAAAGAGAATCGAAATTCGAGGAATGCGCTTCACTAGCACAGAAATGGACTAGAAAATAATGAAACTAAAACAATAAATCTGATAAAATAAAACTCAGAGGTGTAAACTACTGCAAAAAAACTTCTGTGAGTCAGTAATTTATCCAATTTTATGCTGTTTATTAAAATATATTTTGTTTTGATTCGTAAGTTATTTAACTTACTAATTATTTAGTTTTGCTAACCTAGTTTCTTTGTTAGCTTTGTAGTTTTCTTGTGTATTTATTACATAATATATATTTATGTACGGGTATTTATCGCGTTTATTTACCTATTTTTCCCGACGTTTCGACATGTTTACACACTGCCGTGGTCACGGGATGACTCATTTTCTTGTGTATAATTTGAATTGTTGTCCTAACGCTTTTGTGCCTCAAACACATCACTCATATAAGAGGCAAAAATTTGTTATTACAGCAAAATTCAAAAAGGCGTAAAAAGTTTTGTTTTTCTCATCCTAATTTAAAAACCACAAACGTAGTTTTTCCGATATTTCGACATCCTATTTTCCAATCCATTATCCATTATAATAACTGTTGTACCCAAAAATTATAACACCAAAATTCAGTTAAATACGCTGAAATGACATCAAAAAGCAAATTCAAAATCTCGTAGTTGTTTCGGTTTCGATATGGCGCGCACGTTTGTGATTACATTTCGATATGTTTCGATTATGTCGTTGTATTGGATTGGGGATTACTCGATTAATCTTTCGACTCCAGTTGCATTCGAATGATTTAATGCTGTTGTTATTATGAAATGTCGTAGTGTAGTATTGTATAAATTTCCTTAGTAATATTTATAAATGTTAAATTTTGTATGGAAGTATAGATTTATAGATAGCTAATAACTTTATTGTACCATCAAAATAATAAACATTTATGACTTTTGTTACTTGTGAAAGAGTAACAAACATAAATGTTTATTATAAATGTATATAAGCAAAAACTACTGAACGGATCGAGCTTCAATTTTGAATAGACATAGATCTAGCCCTGGAATAACACATAGGCTACTTAAAATCCCTTAAATCAGTTCTGAAAATAAACTGCTAAAATGCTACTCACTATTTATGAATAGCATTTGTATTATTTTAATTAACAACATCATCAGCCTATTCCACTGCTGGACATAGACATCCCCTACGAAAGCCAACAAAGTTGAACGGTTAGTATAACATTTATCAAAACCTATCATTATGAGCACCATCATAGTTAGTGTTTTGGTGTCAGACTGTAAGCTAACTGCTGAATCGTAATAAAAAAAAAACATCTAAACCGAGATAAATCTCACTATAGACCTAGGCCTCTTCAAAAGTTAAAAAAAATTAACCAAATCTATCCAAATTATTTTGTATGAAGCAAAAACCTTTCGCCTCAACTTGATTTACCACTAACATACCTACTAGTGAAATAATAATTTCTCACAAAAGAAACAAATCACCAAATTTTTAAAATTCGAGTAAGCTATAATTTCAGCGATGTTCTTTTATTTTACTTTTCTAATTTTGTTTTTCGAACGCGAGCTGTATTTTAGTTTAAGGTCGAGTTTTACCTTCGACCGGCCATTTGCCTCTGGGTTTATTTTAGGGTTCTGTTAGATTTCTATTTTGGTTAGTCTTTCTGTTCCAAAAGATATAAGTAGCTGATGTAAAATAACATGTATTTATATAAAGTATAATTTATTAGGTTTATCACTTTTCTAGTATCCATAACACAAGCTCTGCTTAGCTCGGGGCAAGATGATTCAGTGTGAATTTTCCAGAATAATTTATTTATTACATGAAGTTACTACAAGTATAGGTACAATCATTAAAAAACTCCCTCGAAACGAGACCTCTGCTTTTGGTATTTTCGTAAATAATTCACCTGCCCAAAAAATGACAATCTTGCCAGTAGGTAATAATAAATCCAATTCAATAAAAATAATCCATTAGGAAAAGGCCAACGAAATGACATGTTAAAGGCAAAAAAGAAAAAATGGAAATTTATGATAACAATGAAGTTCTCGATAACTCCCTCTTGACGAAATTATCGAAAGCTTCAATTTGTGAGCGTAACAAGAGATTTGCATACAGATTTACATAAAGATGGAAGATATTCGAGCATCGGTGAGCAAACTCTGTAAGTAAAGAATTTGAACATTTACCATAATCGTTGTACGATACTAAATTTGGTTTGAATTGTGGGTTTAAAAATGATAGTATAATCGCTTTATTCACGCTTAAAACGGGGTGGAACCTTGTGAAAATAAAGTAATAAGAAAAAGTCCTACAATTTAATTGTCTATGACGCATCACTACAAAGTTTAAAACAAAGTCTGCCTGTCCCTAAAAATTTTACTATAAATAAAAATTTTAAAAATTTTAAAAATTTTACTATAATTTTACTACCTATGAGTCTTGATTTCGGCGATGGAATGATGTGGACCTCTTGTTAAGCCATTCATAGTAGATTTTGTTAATGCTCATATCTTTGAAACTACGCCAACGATTTTAGTGCGGTTTTTAAAAGTGATTGAGTGAAAGAGGAAAGTTTATAAGTGAAAATCCGGAAGAGTCCATTGTTTCTTTGGAAACGTTTCAAGGCAAGTTATATCCCATGAAAACTGGCGCCGAATTCCACTAAAACAAAGTTCTCAATAGCGTTTATAATACTATCAAGATAGCTAAAATGATATTTGCGCTTGAAGAGACTCATTATTAGAATATCAAATTGGTAGTCATAAACGTAAACGTCACAGCTATGAATGAACTTCAAAAAGTTTGTGCTAGTAGAATACCAAAAAAAGTTTAACACAGTCAGTCTTGACGATACTACTGTTATAGTGAAGCAATATATTTAGTGAAATATGATCCCTGATGTTATAGAATGAAAAGTAGCCTATGTGCTATTCCAAGTCCAGAACTACATCTACTTTATAAAAAATATAATAAAAAGTCACGTCTCATGCTATCGCACAGATTTGATTCAAACTGAGCAGGAAAAATGTAGTCATTTTCCACTGCACATCACAGTTTTATACATTTATAAACAAGATACGAATTCACTGCGCAGTTTTTTGTGAATGTTCGTAAAAGCAAAAAATGCATCAACTTGTTTTTCAAAATGGCAGCTAAAAGTGCTTGCAGCTAAAAGCTTTCAGTTGCGACTAATTTATGTGTGCTTTTTGCAAACTGGAGGTACGGAAAGTGATTTTATAAACCATCTAGCGACCCACCCCGGCTTTGCACGGTTTTATTATACGTATAAACCTTCCTCCTAAATCACTATAACTATTTAAAAAATCCGCATCAAAATTCGTTGCGTAGTCTTAAAGATTTAATCATACATAGGCGTATAGGGACATAGGACATATCGTCGTTGTCATGCGAGAAGTCACTAACTAACAATTTTGGCCAAAATGACTTAATGTTGCCAGTATTTTTAAACCCATTATGTTCCTTATAAAAATGTAAAAGAGCTGTTTTTATTTTAATTTTCGGAAAAACAAGAATGTCAGAAGTACTTAACTACTTGTTGATACGTATAATAAAACCGTGAGAAGCCGAGGCGGGTCTCTAGTACATAATATAACTCTTTACACTAATATTATAAATACGATAGTTTTGATGGATGGATTTTTGTTATCTATTCACGCCAAAACTACTGAACGGATCCGGCTTAAATTTTAAATACACGTAGTTCTAGACATAGGAATAAAACTTAGGCTAATTTCATACATTTTCAGGCGAGTGAACCCGCGGCAGAAGCTATAGTTCAGGTCTAAAAATCAGGTCATTCAACAATTTTATATGAAACAGCACAGTTTCTCTCAATATTCGTCGAAAAATTCAAGGATTCTATATTTTTGCGACCCGATTTCAGAGCTTACAAAATATAGACTTTATCGAAGCATATTTTTTTAAGTGAGCCCTTTGTGTTTCTGGCCCTATAGAGACCGGGCTTAAACAATATATTATCTAACATCGAGGCCCTTTCTGATAAAATGTACGAATTACGATTTTAATGTCTCTTTGTAAACAAGAATATTTTCCCATAACAAAAGTTCAAGGCCCGAATTCCACTAAATAAATCGCTTCAATATTTAAATAGTATCGTGTCAAAATGTCAGTGTTAAACTCTTTTTGGTCTAACAATTTGAAATTCTAATTATGAAAGTCTCTTCAAGCGCAAAAAATAGTAGAATGCCAAATGCACAAACGTCATTTTAATCATCTTGATTGAATGGCACTATGGAGACCTTTGTTTTGAAATTAGTGGAATTTGGCCCCTGTCAAGCTGCTTTGGGGCTATATAACGCAGTGTTAAATTATCCACCATTAATTTATTTGCGTAAACGTCAATAAAGTATGACGTAATTGTTCACATCTTTCTAATTGCTTAGCTTATTTCCCTTCAACATCCTCTACAAATGGCCGGTCAATTAATCACCTGCTTTGAATAAAGCATGCCTACGTCCGTCCGATTGTCCGTCACAGGCCATTGTTCTACGGACTCCGGACGCTTCGTACAACGGGCGACGTCAGTTTGACGAATGAGTTTACGTACCGTTGAGGTTTGTGTAAACCTGCAAGTGATCAGTTTGAACGGCGGACGTATGAGTGATCTGGCGCTACTGCGATGTGTCAAGAAAATATTTGTAGGTTAAAATGAAAAGAGAACTTCTAATCTATAGTCTTAAGATTTGCGTATTTATTTACTTTTTGTACTACTATGTTGTTTTGATTTAAAAATCAGTATTTTCATTTAAAAAGTCTTTATAAGTATGATAAATATATATTTAAAAGTTCTTTATTAATCTTAACTTGCAGACATTCTGGCTGAGAATGGACACTTTCTCTATGTATTAGATACTAGGCACAGTATTTGTGTTTTTAAATACTCGTATAATCTACTAGCAACCCACCCCGTCTTCGCACGGTTTTATTATAGAACGTATAAACCTTCCTCTTGAATCACTATATCTATTAAAAAACCGAATCAAAATCCGTTGCGTAGTTTTAAAGATTTAGGCATACAATGGGGATATAGAGACAGAGAAAGCGACTTTGTTTTATACTATGTAGTGACTAGCGACCGATGACCGATAGATGCTAACTAGCTAAGATGAATCGAAAGGTCGCTAGTAAAATTATAAAGTTCGAAGTTCTTAGTTCCCTCTTATTTTAATAGATAGAGTGATTCAAGAGAAAGGTTTATACGTAAAATAACCGTGCGAAGCCGGGGCAGGTCGCTAGTAAAATTATAAAGTTCTAAGTTCCCCCTTATTTGGCCCCTTGGGATGATCAGTAGTGGACTAATTAATATTAATGAAGATGAATGATAGTTTACCTGAAACCTACCTAGATAGAACTCCTCGTACAGCGTTAGTACCTGAATCTCCTGAAAGCTATTATAACAAGGGATCGTTCGTCGCTATTAATCAAAGAGACAGGTGTGGTCGCGCCTTAGCTTACGTTATTTATTGTCTGTGTGGATGTACCTACGGTCAGGAACATTATAGATATATGTACAGCTTGGCAAAAAAGTCTTGAAACGGAACTAATTTTTTTGTTTAATGGCAATATTCTTAAAACAATGACGTTGGATGTAAAATTGTAAACAAATATTACGAATTCTCGGATTTTTTACTTGGATCGGTCAAGCGGTGGTGATAAAGTGACGAAAAGTGAAAAATAATGAATAAAACAGTTAGAAGTGCTGCCAGGGAGGTTATTTATAAGGTATACAGGCGATGTCTGGCAGAATTTGAGGCCAGAACTATTCTTTCAGATCTCAACAATGTTTATCAAAGAACTGCTGATATGACAGGTTTGTGAGAGTTTGTTTTGTAATTTTAAGTTGAATCAAAGGTAACTTGATGGTCCTAAAGCAGGATTAAATTAAAGTTCCACGGAACAAGTGAAATATTCAACAATAAACATCGGGCAGTTAGGTTATGTTTACGTTTGTTCTGCGTACTCTGCTATAGTGCGGGCATAGAATTTGATACTTGAGCTAGACTAGCTAATATGTAAATCTATTTCTACATAAATTAAATGTTGTGTTATTTCTTTGTAATAAAGTTACTATAGCGTTTGTATTTTAAATGGTCTAGAAATTAGGTGCCTAAATAATAAACTGAAAAAGGTAAGATAAAGGTATCATAAAAAGTTTCTTCTTTATAGGAAGCAGCTGAGCGTGCTAAAACGGAACGGTTCCAAGCTATTACGGAGGAGGATTGGAAGAATTCGTGCCAGCACGTAATAAAAATAGAAAAGGAATACTGTGAGAGAGAACTTACAATGTATTAATAACAATGTATTAAATTTTATTTACTTTATATTTTTTTCTTTATATACTTACATAACGAGAACCTTGCTCAATTAAACAATATTTACTGATACTAGTATACTATGTGTGGATATAAATGTACGTATAACTGAAATATACACCTAAGTATCAAGACTAGCTTGGTGCGCTATAGGTGTTGCCATAAGGACCAACAGTGGCGCCCCCATTATTTTCTACTCTTTTTTGCCAAGCTATATCTGACTGTTAACTTTGTCTTCGTTGCTTAAAAATCAAATTGAAATGGGTCAATCTGAAAACGCTGTGTCGTACCCCGTTGCAAAAGATCATAAAGCTGAGACACATCCGTTATAACTCATTTTCATTAGTATTTAATTTCATTTTAATTTAACAACTAAGCAGTTAGCGCAATGGTTTCAATTGTATATACTAGTTTTATTTTTTTATATTTCTTGATTTTAATTTTCGTTGTTAATAAAATCACATTTTAAAAGCAATAAACCTAGTTTTTTCGTTCTATCCTACATGATACCTATCTACGTCAGTTTGATTTTTATATTGTAAAGCTCAATACACCTTTAAAGATTGAAGAGAAAGAATATCAAAGTGTACTTTTTAGTTCCTAGTATAATTTAAGTCATATTATTTAAATTTCATACGTATCCAATAGTTCTGTAAGGTCTAAAGGAAATAAAGCACTTTGACTTTGCTGTCTAATGTATGTATGTGATCATATGTGAACCAATAAAATATCTTTCTATCTATATAATAGGTACACAGTGGATGATTACGCTCGCCTGTATAAATGTCATATTAGATAACTACAGGTAATATTTTATTGCGTACATTAAAGAATTGCAGAAGAATGCTGGGGCCGTTCCTATGGTAGTCTTCTTAAGTCTTTTACGACATTTACGGTCTGAATTGCAGATATATTCTTCCCTCGACTGGTATATCCAACGGTTTACATGCATAACTCTAACTTCATGAAAATTTGACCGAAGACGGAACTTCATATCGTGTGAGATTGGCCTTAAATAGAAGAACTGAAGTTCGTAGCAGTCTCGTAGACCTTTCGTAGACTTTTCGTAGACCTTCGTAGAACCTGCGTAACACTTCGTAGCACTTTGTTGAATTTCGTAGCGGTTTTAGATCATTTGAAAATAATCATTATTTCCAATAGAAACTATACCTAACTCAATTCAAAAGCATAGCTCTATCCCGTTCTCACTCTTTTTAATAAAACCTGCTTTATTCCCTCTTAACTAAGGGCATTACGTACGGCTGTAAAAGTTTTACGAGTAGATATGGCGGGCGATAGGCACGATACACGGTATCATGACACACTACCTTACTTGGCTTTTCCCAAGTTTTTTACGGGGATAATAATTTGGTTTGTTTTAAAATACTTAAAACATTAAGGCGCAAACAGGAGGTAAATTAAAACCAAAAAAAAATATGTTAAACAAAGGAATTTTCATGATTTAAACATCTACGGCCTTACCACAAAAAAAAAGTTACGACTTAGACACGTGTTTAACAGTTGTTTAACTTGGTTTTGTAGGATGACTTTTGCTAAACAACTGTTAAACACGTGTCAAAGACGTGGTTTTGTTTTATTGGTAAGGATTTTAGTTTGTAATACCTAACATAAACATTTTTTGCATCTGTAGTAGTTCTATTTTGTCTAGTTTAGAAAGAGATACGATGTTGCTCTTGGTGGCCACCAAACTCTGTTTTCGTATAAAAATAAATTGATGCAAATTTTCAGATACTTTTTTCGTGGCACATGTGCACACACCTTGATCACCACGGATGACAGCCATTTATGCTTATAAAAATTGTCCGAAATCGGATATCGAACCCGCAACCACTTCGTCACAGGCGGAATTTCGGTAGTGTCGCCATTGGTCGTCAAAAAAACAAACAACAAAACATGTATTCCAAATCTAAATAAAAAGCTAACAATGTTTCCAACTTTGCGTTGAACACTTGAACACAATTATAAAAACAAACTCAACGTTTCACATCTGCATTTTCACGAAAAATCCTCTCGCTAACGAGCTATTTATTAAAACTTTCACGCGCCAGTTCTGCGAGTCTGCAAATGTTGCCAGCTACAAAAGGACCCATACATCACTGCGCCAAAAAATGAAATCTCTTGATAAAGCGACCGGCGGGTGGTGCCACCTAACCTTTTGCGCAAAACTGTTAAACCTTTGTAAATAGAGTTGGCGGGTATTGGTTGCTTTTTGTGAAGTCGATTACGTTCCGTTCCCACAAAGTCAGTCCAGCTTTGTGGAAATAGATCGATTCTTTTGAAAAGCTTTACTGTGTAGAAAAACTACGAAAATTATTAAATGTTCTTGAATAATATTTTCTAACTAGTACTTGGATGCATCTTCGAATTCGTTGTTTCTATGGAAACATTTAAAGACTATTTCTATCCCAAAGGACTATTTCTATCCCATCCTATGTTAATTTAGGGCTGAACTACGTCAATTCAAAATTTCAGCCCGATCTGTTCAATAGTTTTTGCGACAAAGAGTAACGATCCATGCCTTTAAACTATCGCGTTAATAATATTAGTTAAAAAGGATTGTTCGTTTTTTTTGATAAACTGTGTTAGAGAAACTCGTTGTTCAAAAACAAATTTTAGAGGTCAAGATCTTTTGTTTTTATCACTTATTTATTATTATAAAAATTTAAACACTTTCTATCTAAAGTAAAATTGTATTATGATTTTTTTATATGTTTCAAATATAGTCATCCATTATCACTGAAATAATTTAAGTCATAATGTTTTTTTTGTTACAAGTGGAAACATTATTAATATAGCATTCAGCATAAGTAATTTTATGTATTTAGATCAATATTCCCTGTCTTGTAACATGCTAGCTTATTTTCGCAAAATGCGAAAATAAATTACAAAATTCTTTATAATTACAATCTTGTAGATGCAATAATAATTTTTATATCTTAGAAACATTCAAATATAGGTACTTGAGCTTTATAGCCAAGAAAAAGAAATAAATTCTCATCAGTAGACAGGGTTAAGCGAAGGATGACGTCTTAGTAAAACAAACTCTAAGTAGTAAACTTAAAGTCGCAAGTTCAAAAACCAATACTTCGGGATTAAGGCTTAACCCTTGAAGCCGCAACTAGTTGAACCTTAAAACTTCTGCTGAGCATTAATTGAAAACGTCTGAAGTTGGTCTTTGAGCACAGACTTATAAGTTACAGGTTTTAAGTTCGGCTTAGTGGGAGCCATAAGACATGAGAACATGTTTTGTTAGAATAACACAGTTAATTTATTGCAACAAAGTGAAAAAAAGTACACTTACGTTCGTTATTCCAATTCGCCGATATTATCAAATAACAGTAGAGTGTTGTTTTCTTTTAATCCTAATAAATTTGGGTAAAAAATAATGGTAAGTCATCGAAAAACCATGGTCAAATTCCAAATTATGGTTCCAAATGATCTGCGTTTTCACCTTCAAGCATTGCACCTTGCTACTATGTAAACAATCACCCTGATCAATTGAGTTACCTTTAGACTGTTTGCAACCGTCTGCAGTTAGCTCATTGATTTCAATTGTACATACTAGTTTAATTTTTTCCTTTTCCTTGACCATTAAGTAACACATCGTTTTTAAGTCCAATTTAGTTTGATGTTTGTTTTTTTGTATTGTGATTCTTTTGTTGGGTTTCCAAAATAAATAAAAATTGGAATTTTCGTTGTAAATAAAGATTTATTATCACCCTGTATATTAGTTCACATTCTCCCAAGGACATTCAAAGTGATGTGAACGTCGTAAATATCGCTATGAAGGCTTTCACGCAACGGGTATAAACACAGGTACCTACAATCAATAATGCACCCACTGCATAGTGCTTTCAAAGTGCAGTATTGTGTAAGCTTTATAGCGTAATGGAGGTTAGAACCATAAAGATTTGAATTCAACTGAGACCTCGCCTTGGTTATTATCATGAGCTTTCTTATCAGTGTCTGTTGCTTCAACAAATAAATGTTCAACAGAAGTAACAACATTAATAATGAAAATAAATTACTTTTAGATAAGCGTTTTGGAATAATACGTCTGGACAATCCACACAAAAATGTCTTACTCCAAGCTAAGCAGTCCTTGTGGGATACTAGATAATTGCTATATCACAACATAGTATAAAACAACTTTCCCAGTCCCTATATCCTTATGTCCCTATGTATGGTTAAATCTTTAAAACTAAGCAACGGATTATGATGCGGTTTTTTAATAGAAAAAGTAATTCAAGAGGAAGGTTTATACGTATAATTAAACCATGCGAAGCCGGGGCGGGTCGCTAGTGTTATATACACTATGTACTTGTTACATTATACTTTAATACAGAATAAATAGAATCAAAAAATGAAGCGTAGCAATAATTCTGAATATGTGGAAAAAAACTTTGAGTAGTAGTAGTGGTTGATGATATGAGAGTTGGTGAGTGGCGCAGCGCATCAGCACTGTCATACAGCCAGCGTGGCAATGCAGCTAGCGATAAAAGTCTCCACACACTGAAGCCGGAGGCGGAGCGGAGGCGAAGGCGTGCCGGTTTTTCCTATGGCACCGCGCCGCCACCGCCTGCGGTGTGTGTGTAGGCTTTCATATGATACAATAGAATACAACTCACACGCCTTCGCCTCCGCTCCGCCTCCGGCTTCTGTGTGTGGAGACTTTAAGGGGACGTCGCAACATGTATTGGTATGAATAATTTGCTACCTCTAGACTGCTTGAACGATCTACAGTTAGCTCACTTGTTCAATCACTACATAGTATAAAGCTGTCTGTCTGTCCCTCTGTTTAATTCTATCTTTAAATTACGCAACGGATTTTGATGTTGTTTTTAATAGATAAGAGTAATTGAAGAGGAATGTTTATATGTCTAATAAACCCATACAAAGCCAGGGCGATTCGCTAGTTGTAAATAAGTTTAAATTGTTTGTATTCTTTGTTTCTAATTTTCTTTGTGAATAAAGATGTTGATTTTAATAAAAAAGAGCCAGTATAAAGCCTTATGATTTTAACATAATTGGTTTTCCAAAACACAATTCAAATGTTCAAAGCAAGAAATAAAGGCGGCAAGGATAAGTACATGTACTTAAAAAGGCGCGTTGAGATAAAAAGGTCATAAAATACGATAGTAAAACTCTTGACGACTCATTCTTGGTCAAGAGGTTTGAAGATATTGCTTCAGAGGGTTTACGAATTTCTTTACTAACGAGATTTTGAACGAAATAAACAGAATAAACCACAAATCACTATAAATAAATATTGCTGGATAATTCACACACTCTAGCCCCAAGCTAAGCAGAGCTTGTGTTATGGGTACTTGATTACTGATATTCATAAACATTACACTTCTTTTATTTATTGAAATAACAATGACAAATTAAAACTAATATTTACACTTATAATAAAGTCATAAAAATTTGAAGACAGAGTGCCAAGTTGCATGATACAAAGACGCATATAGATAAATAACATTTAAGCAAACGTAGAAAACACCCAGAATATAATCATTATCATCATCAACATTATATATTAGTCCACAGCTGGACATAGGCCTCCTAGGGGAGGCTATTAGGTTGAGCGCCATAGCAACCTGTCTCGAGCTTGCCGCATTTTGCACCTGCCTGAAGTCTTTCGCAGATCATCATCCCACCTGGATGGACATAACACCAAGAACGCAAGAACAAATTGTGTGTGTGCAATCACTACATAGTATAAAACAAAGACGCTTTCTCTGTCCCTATATCCCTATGTATGCTTAAATCTTTAAAACTACGCAACGGATTTTGATGCGGTGTTTTCATAATCATAATCATTTATTCATAAGATATTAGGTAGGTACAATTTGTGGTCTTATAGTAAATAATGTGTAGTATCACTAAAATCTTACCCTAGGGGCGTATGAATAGTTAGGTAGGTACTTAAAGATATCTAGGTATTCTATTGTATCATTAAATCATAAATTATTTTTAATTGTGCTCTATTATAATAACTGAATTGAACATTAAAAACATAAAATTAAAATTGAATAAGAAAAATATTATATAAAATGTCAAAATTATTAAATAAATCTATTTTTTATTATTATTATTGTCACAATAGTCCATGTATTCTTTAATGTAAATTTTTTTAATAGATAGAGTGATTGAATAGAGGTTTATACGTATAATAAAACCGTGCGAAGCCGGGGCGGGTAGACAAAATATCCGCAGTTAATTCAAAAATTTTCAGGCGGCAATCGCACTAGCAACCTTTTACGTCGCTCACAGTCCCTCACTCACTGCGCCACAGAGGTTGATATTGAAGGAATTAAACAAGGAATAAAACACAGATTATGACGCCATTATGGTTAATGGTGGAAAATACGGACTGTAACTAGTCTTTATGGTTTTAGGAAGGTTTACTGTTAATAACTTGGCCAAGAGAGACATGGCTCAATTGATTTTTGTGATCTTTAAAGTTCCGTTCACCAAATTTACCCAGTATAAAATTACGCTGTAGCGTAGATACTTACGACAATTCGAGTTTTCAGGTTATTTGGAAAATAAAAATATATCGGTTAACTATTAGAATTTATTTATTGTGTTATACAATAATGTAATGATGAGTTTAAACTTTTATAACACTATGCAATTATTTATTTATATAAATAAATCAACTACTTCTATCGTAACAGGAACACTCAATGCAAACAAAAATCAAGCTTGCTTAATTACGTCGCCTATATTGTAAGTTTAATTAAATAAACTTACTTATTGATTTCTGATGGTACAGTTTTTTTTGCTTTATGTTTGTTAAGTACGTTATAATTTATTAGGTCTCTTAATACATTAAACAAATAACTTTGTAAAATAAATTTCATATAATGAATTTATTATAATCGGCATGTAGCGTCCCAAGGTTTAGAAGATTTAGTATCTCCCTATAATCGCGTCTATACAGATCAAGCCTCAGCTTAATGTCGTTTCCGACACATGATAATAATAAATAAATAATGCTGGACAATCCACACAACATCATCTAGCCCCAAGGTAAGTAGAGCTTTTGTTATACTCAGGTAATGAGCTCTGGTTTTCAGTCAGGACCTTAATTGGGTGACGTCACAACACGATTAACGGTCCATAGATGAAACAAAGCAATTAGTACTACTAGGATAACATAACACGACTGAGGTAACCCAAGCAGGGTTATGTAGGGTTACTACGAATCTTCTAGGTATTGAAGCGTTCTTTGTATCATAAATATCATAAATAGAAACCTCAGCCAGCAAAATAGATCATAACACAAAGGTGTAAAACTCACTCGTGTGTAAATTGACCTAAGGTACGATAAGTACCACTGTACGTATACTAGTTTGGTTACAAAAATAGTTTTGGAAAGCTTGATAGACTTTGAACTCTATCTCGCTTCACAACATAGTATAAAACAAAGTCGCTTTCTCTGTCCCTATGTCCCTATGTATGCTTAAATCTTTAAAACTACGCAACGGATTTTGAAGCGGTTTTTTTAATTGATAAAGTGATTCAAGAGGAAGGTTCATACGTATAATAAAACCGTGCGAAGCCGGGGCGCTAGTATACGTAGTGACAAAAAGAATGAGAGAATGAAAATATTCAGTGAAAATGCCTGCGTTAGATCTATCAATATCATTCAAAAACTAAAAAAGAGTTTAAAGTTAAACAATTAACGAGAGCTAGATAAACTTTAAATAATTTAAAAAATAATGAGACTTATAGAGCATTCAGTGAAAATAGCGGGCTAAATTTCGTTAAATCTATAAAAACCATTAAAAATTAAAAACCGTGTAAGTCTCGCGTCTAAGAGTTTGTGTGCCAAAGGTAGTATAATTATTTAGTAGTCTACGATCATGAAACTCTTCTACCGCTGTCAAACTCCGAAAATTATTTCCTCCCTATCTAAAAGATGCGGCAAATATATTGAAAGAGACGATAACTTTATTCGTCATCGAAAACTAATTCAAAACCAGTGATTCATTCATTAAAGAATAATTAAAATCGTGTTTGAATATCATTAATTAATAATTAGACTATTTATAACTATTACAAAATTGGGAAATTTGAAATTAAATTCAAACAAATCAGACAATTAATGAAATTAAAATCATACATTTCTAATCTTATATGCTATGTTATTTTCGTGTAATGAACTCGTCAATTGAGTTAAAGCACACCTTCATCAAAAGTTGTTTCAATTCAATTCAATAATTTATTCTCAAACAGTAGTTGTATTGTGTCGGAAATTGTCTTAAAATTAGGTCACATTGTTTTAATACTAAGACTGCAAAAAAAACATTTAATAATTAAAAAAAATAATCTTAAATAAAATCTATTAATAAAACTAAAATATTTTTTTACTAATAATAATGAGGTATACGAGTAGTATATATGTAGTACTTGAGTACCTAGTACTTACTAAGAACTCAGCTTTAAAACCATTTATTCTTGTGATTCTGCCACTCTTGAATTAGTTCGCTACAGTTATATCAGTGACACCGCGAAACTACAAACTCGAATAACTTTTAGAGCTGATATCAAGTTTCACAGACGTTATTTATGAACAAATATTTGTATAGTTCTACCAATATATCTGTGAAATTGTGTATGGAACAGCTAAATGATACTGTGTGAATTGTCCAGCATGATTCATTTATTGGGTCTAAATAGTATTTTGTTGTGAAAGTTAAAATAAATAAGTTAAGTATATTAAGTAGTGACGAGTTAGAACGAGCGAAACTATAAGAGCAAATAATATTTGTACTTAAATATTATTAGAAGTCGTTTCATTCCCGATAAATAAACAAATTGAACTGGTATTTACTATTGAAACTGACTATTACAAAAAATCTAGAGGTATCTCAACTGATCTATTGATACTGACTTAAATAATTCGAGACCCTAGGTCCGTGGGGTACCGAGGCTCTCCGGGTTTTTAAAAAATTATCTGAGCGTCTGGTCGATGCGACGCGTGACCCGAGAGCTGGTGAATATCTGGCTCAGCGCATCAGCATTGCCATACAGCGTGGTAATGCAGCCAGTGTCTTGGGGACGCTTCCGACTGGTATTGACATGGATCAATTGAGCTACCTTTAGACTGTTTGCAACCGTCTGCGGTTAGCTCAATGGTTTCAATTGTAAATACTAGTTGTAATTTTTCTATTCCTTTGCTTGTAATTTTCGTTGTTAATAAAGATCTAGTAAAAAATAATGTTTAAACAATCGTTTTTTTATATATTGTATATCGTTTTTCTAACTAACAATAGTTTAAGAAAAACGACATACAATATGATTTCAAAAAATATGAAAGAGAGGGTTGTCTCTCTCTTTCATATTTTTTGATATCAGATTGAGATATTTTTGAATAAAAAAGTTGTCATTTTCTATCGAGAATTTAAATTTAGAGTGCACAGATATAGTGGTTGATCTGTATAGATTCCCACAAACGCAAGTGTGCCATGGATCACGATTTAAACTTCAATAAATTTAGCTCATGTTATCTAAACAAGCTAAAATGGAAGATAAACAGAAACAAAGACTAGCTTTAAACCGTCTAGACATAGTTGTTTTACTTGGGGCGATACAACGTCAGGACATAAATCCCAGGAGTCGAACAATGTACCAACGCATGCAAAAAGTATTGACCGTAAATTCGATAACAAATTTCATTTTATGGTTTAACAAAAACATACCAACGATTTCTAATTTCAAACATACATATTAAGGCTAAAGGTATACTAGCGCCGCCATAAAGGAATTTCCAAAAATCAAACGTTCAGTTTGTTATACCTATGATATTAAGTTTTTTTTACCGTTTTTACCTTGCACAATGGCTTAGTACCATAAGCATAGATTAGTACAACATAATACTGAGTTGAGCGCCATTATATATAGTATGTATGTATTAGTAACCTTTGACCAGCAGTGTATTAGCGTTTATGATGATGACTACACATAGTGTTGTGTAATTTAAGAAACTTATAAGATTGTGAATGCTTTGAATAAAGATTTTCTTATTCTTGAATTTCAAATGATTTACTATTCCAGATTCAAGTTTCAGACACAAACCTAAGTGAAAATGGAAGTTACTTTTCGCTCTTTTGCTGTTGTTTTCTTGTTCGTCCGTATCAATGTCACAGTCGTTTTACCCAGGAACTGTAAGCTTGTTTCTTTTGCTATAATACATTTCTTCTTCTGTCTTTGCAAGTTTTGCAATCCTACTCAATGTTAGTTCGATTTGTTACTTACTTTTGCTTTTTGAAAATCACCAGGCACTTACTTTTGCTTTACGATATCTATGTTGGCGTATTGTCGACAGTTCACCTTTAGAGGAAGATGTGAAACCTAAATAATAGACGCATGTGTCAGATGAGGAATTATTGTAGACTTTGTTTCATTTTGAATGTTTTTGGAAGTTCATTTCGAAGATTTAAAAGAGGATATTTTCTTGGAATATTGTAATTAATTTAATTTTTTTTGGGCGTTTAAGGGATACTGACGTAGTTTTTAAAGGTACACAAAAGGTAAAAAAGATAAAGATATAACTATTTAATTGACTAAGAAACGGCACAGACACACAGATACATAAGAAGGTAGGAACACAGTTGGCTTGACACACTATACACATTAAAAAAAGTAAGTTAGTAAGTACATATTTATAAAATTTACATACTATGTTAGCTTAATTTTAAAATTATCCTATATCTATATCTAAAAATCAATAACAAATAAGGAAGGTATACATACTGTGAGAAATGAAATAAATAATTGTCTGTGCTGCCACTTTGGCCAGAAAGGTTCAAACTCAGCTTTGTGCTGAACCACGCTTACCTACGCGCGGATCAACGCTGATTTTCAGTTTGATCCTGTGAACAAGTGAAATCACGACCACAACGTTTGTCAGAAAAAACACCGCCATAAAAAGACACCGCCGTTCGTCTGTCTGTCCGTCTGGCAACAGACTGTTGAACCTTCTCACAAAACCTGATGAAATTTTCACAACGACTACTAACAAAGAAAAAAAAATAAGTCTTCCTTACAAAGGATTACGGATTTTTTTTTATAGTACAGAACCGTTCGTGCGCGAGTCCAACTCGCACTTGACCGGTTTTTAAACGGTTTTCAAATACATAGGTAAGTTTACGGACAGATAATCATAAGATTTTGCTCGTAAGTAAAGTCTAATCCAAGGATCGTGTAGTCAAAATTTGAATAAACTATAACATTATCCAAAACCCCAATTGAGCCACCAGTAGATCCACCGGCCCAGTGGGTACCCCATTATTTTAGCATCACAGAGATCTGGTTGATCTCGGGGTAAATCCTCTCCAATACGCTCCCAATGGGTTACTTACAGCTCGGTACTGTCAGAGGTAAAGTTTTGTGACTTGCAAGTTTATTTTTAAAATTAAAATTAATTTATTTATTTATTTACCCTTCGTTATGACTTGTAATTTATTTTTATTTCTTTGTATTTATGTTTAAGTTGTTAATTTCAGACTTAGCACCTATACTCGTAGACTATAAGTGCATTTCGAAGCTTAGCAGTTACCTATTTATTATTTTAGACCAAACAGCCATAGGTATATTAATTATTAGTAACTAGCAGCGCCTCGCGGTTACACCCGCGGTAATTCCCTTTCCCGTGAGAATTCTAGGATAAACTATAGCCTATGTGTTATTCCAGACTATAATCTATCTCTGTACCAAATTTCATCCATTTCCGTTCTGTAGTTTTTACGTGAAAGATAAACAAACATCCATCCATCCATCAATACTTACAAAACGTCGCGTTTATAATATTAAGTAGGATAAATATGCGGCAAATTATAAGAAAAGGTGGGATGACGATCTGCGAAAGACTGCTGGCAGATGCTGGATGCGACAGGACGCTATTGCGCTTAGAAGGGGAGGCCTAAGTCCAGCAGTGTACTAATAAAGGCTGATAATGATGATACTAAAAGACGGTTAACGTACATTTCGCGCTGACTGTATATCGCTCTACCTTCAGCTGTCTTGGATTACATTATATCAAATACTTTTCCCTCATGCAAAGCCTAAAAGATAAATTATGTACCTGACGTTGTTCTCCCACATCTCTTGTTCATAAATTATTAATAGGCACTGACGACATTGTACCGGTCTCAGAGAGTCGATGGAAGGTGGCTAGGTTGGCTATTCGTGGTATCGTATGGTGGCCTTTGTCCAGCTGTGGACGCGTGTCCGCTTATATTATGCCTAGCAGCACCGCGCGGTTTCCGTTCCCGTTGGAATTCCGGGATAAAATATAACCTATGTTTTATTCCAGACTATAATCTATCTTTGTGTCAGATTTAATCCGTATCCGTTCTGTAAGTAGTTTTTGCGTAAAAAAGTAACACATACATCCATCCATCCATCGATCCATACTTACTAACTTTCGTGTTTATAATATTAGTAGGATAATGATAATAATGTTTTACCTCGTACCTCTATTGTACGATAGTACCTACCTAATACCTCCTTGAGTTTTTTTCACAATTAGAACTACCAAATCTGTCCCGGAAAAGTTATGAGACT
The DNA here is from genome assembly GCA_944547425.1 of Eupithecia centaureata. Classification (NCBI taxonomy): domain Eukaryota; kingdom Metazoa; phylum Arthropoda; class Insecta; order Lepidoptera; family Geometridae; genus Eupithecia; species Eupithecia centaureata. The sequence continues at coordinate 1,838,166 of OX155698.1, forward strand.
AAAGGTCATATTTGATCGCACATTTTTGTGCTGTCCGAAGGAAATTGTACGTGCCAAATGTATGAAAATTATACGATGACTAAAACTTTTATCGTCGTCGTAAGCTGCTTCTCGTAAGGGCTCTGATAAGTGCATGACGTCAGTGCAACCGCACCGCACCTGCGTCCACTAATGGTATTGGTGTGAACGAACTATGTCTGAATAGTTTATGCGACGAGTTAAATGCATTTACGAAGAAAGGGACATAAAGTAGGTAGATACAATGTTATCTTAAAATCTTTTAATAATATAAAGGAACAGGCGACTTTCGGAAACAACGCTTAGCCCAAACCGCTGAAACGAGAAAGTTGAAATTTGGAGGTTAAGTACTTTTTACTACACAAACACCCGATGAAAAGGGATCTTTGGAACTTCCACCTCTATAAGGGATAAACTTAATTTAAAAAAAAATAAAGTAAAAAATGGAAGTCTAAATTTTTTTTTGTTGATTTATTTGAAACTCATAGAGTATACTAAGAATATAAAATTACTGAACACGTGTTTCAAGAAAAGAGCCTTTCAAAGAGCCTTTTCATAATACTTCAATGGTTCGTAGTTTGGCTCCGTATTGAAATATCTGTAACTTTTTAATGAAATTATGTTTATGACTGAAACTAAAAACCAACTTCAAATATTAGAACATTTATACGTTTTTTTCATTACAAACACAAATAAGGATCACTTTCTGTAAAAATACGAATTAAGGATAGCTCAAAAAATACTGATTAATAATAAAGATAAATTAGGAATGGATATGGGAATCACAAATTAAATAAAAAAAATATCATCAAAATCGGTTCACCTACAAGAAAGTTCTAGACTTAAAAATATTGTTGAATGAATTGAGAACCTCCACCTATTTTAAGTGGGTTGAAAATATTATTCAATTTAAATTAGCACTGCGTTACAATTATAACTACATCCAATCGTTAATAAACTAAGTACCCGCATCCAAAAGTTAAAAATGTATTAATAAATTATCTTTTCATCCCCAAGTGTATCCCCGTTTATCCCGCAATTTATCGTCTATCCCGAGTTGTATTTAATTTTTCACCGCAAGTCCCGTCACGTAGCTTAATAAAGTTGTCACGTGTTATCTTATTAACGCCCAGGCCGCCCGCCCAGGCTCCCGCCCTGACCGCCCGCCCTAGACCTAATGTAGGGCGGACACTAAATAATGCTGGACAATTCTCATTTTTATTGTATCTACCAATAAAAAGCTCTTAGAGTTGAAGCGCAATTTAATATAGATAGAAAGATAGAACATTAAGTAAATAAAAATCATCAAAAAATGACAATTATTACAAACAAATTAATTATTACAGTCAACTCTATTGGGAAAATAGATGGATAATCCTTTATTGCAAAGCCTTACATTAATTCTTAAGTAAACTCATCATATAGAAAGGCAATGTAACTGGCGGCCTTATCGCTGATAATATGTATGCAATGTGTAGTGTATTTGTGTATGATAATAATAATACTGGTGCATGTTGTCACCCTACAGTCGAAATAAAGGAGTCCTGATAGTTCGGCACGTACCACACCTGTGGTCTATTACAAAAACGATGACAAATACAAATAAGTAAACAAAATAAAGACAAAAGTTTTTATTTTTGTACTAGCTTTTACCTGCGACCTCTCACACCTCGTTCCAAAATAAAAAGTAGATCATGTCCGTCCACGCAATATCGTTTATCTGCCAAATTAAATGAAGGCCCGTATTATGAATAGAAATAAACAAATGATGCTGGACAATCCACACGGCATCATCTAGCCCCAAGCTAAGAACTTGTGTTATGAGTTCTACATGACTGATATACATACAAAACATTACAAAGATTGATAGTTACTATACACAGAAAATACTCCGAACCCTGTTACAAATTTTAATATTAGCAGATCGTAATATTACAAACCATGACAACATAGTTGCCGTACAAAGAATTCGCCTTTTATTTAGTTTAAATCATCATTGCAATAAGTTTTTATGTACAAGTTATATGCTTGCTAAACGATAAAAAAAATAACATTGTAGAGCTAGGATCAAAATGTACACTAGCTAAGTTCATAATGTAATACCTGAAGTTTTAGTTAAAAAAATTTGAAATGAAAAAATGATTAGCAGATCGTACAAACTTTTGTACAAAGACGGGATTTGAACCCGCAACGTTGAACGTGAGAAGTTATCAGACAGATTAATAATAATTTAGTCATTTATCTTACAAATCTTTTATTTAAACTATTGTATTCTAAATTAATTTACTAGATGGATAGTTAAACTTTCCAAATCCATGATATTATGTAACGAAATTGTTAAATAAATAAATCTGGATCTGACAAAGAGAATTACTTTCGCTTTATTATATTAGTTTGTATTAAAAAGTTAGTTATTAGTTATTTTCAGTTTCGCAGACGTTCCAAGTTTCACGTACCGAATAATTGGCATTTAGTTTTTGTTTTCATTCTTGTGTGATTTTCGTAGAGATTTTTCAGAGAAATGAACTAGTGAAAATCACGGAAAGCGTGTAGTAGCTGTCCACCATTATGAGAGATAAGGGAGAACTAAGTCCAACTGTGGACATCATTCTGTTAAAATTAGAATGTTGATCTGCTGTGCAATTACGCTAAAACTACCCATCCAAAATTGACATATGAAAGCCGTTTTAATGGCCTTCGTAATTTGAAATTGTATGGAAAGGACGCGCGCGATGGCCATTGAAATGGCTCAAGAATGTCAATTTGGATGGGCGATTTTAGCTTAATCGCTCAGCAGGAGCCAAAATGTTTTTTGTAAGCATTGAGGGTAGGTAAGGTAGGTACCTAAAAAAGAAATTATTAAAAATTTGAACAAACTGGGGAGGTGATCAAGTTATAATCTACGAATCGAAACAAGTTATATCTAATACTAGCATCTTCCCGCGGCTTCGCACGCGTTATTTCTATGGAAACGATTCAAAGCTATTTCTATCCCAAGTGAAATGATTTATGAGATATGAATACGGGATGGGTAGCCTTTGTATTATTCCACGGCTAGAACTACGTCTAATCGAAATATGAACCCGATCCGTTCAGTAGTTTTTGCGTAAAAGAGGAACAAACATCCATATATTCATTCAAACTTTCACGTTTATAATATTAGTAAGGGCTACAACTGAAACGATTTAGTTTACTGCCGACTATAACCTAAAATGTAGAGGTAACTGAACTGATCAAAATCAGTCAATAATCAATATAGCAGTCGTCGCGTCGCCAAAACGCTGCTGTCTTCAATGCCGCGCTGTATGGCAATGCTGATGCGCTGCACCAGCAAGTTACCTCCGTGGCTTAGCGGTGAACTGTCCTCCTGCAGAAGGTTACGGGGTCGAATCCCGCATATTTTTAAAATCTAAAGAAGCTTTTCATACACACATTTTTACAAGCAATTGTCAATAACAACATAGAGTAGCTACTATTTGATAGTTAACAACGAAATTTGTTGGGAAGCTTCCTAAATATTTCTAATTAAAGCGTTATTTTAACGTAAAATAACTAACACCGATGAAAAGCTGCTTTTTTCACGTGAAACTAGCGAATACAATGGCGCGTTCTTCTCCTAATAGAAAGTGCTAACTAGGGCGTAGCTCACAACACATCCACAGGGAATGCTGAAACGGCTGGTCAACTTTAGTTTTATGGACTAGCTAGAAGATGCTGTGTGGATCTAGGATCTACGTTTATCCAGCCTTATCCCATATCCCAGCATTGAAAAGTATCTACATGGGGTTCTGGGTGTTTTCTATCGTGTTTTCATATTAGAGGAAGCAAAGGAATCATGTTGACTTTTATATAATTCAAGTTTGTACCCCGGGGGTCCGATATGTAATTCAATATTAGATCTAGTATCATAGCTGTGGTTTTATGGTTATGAAAGATCAGAGATCTTTTGTGTAAGAATAATTATTGTGGTGAGTACCTATCATGTAAACGTGTGCAGGGTCGATAACAACTCATTAGTAGAACCCTCTCCAGTTTTCAAATTGATTAATCAAGCAGTTCTTAGTTCAAAATCAAGACAACAACATTACAACGTATGCACTAAATAAAGCCGCCATAGCATCGACGACTGATCGATCCGTGTTTTGGTAGCTCTGGCATATTGTCCTGACCTTAGTTTTATTTGAATGTAACCTTTCCATAAGCCCCTATTCAATAAGGCAATAAAATATCCAAGACTAGCGACCCGCCCCGGCTTCGCACGGTTTTATTATACATATAAACATTCCTCTTGAATCACTCTATCTATTTAAAAAAAATCCAGCATCAAAATCCGTTGCGTAGTTTTAAAGATTTAAGCAGTCAAAGGGAAATAGGGACAGAAAAAGCGACTTTGTTTTATACAATGTAGTGATTATATTTTCACCAGCTATCCCTTCGATTAGCTGTGCCAGCGTGAAGATATTTCAAGTAGGTATTATGGTTCGCGCGGCATCTCGCCGCTTTGTTTGCGGAGCTGCAATAACGCGGCGTTCGCGCATACATACCAAATTCATTCTTATTAAACTTTCGCTATTTATTTTTAAAACTAGCGACCCATCCCGGCTTTGCACGGTTTTATTATATGTACATATAAAGCTTCCTCTTGAATCACTCTACTTATTAAAAAAAACAGCAACATCTATTCAAAATCCGTTACGTAGTTTTAAAGATAAAATCGTACATAGGGACATACGGATATACGAGTAGGGACAGAGAAAGCGACTTTGTTTTATACTATGTATGTAGTGATGACTATTATTTACCGAGTATTGTTTTTTTAAAAGGACTACAAATTGGAGACCTTATTTTAATTAAAGAGGATCACTACCTTCACTGGAAAATGAGCCTTGTCACCAAATTATACGAGGCAAGGACGTTGTTGTAGCCTAATTTAAATTCCTCTCTCTTTTTGAGGTCTCTTCCTTCTCGATCTTTTTTATGATACTTTTCGGAGAATGTTCACAGAAACTTCAAGACATGAATCCACCATCTCCCTTCCACTTCAGGACGAGTAGGCGTACGGCGCATTACAACCCTTATCTTGTGAACTCCATCCACTCGAACTAATCGGTTCTCCTCCAACTTTATCATTCGTAGTGATAAGGAATGAAATGCGCTGCCTGCTTCTGTTTTTCCGCCCAACTTCAACCCGAGTCTCTTCAAGACGAGAGTGAATGAAATGTCTTCTAGACTTTCGTGATACTCCTTCGGCCACGTCATCACTTACCAACAGTTGAGATTGTTTTCAAACGAAGGTCTATTGTTGATAAAAATTAAATAAAAATGATTCTCTTTGCCCTCGTTTTCCCTGTCTTGTTTTTAAATTATTTACCTACTCTTGTATTTTACTGTATTGTAAGTATTATGTATAATTTTGCCACCTTTGTGCCACCACACCTGGCCCTGTCTGAAAATTAGCGCCGCTACTAACTGCGACTTCATAATGCTGAGACAGGGACCTTTTTGGCCCTAGCTAAATAGCCTTACATTTATTTTTTTGTGTTGCTTCCTGTTTCTGTACCTACCTATTGAATGTGTTATAATTATGTAATGTACATGTAAAAGGCCAGACTTTAAATAAAAATACGATTCAATATAATAAAAAATGAATGAAAGATAACAAAGCTGCACAATGGGCAGCCTTGTCGCTAAGAGCGATCAACCTTGAAATGATTTCTCAGACCCAAAATCATTCTGAGGGATGGGACAAGCCGAGATCTGTTCGATACACGATACGATTCGTTCGTTGAGTTAACTCAACATTTTTACAGGATTTCAAACCTGACTGACTTTCCAAGACTGACTTCCTTCAAAAATACCCAGATTTCCCGAACATTGTAACCACAGCCCCATAAATCTATTGTAATTGTACAAGCGCCTTGTAGAAATCACTTGGCAACCGACGGCTCTGAAATTTATTTACGTTTTTACGTCGCTGTTACGGGAAGGATAAGACGCCCACGGCTTTTGTTGTGGGCGAAGTACGAAGTTTGGAGGTGGCATTTTACTTGCAAGCTGACGTGTGCCGCAACTTATTTAATCATATTACTAGCGACCCGCCCCGGCTTCGCACGGCTTTATTATAGGTACTTATAAACCTTCCTCATGAATCACTCTATCTATTAAAAAAACCGCATCAAAATCCGTTGCGTAGTTTTAAAGATTTAAGCATACAACGGGACATAGGGATAATATAGGGACAGAGAAAGCTACTGTGTTTTATACTATGTAGTGATAATTACGTCAAACAAAGGAATTTCCAAAATTAACAAACTAAACATGTGAATTTTGGAAATTCCTTTGTTAAATAAATGGCAGCGCTAGTTTAGCTGTTGTTTGCGCCTTAAAAACTATGCACCGACACCTACAATAGAGTAGTTTCCTGGGTAAGAAAAATATTATTATATTTAGTCCGGAAGTTAGATTTTCGAAAAATATTAAAGACGTATTTTTTATTTGGTCAATCAAATGATAAATGACCAAGACCCCCACTTCTCAACTTTAATGCAAAGCGCAGGGGAGTTGAGGTGAGAAGTGAGGTCTCATGACATCACGCCATGCTATAAAATGTCACAAGGCGTGACGTCACGATCCCCCACTTCACAAACTAAGGAAACCACGTCTAGCTTCAGCACAGCTGAAGTCGTTACCACATCCACTGCCGGAGTCTAAGATCTACTTCAAGGAGCAGATAAGAAGGCTTACAGTAAACAGGACCGGTCGGCCGTAAGACCCGGTACAGTCGCCGATACAGTTAGTACAATCAGAATGGAACATTTTACTTTCACAAGGTCCTGTCCCACTTAACGCGAGGGTTGTATGAGAAATGTAAAAGATTTTGCACTGAGGGCATAAAGCAGTGTTTTATCGTAATGGACGTCTTTGAATCCATAACGCAAATCGGGTTTCTTTACCCCCGAGCGAAGCAAAGGTACTAAAATCCTGAATTCCCAATCAGGAGAGACTTAATCACGTTCAAATCAAAGCAAAAAAGAACTAAAGAAAGTAAAAAAAAGTAAAGAGATTTAATCATGTTACGTGTTTCGAGGCATTATTTTTATGCAATCAGAGATTATTCGAATTAAAAATAAGATCACTATACACACGGATCTCCTTGGTTACATGTTTTCACAGAAAAATTTTTGAAGTTCCTTTTTCAAAAGTTTTAAATTTAGAACCTATTCCATAGCAATATTGGCCAAAGAGACAATCACAAAGAGGTTTAGTTCGATTAGTTTTCATTTGAAAAAAATTATAATATACAGGCTTATTATCATCGAAGTGCTGAGGTGTCTCTATGAAGCTGCCACTATGAGTGTCCAAGTACAGGACCAGCAGTCTAAACCTATCCAATTGCGCAGAGGAGTGAGACAGGGGGATGTCATATCCCCGAAACTGTTCACGAGCGCATTGGAATATGTTTAAGACGCTGGACTGGAAAGGTAAGGGCATTAACATAAACGGCGATTACATCTCACACCTGCGATTCGCTGATGACATAGTCGTAATGGCGGAGTCGCTAGAGGAGCTGACCCACATGCTGGGCGGCCTAGCTTCAGCCTCGCGATGTATCGGTCTTGGCATGAATTTGGATAAAACCAAAGTCATGATCAATGGCCACATTGTTCCGGGACCGATCGTCGTAGATGGTCACCTTCTTGAAATTGTTTCCGAGTATACTTACCTTGGGCAGATTGTACAGGTAAAAACAATTTTGAGAAGGAGGCCAAGAGGAGGATCCAGCTAGGCTGGGCAGCATTTGGGAAACTACGTCAAGTCTTCTCTTCATCCATACCGCAATGTTTGAAAACGAAAGTTTTCAATCAGTGCGTCCTACCCGTAATGACCTACGGAGCTGAGACGTGGACACTCACGGTAGGGCTGGTCCACCAGTTCAAAGTCGCCCAGCGAGCTATGGAAAGAGCTATGCTCGGAGTCTCTCTGAAGGATAGAATTCGTAACGAATACATCCGACAGAGAACCAAAGTTATCGACATAGCTCAAAGAATTAGCAAGCTGAAGTGGCAATGGGCCGGCCATATCTCGCGAAGAACCGACAACCGTTGGGGTAAACGTGTTCTTGAGTGGAGACCGCGACTCGGTAAACGTAGCGTAGGACGCCCTCCGGCCAGGTGGGATGACGATCTGCGAAAGACTGCTGGCAGATGCTGGATGCGTCAAGCTGAAGACAGGGCGCTATGGCGCTCATTGGGGGAGGCCTATGTCCAGCAGTGGACTAATATAGGTTGATGATGATGATGATGATGAGGCTTATTATCATGACGTGTATAAGTTTCTCGAGTGTGGAGTGTAAAAAGTAAATGCATTTGGCGTCCCTTTTTTCTGATTGGGGCCGTTTACTTTTTTAAACCATTCAATGACCTTTTGGTTGTATTATGTTGTTATAACTGGTCGTAATACAGAGTAAAACAGAGTTGAAAGATGAAACGTCTTAAAAAAGATTGACGTCGATTAAGTAAAAACACAGCATCTACAAATAAACGTGGTTTGATCCGTTAACAAACTGGTATGAACTAGATAAATCACAATGCCGAACAACTGAGATTTTTTGTCAGAATATCGTTTTAAGTCTAAAATTCATATAAAATTTCATCAAATACTAGCAAAAAACGTTAATAATAGTGTTAATTTATTTTATCACCAAATTTTATTTTAAGTAGGTAAATAGGTATATAGAATATGCAGATAACTATATAGACTAGTAAGCCATGCCATGCATCCACAGATGCTAATTCATAACTTAGGTATAATCATTAACATGTAGGTACCTTTCAATAATAATATGGCAACACAAGTTCTGCAAGGGCAAACGGGTCGTTTTTTATAAAACTTTTTGTTTTGTGTCTCTATGACTGTTGGAAAATGTCTATAGACTAGTCCAATGCCTGGGACTTCGTTCACACGACCATCTATAGTGGAATTATTTGAATCAAAATTATATTATCGCTTTGGTGCAAAATTATAAGATTCGTATTTCGTTAACCTATATTCTATTTTATTAGTAACTTGCGACCCGCCCCGGCTTTGCACGGTTATATTATAAGTATGTAAACCTTCCTCTTGAATCACTCTATCTATGAAAAAAACCGCATCAAAATCCGTTGCGTAGTTTTAAAGATTTAAGCATTCAAAGGGACATAAAGACATAGGGAAATAGGGACAGAAAAAGCGACTTTGTTTTATACTATGTAGTGATAGGAAACTAACAAAGAACTAGCACAGGCAAAGTCGTAGTAGCGCAATGAAAGCGGCGCCTCAAACAAGAAGTTGAAGTTATATCTGATATTTTATATAAAAAAATTAATCGATGAAATAGCGAAGGAGGTTCAACTCGAGGCGTTTTTTTTTATGTACGGTCATTCACACATACACGCATAACTTTTTACAGAGATTTTGATATTTCTTTTTTTTGTGTGGAATTTTTAAATGTCAATAAACATATGCTAATATTAAGTTTAGTATAGTTTCAAAGAAATCTAAAAGTTGCTATAAAGCGTGTTTTATTTTATATCTCTAACTATACTTTACTTTTAGAAAGAACTGAATTTTTAAAACTGTGATATATAGGTACCTACGTGGTTTTACAGACCAGTGTAGTGTTTTTTTTAGTTATTTATTTTGCTGTTTATTTATACCGAGTTTTGAGTGAATCAAACCAAGGAATAATAATTTTCCATACAAACTTTACCACCCTATTTAAACCCTTCAGAGGTTAAAATTTCCAAATTTTAATATCCTATGTGTTATTCTATTTACTAAGCTATCTACATAGTAAAGTAAATTTATAGATCACAAATACACATACATAAAACATAATCACACAAACTTAAAATTATTCTTATTATTGCTAAGTTATCTAGAGACTGAATAGTGATTTCACTTTGAATTCGTTATAATAAACTAACGAAAATGAACCAATGAGCGGCGAACATGTTATCTAAGAGTGATACAGACAAACAAGCGTACTAAGCATTCTAAGTTATAGTCTGTCAGTCATATTCGGTAAATTTTATTAAATAGATGATTTTTTTGTTTCACAATGAGTTTCCAAAGATCGGTTATGTAAGATAATACTCGTAGGTAAGTACCTACCTTTTTTTCGTTATTTTCAAAATTAACTAAATTGCTGAATTGTAGGTAGTCATTAGTACTTACGTAACTTGTGTGTGTTTTAACTATTATAGTAGAGTTGTTATCTTTTCGGCTTTTGCTTTCTGTTTTGAAGATAAAAATAATCACTTACATTATTAATGCGAAAGTTTGGATGGATGGATGTTTGTTACCTGTTCACTCCAAAACTGCTGAACAGATCGGGCTGAAATTTTAATAGACGTAGTTCTAAGCCTGGAATAAAACATAGGCTTTTTTCATCAATTTTCACACGGGTGAAGCCGAGTTTGGTGGCCACCAAGAGCAACTTCGTATCTCTTCCTAAAATATAATAATAAAATTTAAAAATAAAATTAACTAGAGACATTAAAAAAGCTTATCACTACATAATATAAAACAAAGTCGCTTTTTCTGTCCCTATGTCCCGATATCCCTATGTCCCTTTGAATGCTTAAATCTTTAAAACTACGCAACGGATTTTGATGCGGTTTTAATAGATAGAGTGATTCAAGACGAAGGTTTATACGTATAATAAAACCGAGCGAAGCCGGGACGGGTCGCTAGTGATAGATATAACAAACTGAATAATTACTATTCATTAACGTAATAAAAATATAAATTAAGAGGCGGCGCTAGTGTAATATGTATTTTAACACCTCCACTGCGATCACTTACCCACATTTCTTTTGATAATGCTTGTTCAGCAGTGGACGTACTGATAGGTAAGTAAAAATAATGAACTTATTACCCAGATAATGAGTCACGAACTTGTTTACAATATGCACATGGATTAAATATTTATTTATTCAATCAGAACGGACGATACAAATAAAATACGTACATAAAATTGTAGCACATTCCTATTCCTGTCTGTTTATTCTGTTGATACAACGGAAAACCAGCGCCGGTTTTAAATTAATAAAACCTGCAAATGCTGAGTTGGGACCTTTTTGTAACTACTATATTCTAAGGTTAAAACCGAAATTGCTGTAAGTTTTCTAACACATTAGTCTTTAATTTCTTTTTAACTAATAATTAATAAATGAAGTTACAAATAAACTTATTTGATTTGATATAAATGTAAGTTTCATCATCATAATCATCGACCTAACCACGGCTGGACATAGGCCTCCCCTAACGAGCGCCATAGCGCCCTGCTTGCCGCATCTAGTATATGCCTGCAGTTTTTGCAGATCGTCATCCCACCTGGATGGGGGGTGTCCTACACTACGTTTTACGAGTCGCGATCTCCACTCACGAAAATATTTATCCCAACGGTTGTCGGTTCTTCGCGAGATATGGCCGGTCCACTGCCAAGTCTATGATGAAAATGTGATAGGACATTGGAATAGGTTTCAGCAGTTCATTTATGCAATCTTCATAATCTTTATTTGAATTTAAATATACTTAACAATTTTATTATTATCTTAATCATTTAATCATAAGTATATAATGGGTTTCAAACACAAAGCGGCTTAGGTAGAAATCCTTGTTTCTTTACGGATGTTCCATCAAAATACAGCACTTTTGATTTTAGTTATAAAAAAAAAACGTATTTATAGCCGAAAGAAAACCGAATGTTTAAATGCGACTAGAGTTGCGCCGGAGCAAGGTACGCGTTTAGCTGTCAAGTTCAAGGACTAGGCCGAACTAATTTGCATGTTTGACGATCAGTTACGTTCGACTACAAGTATCTAACAGCGAAGACCGGTATAGGTAAGCTACTGAGAGCTGGCGCGATGGTCTTTTGTTTCGGTTACCTACCAGCCCCGAAACAAAAGACCATCCCCGAGACGAGTAAATATAAATACAACGATGCATGCAGCAAAAGCTGAATTTACCCCTTCGTCTTAGTTTTTATTTTTATTTATGTAAGTATACCTAGTAAGCCTGTTTTGTTTTAAGTATCATAAGTATGTATCTATCTAAGACAATAATGTTTTTTCTTTCTTTCTTCAAGAATAATGCGTTAGCTTTATGTCAATGGTGCAGCTGCTCGACTTAGTTCATAACTGCATTTTTGGTTCGATAGGAGTAACAATCGAACGAAACGAAGTTTCATATTGAAGTATGCCTCCAATACCTCTATACGAAACACAAAAGACAATCGCGCCAGCTCTCAGTAATTAGCTAAATAAAAACATAGGTAGGTATAGTACATTCTTGCGGAAATAAGGAAAGCAAGTAAGAACAAAATAAATAATACTGGACAGACAACACAGCAACTACCCCAATGAAATCTAAGCTTGTGTTACGAGTACTAAAAAACAGAACAAAAATCTAAAAAAAAAAACATTTGTATTAAATATATCAGTTATCTAGTACCCATAATACAAGCTTTGAGTGGTTTTTTTGAGGCTAGATGATGCTGTGTGGATTGTCCAGCATTTTTTCTTTCCCGCAGCGGGATCGAACCCGCTTCTCTGATTCGCAGATGGACAGCAAGGTCACCATGGGCCTAGGCCAATATGACCAATATGACAGACTCTTTTGTAAAAAAAATTATAAACTTATTTTATACTTATCTGACAGCTGTATTGTATTTAGCCGCGCACTAGGTTTTAATAAGGTTAATTATGTCAACTTTGTTGTAGCTCTTTGCATTGGAAATTAAATTATATTCGATTTATAGGATGAAAAGCGTACGATATTCCAGGTCTAGATAACTATCCAAAATTTTAGGCAACGGATTTTGATGCGTTTTTTTTTAATAGATAGATTGATTCAAGAGGAAGGTTTATACTCATATTTAATAAAACCGTGCGAAGCCGGGGTGGGTCGCTAGAATCTTATATTATTATAAAATATTTAGGTATTTCTCGCGTTTATTTACCTATTTTTATCGACGTTTCAATAGGTTCACACTCTAATTATATGAACGACGACATCGATGAATCGTGGACACGGTAAGGTAAATAAGCGCGATAAATACCTGTAAATATTTATAATAATGTGTTCTTATATTATTTTGATAATTTTGTATACGTTAAGTTTGACTTGTCTAAGTGCCTATTTTGTAAGCATAAAGAAATTAAGTTATTGATTATTTCTGATATATGCAAAGCTAATGCGCTGCTCTAGATTCTCAACCAACTCTCGGTCTTATATTTATTTATTGTACATAATATAATAATATTACAAGTACAGGAAGAGAGAATTATAATTATGTATCCTCTAGAGTCTAGACCTTCGTGATTCATCGTCGCATCGCGTCGGTCGCAATCATCAGAGTTTGTGGTCTTCGGTCGATTGACTATAGAAAAAGTATCTTGTCTGGTAAAACCAGATTTGTTACATGTACCTACCATGATTTTATTTCACAGAACCCATGTTAAAGTATAGGTAGGTGTAACAGAATCAAAACAAATTAATATGTTTTACCTTCTACCAAGTTACTATAACTTGTTCAAGTTTAATAAACCACTTTTTATGGCCTACATTTTTTGTTTTTAATAATTAATATTACTCACAAATATATATAGAAATCTGTACAGTCACCTTGGATTCGTGTTCAGTGGCTATTTTCTTAAAATTCGAGGTTTTAATAAAAACCTTTACAATGCCAAGTGAAGGTAGAGCATGGTCATTGCATGCTAAAATTAAAAATAATGCAGGATAAAGGTACCTATCAATTAATAAAAAAAAACAAATTGATTTACATATATATATAATAAAAACGTTCTTTAGCTTTTGTACTACGAAACAATTGAATTAGTAGATTTACGTTTGTAATGAATACTGAAAATTACAAGCAAGGAATAGAAAAATTACAACTAGTATTTACAATTGAAACCATTGAGCTAACTGCAGACGGTTGCAAACAGTCTACAATGAATACTTAAATAAAAAACAGTCAACAATCACGCATACACAAAAAATATGAAATGAAGTATTTAAGTAGAAATCATTTTAATAATACCGACTCAACTGGTAAATACTATTTTTATTACCCTTTGTCTTTGCGCCGTAAATTAAAAAATAAACGGATTAATTATTTAAAATTAAAAGGTTTCCTATACCTACGCGCATGAAGAAAAAAACATTTTTTGCATAAAAATAGCAAGCAGAATTTTAATAATTAAACATATTTTTAATAAGGCGTTTTACTTGAAACATTATAACCTTATTTACATTAGCTCTAATAGCTGGCATGAAGTTAGATTGCAATGTTCAAATAAGGATATTATTTCACTTTTATCGGATGCCCTATGGAAACAAGCACCCACTTTAATCTATTCCAATAATTTGTTGTTAATAAAAAAATTATAAAAACTTAAATCAACTCGCAGCCCGCAACTAGTTTATGCTGATGACGTTCCGCTCGCGTTATAAAGAGTACAATGTCGGCGCGCCAGCCAGTCGCAGCCATGTCCCCTAAAGGAGGCTACCTACCCCGGGCCGTGCTCGCCTCGCTCGCGGTCGGAGCGCTCGGCTTCGTGCTACACTTCCCCCCTTTCCCCCTCAGCACAAGAACTAAACAATCCCTCGGCTATCCCCAAGAATCCCTCCAAAACATCTCCACAAGAGTTTCGCGCCACGGATTAATTGCTCAAGAGTACACGGTCGAAACTGACGATGGATACATCCTCACGCTACATCGGATACGATCAGGAACTGAAACGAAGGGAAGGCCTGTTTTCCTGATGTCTGGGCTACTCCAATCCGCTGCGACGTGGCTTGATGCTGGACCGGACGCGGGGCTGGCGTATCTCCTCGCGAAAGAACATGATCTATGGCTGGGGAACACTAGAGGCACCTATTATTCCAGGAAACACAAGACTTTAAACCCGGACACAGATTCTGCTTACTGGCAGTTCTGCGTCGATGAGATTGGGAGGTATGATCTCCCAGCATTCGTCGACAAAGTCCTCAACGTGACTGGATCGGAGCAACTCAACTACGTCGGCTATTCGCAAGGAGCTGGCTCCTTCTTCATAATGTGCTCAGAGCTGCCCCACTACTGTGACAAGACTAAGCTGATGGTGGCGCTTGCACCAGCTGGGAGACAGAAGAACACGAAATCGAAGTTATACAGAACGCTGTTGCAAACTATAGAAAGCTTG
Source organism: Eupithecia centaureata (assembly GCA_944547425.1). Classification (NCBI taxonomy): domain Eukaryota; kingdom Metazoa; phylum Arthropoda; class Insecta; order Lepidoptera; family Geometridae; genus Eupithecia; species Eupithecia centaureata. The sequence goes on from OX155698.1 coordinate 1,853,417, forward strand.
GAGCCAACGCTGAACACGTTGGGAGTTCAAGAGGTGTTCTCCAAAGGAGCTTTATCTCAAGAGTTCTTGGCGTTCTTCTGCCAGCTGAGCAGCTTTACCACCAATCTCTGTGACAAAGGAAAAGACCTCCTGGACTCTATATACTCCTTGCACCCTGGATCAGTGACTGACAACACTTTACGGACTTTATTCGGGAATTTTCCAGCAGGAACATCAGTTCACAACATGGCACGCTACGGCCAAAGCATGAGAAGTGAGAATTTCCACAAATTCGATTACGGGAAGAAGAAAAATCTAGAGCTTTACAATAGTGAAGTACCTCCTAACTATAATCTAACCGCAGCAAGCGTTCCCGTGGTGGCTATGTATGGGAGGAATGATGGGATGGTGGACCAGAGTGATGTGAAGTGGTTGTTGAAGCAACTGCCTAATCTATTAGAGGCAGTGGAGGTAAAGGACCCTTTGTGGAACCATCTAGATGTGGCCTACAGTCAGTACACTGGGGAGATGATATTTCCCAAAATAAAAGAGTATCTAGAAAAGTATGACGCTCTGTGATAAATTTTAAGGTTAAGTTTGCATTTGGTAAAGAACTTTGGACTGTAAATATAATTTAATGTGTTAATTAGTGCTATTTATATAAACTATTGTTTTTTAACGAATATTTTTTGTGTGAAACAAATCAGGCTAATTTTAAAACTTGTTTCTAAAAAGTTAATTGGAAAAGACTGAGGTAAAAAAACAGCACAAGTAATAAGAAATACAAAACGTGTGATGTCTGAATGAGTTCAATAATTTATCGTTAGTGTTTTAGCTATTAAAGATGCGTATATCATTACCAGCTTTGTTCGTAAGTCGGTTAAACACCGGATTGCCGACAGGTTTGCGTACTTATAGTTTCACACATCACTGCACTGTTCTATTGCAAATTTAATACGGCATAGATACCTTAACTGCATTTGCATAATTCAAATTAATAATAACATAAAAATGCTGGACAATCCACACAGCATCATCTAGCCCCAAGCCAAGCAGAGCTTGTGTTATGGGTAACTGATTAACTTTTTACAATACATTACATAGAAAGATATATTTATTAAACAGTTTGTAATAAAAGACCATAACTACTGTAACACACTGTACACGAAAACACCCAGAAGCCCGGCACAAATATATGCAGATTGTATAAACATTTGTCCCAAGGCGGGAATCGAACCCGTAACCCCCTACGTCGTAGACTTACCTTAACCCGCCATGCCACATCTTCATTACTCCAGTGCTTTTACCCACCAAAAAGAACGTACGGTGTGAGTTTAATTCAAAATAACAAATGTATTTCAAACAACTGGTACCAAAACATAGGCTAAACTAAACATACAATTACCTTGGTGCCATGTAATAATTATTTCGAAAATGCACTTACTTACATAACACTCTAATATCCAAGCAAATTGTAGAATTTTAAAAAAAGGTAATCACACATGACAATACAACAAAATTATCACATAACTAGATAGGTAATAATGGTAGTAATGGAGATAAAAAGTTATGAAATGTACCAGCTAAGCGGGAGTTGATTTATACCATGATGGGTTCCGGACCATCATACAATACTCAGGTCAAAAGAGACATCAATAAATCGAATTTTTATGAAGCGAAAAAGTTAAAAAATAAAAGTTAAACCTTGTAAAACCTAAAATAAGCTTTTTTTTAATGCATCTGTAGTTGTTTTATTTTGTCTAGTTTAGGAAGAGATACGAAGTTGCCTTTGGTGGCTACCAAACTCTATTTTCGTATCTCTTCCTAAAATAGACAAAATGAAACTACTACATAGGTACATATACTATTTACTAAGCCTTCGCTGTCTGTTCGTCCATCCGTCCGGGTTGTAATTTTGAACCGCAATTAAAACTGATTTACGGTGGGTACTATTTGTGTATGGAACCCTAAAAAGCAAAAAACCGTAATTACCTTCAGCTACTTTCGAATGACTGTATTATCTAAGGTTATCAACTTGCGTACGTGAAATAAAAAAACAATAATACTATACCACAATCATATGTTAAATTAGAAATTGTACCTACATCAATCTGTCTGGTATTGAGTTAAAATTTAACAAGTCTACCTCCAACAGCTTTCTTCAAAGCAGAATGAAAGATAGCTTTATTCTGATAACACTGATAAACAGAGCAATGGTACGGGTTGATATTTCTAAAGGTCAGAGTGAATAGTCATAGCACACACATTCCACCACGCTCTCACACATAACAAAAAGTGACTAAAATACAATAATCAACATACATACAATTACATTACAATTAGCCTGGTGTGTCCCACGGCTGGGCACAGGCCTCCCCCTTATCCCTCCACGCATTATCAACATACATAAATGACTTAAATTTGAAACCATTATAAATAATGCTATTAGAATAGAATAGAATAGAATATATTTTATTGTTATCACACACAAACAGCACAACAAAATAACAAAAGAGAACAAAAACAAAGTTATAAGAATAAGTAGGTACCTATAGTAGGAAAGAAGACAAGTACCTACTATCTAACGCCATAAAGAAAAAGTAAAACAGAAAGTACACATTATTTTAAATAAAACTAAATTAGAGCTAATAATAATAATATGTAAGTACTTATGCTAGGCACTAATTTAAATTACATTTAATTTAACCTACAGTACCTAAACTCGCCTTTATAACACCGCCCACCCACACGGGAGGGAGGGACTGTCTTCTCTGTTAGTGCGCTGCCCGTGGTGAGCCCAAAAGGGTCAGTCTCAGCTTTATGCTGTACTGCACCCGTATTATAACGCGTCCTTTCAGTTACATTTTAAACTATAGGTATACAATGATAGCCGGCAGCAGCGGGCTAAGCGAGCTTACCGTGCTTGCTTATTGGTTGAAGCCTTGCTTACCGCTTGCATCAAGCGAGAAGCCCCCTTAAAAAAAGTTGTCTGATATACGGCTTTTTGGCGAGCTCGTGAGGACAATGACCTTACTACTAGCCGTCTCCACGAGGGCAGTGTGCTATCAACTTGATTTGAGACTGAAGAGGCTTGCTGGTACTGTGCAAGTGCGCTCCGGTCTATGTATGCGCCAACCTTAATTCTGGTTAACACTGCGAGAGTAAATTGATAGGGCACTGACCTCTCCGCCGAGACCGAGACCTTGCTTGACGTGCGTAAAATGTATTCTGCCCTTTTTTATTCACAAATCGTTGATTGCTATGTCCAGTTTTTTGATAATATCAATAAAAAAAGAGGTAATAAACCAGATCAGGTAAGGTTTAATTTAGCTAGGCTAAAAAACATTTCAATACGAGTTTAAACGGATGTCACGAAAAAATTGCGGTTTAAACCGTCATCGTCATTATGATAATATCAGGCCCACACCCGTCCACAGCTGGACATAGGGCTCCCCAAAGAAGAGCTAAAACAAATTGGAATTATACTGCTTCCACAAGTGGACAAAAAAATTAACTGAACTAATAAAATCAGTAAACCATTTTTTTGTTCTAGAGACTTGAAATTTCGAGTGTATATTATTCAGTGTATTATAAAAAACCGCGCCTCCTAAGTGTTCCAAAAAGGGGTTAAAAGATTAAAAGTGGTTAAGTAAATCCGTAGGTAACAAAAATGCTAGACTCTGTATTTCAGGAACCAGTAGAAATAAACCTTAAAAATTAAAAATTGTATGGGTGATTCTCCCGGGTTTCAAAAATACATGTCCGGCTCGAAAAATCATACAAAAAGTATCCCTAGCCCTTTGATTTTTTTTATGATAGTAGATTAGACAAAGATAATAGGGGAGGCCTTTTTTAGTTTTTTAATATTCTTATTTTAAATAAGTAAAAATAAATAAAATCCTTGGAAATTATGACTTCCGTGGTGCGTCCGGACCTCATGTTCCTGTGTTAATAAATTTTTATATCATTTCCTAGAAACTCTGGTACTAATTTACATAGGTTCACATTAACCCAGATAGTTACTTGCTTATTTGACGCTATTACTACGCAAAACTAAGCTTTAGTTGACAAGTTACAACGAGATAACTTCGCGTCCGTCGTTTAGCTCTGATTTCCGTGGTGCGCACTAAATTATTCATAAATACTGTACTTTAATATCTGCGTAAATAGTTGTTAGATTGAGAGAAACTATCAGTCACGCCCCATTAGTGGTGTGTACAACAAAGGTGTATGTCTCCACGTCACTCTGTTATTTCGGTTCGTAATCACTTTCCGTGGCTTGGTATCTAGAAATTCTGATTACCATGTTGACTGTAAATTTGTTCATACTAATCCTATTGTTATAATAATTGCAATAATTTATGCCTTTTGTGTTCCTAATTTCGACTGCATATTTCAATGTAAAATAAACCAGCAAATTAAGAAAATTTCTAGGATTTTGTAATTATTTTTGATTTCCGTGGTATGATTTCCGTGGTTTTTGCGGGTTGATTAACATCTCAATAATAATATTTTTATGTTTTTATAATGTTTTTTAGGATAAAAGTTTATAATAAATATAAAATGAATAATTATACTATTTTTAATACAAAGATAAACATTATTAGTGTGATTTTTGTAAAAAGTTACTTGTATTTACAGTAATGATTTAAAGATGTTTTTGTAAAAACTGATTAAAACTACAAACGTCAAATAATTGGTCCTTAGCTTAATAATCTACTTACTACCGAAAACACATATTTTTATTGATAAACCAACCCATATTTGATTTTGGTGATATAAATTCTGATTTCCGTGGACACCATATTTTTAAAATTGAATAACTTCGTAACCATAAAGCCAATAAAGTTCCCTTCACTACCAAAAAAATCAAAATTAAATCTTCATTTAGAATATACCATCATTATGTGCAATTTCAACAAAAAAAAATGTGCCACAGAAGTCAGACAAAAAACGAGTTTTCGTAGAATCACCCGTATTATTAATATAGTTTTTGCGTGAAAGAGGAACGAACATCCATCCACCCATACAAACTTTCGCGTTTATAATATTAGTAATGATTTAATGAGTTTAACCACGCAACAATAGTGAAAAGATACCAACAGCCTTGTACGCATGTCAGGGGCAAGGTCTAGTCTAGAGCATTGGAAAATAACTGGGATAATTAACAATATCTCACGTGATAAATAAGTAAATACGAGGAAACAGACTTGAACAACAAACGACAAGTATAAATGTATATAATTAGCGACCCACCCCGGCTTCGTACGGTTTTATTATACGCATAAAACTTCCTCTTGAATCACTCTATCTTTTAAAAAAACGCATCAATATCCGTTGCGTAGTTTTAAAGATTTAAGCATAGAGATATAGGGACAGAGAAAGCGACTTTGTTTTATACTATGTAGTGATACATATTTGTACGATGTCTCTATGTACATTTTTATGTAAGTAAATAAAATCGTTGATAAAGACAGCAAATTGTGAGGGTTCCAAGAAGTAGAAACTATACACAAAGTTGAAGAAGCAATATTAAAAATCAACAACTTAATTTTATAAGTTGATGTTTGTTTTGTGTTGATTTTTTTTTCCTTTTTAGAAGGGGAACTTTATTAACAACGAAAATAACAAGCAAAGGAATAGAAAAATTACAACTAGTATTTACAATTGAAACCATTGAGCTAACTGCAGACGGTTGCAAACAGTCTAAAGGTAGCTCAGTAGTTGATTTTTAATATTGCTATACGAAATGGATATTTGTTTAGGATGTTTGTCTATAAAAACTTATAATATTCGACTAAAACTATTCCACTAAAGTAATTAGGTACCTACGATTCGACTAAAAATATTATGCGACTGAAACTAGTTGACTAAAAACTATTTGACTAGCAACAATTCGACTAAGTAAGAATTATTTTAGTTGTATTTTCCGCAAATCCTTTGATAGCCCGCTTCACGCAAAAACGGCTACACGGATTGGGCTGAACTTTGTGTGTGTCGGTACATCTAGTACCTACATATTTCTAATCCTGGGATAACGCGATCGCAACGCAACCGAGGGCAGAAGCAAGTTACTAAATATGTAAAAATATAAGCTTTTGCGGTCAGCTGATTTACATTAGTTTTTCTTGGATAAAACATAACTTTTGTATATTTATTTAAATTGTTGGTATAACCACAAAGACGTCTATGGAAAGTTTCAACTACCTATGACACATTTTAAAAAGAAAAAAACCTTAAATCGATTGACGACTTTTGTGGTGCGGCGGGCTAATGGCCACCTGCGACGCAAGAGGTTGCGGGTTCAGTTCCGTACATAGAAAACAAATATTTGCGGATCGTACAAATATTTATCCCTAGACAATAATCAAACCCGCAACCTCCTGCGTCGCAGGCAGACCTTCGCCCGCCACGCCATATAGTTCGTAAAGAATCAACCTTGAGTTTTTTTCGAAAAGTAGCGAAGTACAAGGAAATAAAAACAACCTGAGGCCTGCCAACGAGCCGCGTTTTGTTTTATTTTTATACTTAATGCAGTTTCTGCATACAGTTGCAACACCGGTTCTATAGTTAACCAACCAGATTGTACATTCTAGAAATACAAAACCATTGACTTCTAGCGACGAGGGCTATAAGCTTTTATTATTTAAGCTTTTATTATTTAAGCTTTTATTCTGGATATATCACTATCACTACATACTTAGTGTAAACAAAAAACACAAACAAACACAAAGTCGCTAAAAAAAAAGCAAAAACTACATGACGCAGGTGTTCGACATCTAGTCTAGGTACCTACATCGCATCATGTACCTAGAGTTTTTGCTTTTTTTTCAATCCATCTATTATTCTGGTTTTAGGGCTTCTTTTTAGAAAAAGGAGCTTAGAGAGCTTCGTTACTTTTTAGACACAACACTCAGGAGAAAACTAAATATAATTTAAATTCCAACAATTTTGTAACTTTAACTCTTAAAGCATCCTGAATACTGAACTGAAATCCCTGAGGTAAGTATTTTACGTGATCGTATATTTAATCGGGACCGGAATCAAACCTTGGGGACGTTCCAATCGAGTAGGACCTACTAGATAGAAAGGTAGACAAGTTTATGATCGTCCCTTATTGATAGGGGCTTCTACGGTAAACAAGGAAAGGTTTTGCATTACGAGTTTTGCTGTTACGGAGACAAGGTAGAATAAATAGTGAGGGATTTCCTGTCACTAGTATTTACACCCATTATTAACCTGGGACAAAATCAGAAAATCGTAGGTATGGTCACAGGACTTTGCTTGCTCAAGACACCTATTTAAATTAAGCATCTATAGTCGAAGTACTTTATTTCCAGGATACTTGGACACGTCATACGGACAGCCCCCTATGTAGAGGGTGCATGAATGCAGAGACGGCCGCGCATGTGTTTGTAGAGTGCGATAGCTCGTCTCATAGACAACTTTATCACGTGACACCGAGGACGCCTAGGGAGGCTGCACCGGTGTCAGCGAGCTGCTGGCTTTCCTGGAAGATATCAGGTGGTTAGGCTAGCAGCCGATACGCAAAAAAGGCCCACCTGTGGCCTAGTTACGGATACTAGTCCGGAAACAAGTAAGTGAGTAATCTTCGAGATACGGATCCGAGACGATGCCGACTTTGGGCCTCTTGCATTAGCTCAAAGTCAATCAGCGGGGTATGGAGAGAGCTATGCTCGGAGTTTCCATACACAATTGTATTCTCTGCTATTATTAAAGTAAACAAATAAAGTAACGAGGCACCGTCGACGACACCTGTCTCATGAGACAACGATTAGAAACCAGTCGGTAATAAAAACAGAATCGAAAAATTAAATAAATTTGATCTAAAACTAGAGAAAAGTATGTATTAAATTAGTTATAGATTAATTACAATAAGATACGTAATGGACACGGCAGTAGGCAAAACACGTAAAACGAAAAGACAAATCTAATCGTCTTTCGAAAAACTGAACCTTTCATTACCGCTCCGAACGACATCGACACGACTTGCCTCGAACTACCCTAATTAGGGTAAATGGGGTATAATTTACGGGTAAACGTTGTACACCCTGTACTTTGGCTCATTTACGACTGATTGTATAGAATGTAGAGCGGAATCGTGGTCTAATACGACTCAGCATGTGCTGAATACGCTACAGCTGGTTCTAATAGCTATTTGGTCTGAATTAACTACAAGCAATTCACGACCTATGTAATTTATGTTGGTTAGGCGAAGTGTTATGGGTTAGAATTCTGAGTGTTTTAGTAAAAATATATGTCTGTCACTACATAGTATAAAACAAAGTCGCTTTCTCTGTCCCTAAATCCCTATGTATGCTTAAATCTTTGAAACTACGCAACGGTTTTTTAATAGATAGAGTAATTTAAGAGAAAAGTTTAAAGGTACGTATAATAAAACCGTGCGAAGCCGGGGCGGGTCGCTAGTAATTTATAAGTATTAAGTATAATATCAGTCATCTACCCATAACACAACCTCTGCTTAGCTTGGAGCTAGATATGTGGTTTGTCCAAGAATTATTTTTATTTATGTATTAGATATTCAAAAATTTAGAACGAGGAAAATATATAAATGAAAGCCCTTTCCAACAAACAGTTCAATGTATTTTGGTAGAGTTTTGTGAATTAATCCAAACATAGCGGTGTCCGCTGAAACCTTAATTCATTCAGTTTCTAAAATAGAATTATTTCTCCGTAGAAATAGCATCTGCCAGCTTTAAACTTTATCAGTGCACTCGCTTTGAGACAAATAATATTAAGGCGCAAACAGCATCTAAAGTGGAACCCCCACTTATTTTATCATAAAATTCCGTGAAACACACGTTTTTTGTTTTATATTTATTTTTATCGTGTTTTTTATTTGTAGAACATAATACTAGTACACTGAATTTGGTCATAAGCATCCTCGATTAAAAAATTACAAAAAACATCAGTAAGGAATTAAAAAGGTTTCACCACATTTTCAGGAGTTTTTTTGAATAATCTTGGAAAACATTTTCCGTCACTATATTTTTGTTTTCTCTGTTAGTTTCATCTTGAAACAAAAAAAACAAAAAAACCAGTAGCCTTATTCGCTTGAAACTTTCAAGCGAATAAGGCTACTGGTTCAAGTTACAAAAACATCAAAAAAGCTTCGATTATTTTTTCACCCCTTAGGATTTAAATTTATAAAAATCCCATCTTTTTGAGTGTCTGTATAGCAAAAGGTATCTCGAAATTTCGGCTTTCTAGCTTCAGCGATTTGGGCTAGGCGTGTTGTCTCCAAAAATCACTTAATCCTTTTTATTAGGTAAATGATCGAAAAATACATATTATATCATAAAATCATTTGAAATGGCTTTTTAATACTAACATTTCTATTATTTACAAAATGACATCACATTCATTGCTTATTGCTAAGTAAATTAGTAATTATTCATGAATACAAAAAAGCTAAGAATTTTATAATATTAATAATATTTACTTCTAATAATTTAAACTGCATAAAGGTAAAACGTTCCAGTAGTTTTCACCAACGGACATTTTATTTCAATTTATACAAGAAAACACTGATTTAAGTAATCTGTTCATTTCTTCAAAGTTTCGATTGTATTATTGAACAGAATTTTCATACTTCATCAGAAACCGTTCAATCACAGGGAACAGCATCGTTGGCACATCCTGGCTGTACACCACATCCAGATGGTTCCAGAAGGGATCCTTGACCTCGACAGCCTCAGCATTAGGAAGCTTCCTCATCAGCCACTCCACGTCACCCGTAGCCACGATATCATCGTTCCTCCCGTACACCACCAGCACAGGTGCAGTCACGGCACTCAGGTTGTATCTCGGAGCTCTACTGGAACCGTACACCTTCAAGTTTCTATAAGGCCCGTAGTCGTACTTCTGGCAGTTCCTAGCACTCAAAGCCTGTCCGTATTTCACCAAGTTCTGGACAGAAGTCCCCGAAGGAAAGTTCGAAGCCATGTTGATTATGGACTCTTTGGTGAAGGATCCGGGATGTCGACCGTCTAACAGATCTATGATGGTCGTACACAGCTGGCGTCCGAAGTCCGAAAATCGACAGATGAAATTGAAGATCTGCTGCAAGAGACCATTCTTCGGCAGTACTTCGAAGATCCCGGCTTTGTATAACATCTTCTCATTCCTCATGCAAAAAGTAACCAGTAGCCTGAACAGGAAAGACTTTGTCAGCAAATGTCTTCCAGAGGGTGCTATGGCGATGGCACCGTGCACTTTACCGCAGAGATGTGGAAGCTCACTACACAACATGAAGAACGTCCCCCCACCTTGCGAGTAGCCTGCGTAGATCAGTTTTTCCGCGCCAGTTTCAAATAAAACCTTATCAAAAAGTGGTGGTAGGTCGTATTTTGCGATTTCATCAGATGAGAACCTCCAGAATGTGGAGTTAGAGTCAGGATCGAGAGTTGTATGGCGGCGGGAGTAGAAGTTCCCGCGAGCGTTGCCAAGCCAGACGTCGTAGCCGGCGCGGGCCAATAGATACGCCAGCCCACACCGTGGGCCACCATCGAGCCACACGGAAGAACTTTGAAGAACACCATGCATCAATAGAATCGGAACTCTTCGCTTGTGCGATCTTTCTGATCGAATCCGTTGCATCCCTAGCAAGTAGCCATCTTCGGTTTGGACAGTGTACTCCTGGGCAATGTATCCATGTTGTGCTATCCTCTCCGTCACGTTTAAAAGGGACTCTTCGTACTCTTTCTCTCCAACATCCCTTGTTCTCCTTTTCATGGACTTTATCAGTAATTCAAGCTCGTTCGATGACGTTTGTCGCTTTTTGGGAAGTAACAGGTTTCCAAGGTTCAATGAACTGAGATTATTTATAAACGATTCTTGTGATGCATAGTCTTGTAATGCATTTTGGATCTTTCTATTGATTGTGTTGAATAGAAAATCCAATGGTGGGTCCTGTTTTGCACTGACACAACTAAGGATAACCAAGATCGTGTTGGTCGCCACGGACTTCATGATCACTACTGGCCGTTGTGGCACTTTTCCTGTTTAATTTATTTTAAGTGCAAGGCCAGCATTCTTCAGAACCTTCCACTTATATAACTGTTCCGGTTAACAAAAATGACACCGGGAGTTTCGCTTCTAAAATAACTTACTACCCGTAAGATAACATTTTAAGGTTCTGTGAAATGATGTTAAACGCAATAATTTAGTTTCGCAACTAATTTGAAAATTCAAACGATCTAACATGTGGATTTTGTGAATAACTATAATCAGTCATCACATTCCATCACGTAGATTCTATACAAACCTACCAGTAAAGGTAAAATAGATGAACCACTTAAATTCTCACGTGCAAAATCACCCAAACAGCTCTTTGTTCTTTGTGTGGACCTGTCGGTTCATTAAAAGATTCTAGATAGTAAAGAAACAAAGATTATGTACGCTACAAAAGGCAAACTGGAAGATAACTACTTGAAGACATTTTCACCACAAATCAAGGTTAAAAAAGTGGTTTAAAGAGCAAGCCTTCTTCATGCGATGGAGGAATTTTTGTGTAAAACTCGATATACAAATTATTACACTCTATTTATGACTCATTTTATTTTCAGATGACTTCAAAAAAGGAGATGGTTCTCAATATAATTTTTTTTATGTGTCATCATGTCACAACTTAAATTTTTTCATAAAAAAAAAATTAACCGTTTTGTCTGTGAGCCGATTTAAAAAATTCATTCTAAGTAAGCTGGTTTAAAAAATTATCTGAGCGTCTGGTCGATGCGACGCGTGACCCGAGAGCTGGTGAGTATCTGGCTCAGCGCATCAGCATTGCCATACAGCGTGGTAATGCAGCCAGTGTCTTGGGGACGAACAGACTGGTATTGATATGGATCAATTGAGCTACCTTTACACTGTTTGCAACCGGTTGCAGTTATCTCAATGGTTTCGATTGTATATACTAGTTTTAATTTTTTCTATTTCTTGATTGTTATTTTCGTTACTAATAAAGATTGCTTAATGTAAGCTGGTTCTTTTTATATAATCCTTTTTAAATCAGATCAAGAACTTTTTAACCAGTATACTCGAATTTCAAATATCCTACTTTTTTATAATTGAAACCACGCGATCCTACAAACTATCCCAACTTTTTCATATCATAAAATCTCTATAAGAAAAGCCTTGGAATGTTATCAATACTTCCGCGTGGCGCCGCGGGTCGTTGACCGGCTATCGATCCCCACAACTGGGTCACACTGACAATGCAGCCAGAGTTGGAGCTAGGTACATCCTGCACTACGCCATGCTTAAGACGTGTACACGTAGAGTATTAAAGTGCAAGGCTAGGCTAGGGGTCATTGTACCCTGTGCTTTTTGATTTGACTGCCATTTTTATATCAGACTAGCATCTGCCCGCAGCTTCGCACGCGTTGTTTCTATGGAAACGTTTCAAGACTATTTCTATGCCATGCCATTTATGGGATGAAAAATAGCCTATGAAAAATAGCCCAATAGTAAAATATGGAATAAAATAGGCTACTTCCATCCCATAAGTCAGTTCACATGGGATAGAAATAGCGTTAAAACGTTTTTATAGAAACAACGCGTTCGAAGCCGCATGTAGAAACTAGAATAATATATTAAAAAGTAACAAAAAGAAAAATGTACTTAACTGACTCTAAACACAATATTTTATTACATACATGTATAAACAAAGGCCTTCAAAAAGTTACCCATTTTAAAACGGGTAACTTGTATCTTGTATTACACCCCTATAAAACTGACAATAAATTTACATCATCACTCACACCATAGCAACCACGGCATAATCTATGGAAATTAAATTCTTGAACAAAACTCTTCACCAGAATGTAGGCCAAGTACACTCACCCACAAAGATAAGGTACGAGCTACGGTTTGAGAGGTGCTGACTGTACAGCTTGCTTTTAAAAGCTTGCCGTATTATCCCTCATTATGACTCCATATCTTTTAAGAATTGTTTCTTTTTCTCTGAAAGCTTCGTCTATTGTTTACGAACGGCCCTCAGAGTGAAGTGTAAAAGAAAGAATATGTGTTAGTATGTACTATACGTAAATCCCTACCTACGTAGAGGTTTGAACCATTATCATAAGAATAGACAATAACAGTTATTTATTCTTATGCCATTATTTCATAATTGCAGGGGAAAATGGATCAGTAGGTATATATGTGTTGAAAGAAAGAAGAAGAAATTGGTTCACAGCTTAAACTACTACTAACATAAAAACTATTAAAACATTTTTTGAAATATGCGTTACGCGTTGGAGGAGGTTGGAGGTAGGTACACAAAAAAACTATTAAGACAAAATCTGTTAATACGCGTTACGTGTTGGAGGTACTTTTGGATAGAACTATTTTTCAGTTTTGGTTTCACTGACCGATTGAAAAAATCCTAAGGTCTATGTTAAATTTTTTTTTATTATTGGTTTTTATGTATCCCCTATTATTGACATAGTTTTCATCAAACACTTTTTTATATTTATTTTATATTATACAAATAAGCACTTATTTTATTTAAAAAGCTTAACTAAAACCGTGATTAACTTGATATAATTTTCTTAAACATTGCCCCAAATGTCAATTACTAAATAATGCTGGACAATCCACACAGCATCATCTAGCTCCAAGCTAAGCAGAGCTTGTGTTATGAGTACTAGATGACATAGACTACTAATATTACCTATTTTGGTAATCGCTCGGCTGTTCCTATTTATTTGAAACTAGCCCTTTACATTGTTAACTAGCAAAAAGTATCAGAAAATATTTTAAATTTCTCTTCATAATTTTTCATTGTGTTTTTAAATTTTTTTTTATGATTCGCGTAGGTACTTGAATAAATAAATAACCAATTTTTTTATTTACTTGTTTCGGGCAAGATTAGAACAAGTAGACAGATCTAAGTGCTTATTTTGTAAGCCTAAAGAAATAAAGATAATGATTTCTGATCTTATAAAACTTATGCTATGGTCCATCCATATCAATACATACCTTAAAACTAAAATACATATCAAATTATAAAAACTTATATTACTAAGGCACAGTGATCCAACCCAGCACCACAGATGAGAACGAGTCACAACTTCGTTTCGCGTGCAAAACTTTTTAATGGCAACCCGTGGAGGTTGCTATTGTAATTCCAGAAGGCGTTTAGGTGGGAAATTAAACGATACCTTACCACGACCGCTGTTGAAATGTTCGATTTAAATGGAGGTTGTAAACTCTAAACATGCTATAAATTATAATGGTTTTGTTATTTATTCAACGAAGTGTTTATGGATGTTGTTACATATTTAGGACGTGTTTTGTGTTATTTTTTTTACCTTTCTACATTTAAAATTCTTAGAAGAATGTGATGCACAAAATGTATTAGTAAGGAATATCTTTACTAATATACAGCTATCTTTTCACACGCCACTATCTACAATTTATTGATTACTTACTACCACTGTCCATCTGTCCATCCTCAAGCTGCCTGTAAGAGATAGCTTTTAGCGATAAGGCCGCTCATTGTACATTATCTGTAGGTATTTGGTTTTGTATTGTAATTTCTTTTATTTATTTGGTGTGCAATAGAGTTTAATTGTAGGTACCTACTATACCGATTGCCAAAACCACATAATAACCTAAATAACCACAGATTTCTAGTTGATGTTATTAAAACTACTTGCACTTACATAACCTACATAAATGGTTACCTATCATCCTAGTGCCTATCGCTCTAGGTATGTTGTCCAGAAGAACCTAATGAGACCTAAATTTTTAATTATCAAAAAAAAAAACAAACTCTGTGGAACAAAATCTTACACACGAAATACATACAAATACCCTTCAAAAACACATTTCAAACGAATATTTTAGTCACATTTTTACAAGTACGCAATAAATTTGTAAGAATCTTCAAAGACCGGATGTCCATAACTCGACCTATCCGGTAGAATCAAGTTGTATAAAATCCTTTTTCCAATTTCAATAAAACTTCCGGGACTTCTTAATTTTATTTTATAAAATTTACTAGCTACCCGCCCCGGCTCTGCACGGTTTTATTATACGTTTAAACCTTCCTCTTGAATCACAAATCCGTTGCGTAGTTTTAAAGATTTAAGCATAGGTACATAGATTAGGGATATAGGGACAGAGAAAGCGACTTTGTTTTATACTATGTAGTGATGACATTCTTGGTTTACCAATATGTTTCTGAAGAATTAAGTAATTCTATTTAAAAAAAAAAAACCTTTTTAGTTATTTCTGAATGCATAAAATATTTATTACCTAATTGTCTTGTCCGACCAAGCTTGTTTTAGTTCCAAATAGTTCCAAACTATTCTGACTGTGAAATTATATCAGTTTTATCAATTGGCATTCTTTAGGTACATAGGTACTTACCTAAGTTTTGCTAAAAACTATCCTTAATAATTTTCGTAATATCTCAAAAGAAATCATTTTCCGAAAAATACGAAATATTTTTGATTAGGTTTGTTTTCTACGCGGCTGTAAATAAGGAAAATCCTGAGGTTTCTTATTACGGTGATTCTCTTTTACTTAATTTATTTTCCTAAAAGATCAAAGGTTCAGCTAGTTTCTCATCTAAAAGAAATAGATAGGTACTTATAAATTATTTACGCGACCCCAGATAGGTACTTATAGACAATATCATTTTGAAATGAACTTTATTAAATTGTAGTAGTTTCGATTACTAATACGAAAAATATACTGAACTAGCGACCCACCCCGGCTTCGCACGGTTTTATTATACGTATAAACCTTCCTCCTGAACCACTCTATCTATTAAAAAAACGCATCAAAATCCGTTGCGTAGTTTTAAAGATTGAAGCATACATAGGGACATAAGAACTGAGAAAGCGACTTTGTTTTATACTATGTAGTGATAATACAAAGTTAAGGTCATTTATAATCATTTGTAATCTAAAGTAGTAATAAACAGAAGTGTAATCTAAAATAATAAAAAGTTGTGAGTTAAAGAAATACAAAAAAAAAAAACTTTAATACAAAAAAAAGACGTTTTGTGTTCAAAGTTTAATTATAAGAATTTCTGAGGAATTCCACTGACCGAAACAAAGGCCACCGCGCGTGGTAGAACGGCCAAAACAATTTTTTTTTTGTATGAAAGTTACTTCAAATTTTCTTTCTCAATTTGGTTTGTAGATCCTTATTTCAATAATTTGTAAGATATCCGCTTAATTGACACCTCAAAAGAAAGAGTAATAACCAAACAAGTTTTTAAAAAGGTTTGAAAAAAAAACACCTGCCTTTTTTTTAAAAATAACTTTAAAACGGTTTTCGAAAATCGCTGAAAATTTTTGTAAGTTTTAAATGTCTGTAAAAAAATAGCTAATAACTCAGATACCTAAGAACATGTTTTGTTAGATTACTTACACATTAGTGTTACTTAAATTAAACAAAAAAAATTCATTGGCCTTTTAAACTGGCAATGATTAGCAACTAAATGTAAAATTTCGGGTATTTATTTTTCATTCAGAGATCGCTTGTAGCGATAAGGCTGCCCTTTAGACTTAGTCTTAGTATGCAGTAATATATGAATTATTTTCTTTCTTTGTGTGGTATGTAAAGTATCACTAGGTACATAGCATAAAACAAAGTCGCTTTCTCTGTCCCTAAGTCCCTATGTTTGCTTAAATCTTTAAAACTACGCAACGGATTTTGATGCGATTTTTTTTAAAACATAGATTGATTCAGGAGGAAGGTTTGTATGGATAATAAAACCGTGCAAAGCCGGGGCGGGTCGCTAGTAATAAATAATTTTCTTTTCTATTAATTATGTTCTCTTTCTTCGATTCCGTGGCACAGAACCATTCCAGATCAAACACAATAAAATTCCCGTCTGCGATCTTTCTTAATTAAAAATATTCCCTTCATATCACCACAAGAGGCTTCTTCGTTATCAATAACATCGTAGATAGCACAGGCCTCCAATTACGGAGGCCACTCGAGGCCTAGGGCTTTTATACCGTAAGTGGACAGACGAGTTTAGAGAATTCATTGAAATGGAAAATAAAGGTTTTTGAGGGATATTAAATTGGTCAAAGGGGTTTGAATAATTTAGTTTGTTTAGTTAGCGGCGGCATGACGGACAAGAAAATGAGAATATTACGTATGATTATCCCTTAATTTTAGGATTACTTAGATTATTTAAATTAAATTATCATTTAATAAGAAATAGGTTAACCTTTATTAACAACGAAAATTACAAGCAAAGGTATAGAAAAATTACAACTAGTATTTACAATTCAAACCATTGAGCTAACTGCAGACGGTTGCAAAAACGGTTAACCTTATATTTATATTACGGCATTTTTTTGAGTTGGTATCAATACATTTAAAAAAATTCTTCACTTCACCAAACTTACAATCATGGAAAAGAAAAAAATTAAGACTAGTTAAGTACCTCTATATACAATTAAAACCACTGAGCTAACTGCAGACGGTTGCAAACAGTCTAAAGGTAGCTCAATTGATCCATGTCAATACCAGTCGTCGCGTCCCCGAGACACTGGCTGCATTACCACGCTGTATGGCAATGCTGATGCGCTGAGCCAGATACTCACCAGCTAGAGGGTCATCCTAATCCTTTCTAATACCAGGATGCACCCTACACTAAGTTTTCACAGGTGACCAGCGCTGAAGTTACTCCCCGAGCTACTACAACACACGCTGAGTGGCCACCGTTTTGGTTCCATGTAATTATTATTTCTTCGTTTTAGTTAAAGCTTACACTGTATGTTTTGTGGAAACCAAATAATTTTTTCTTATTTATCTCAATACTAGCGACCCGCCCGGCTTCGCACGCTTTTATTATACGTAAAAACCTTCCTCTTGAATCACTCTTTATATTCAAAAAACCGCAGCAAAATCCGTTGCGTAGTTTAAGCATACAAAGGGACATAGTGACATAGGTACAGAGAAGCGACTTTGTTTTATACTAGTGATTATAAAAGTTTGTATGGACGTTCCTCTTTCACGAAAATGATTGCTACCCTTATTTTTTCGACAGTAGTCTTTTTACACCTTGTATAATATTAGGTCCTTACATATGAAATTATTATATATTATTATTATATTATTATGCCGTGTGGTGCCGGCTTAGAATAGCATTACCCCAACTCTTCCCGTGGGTGTCGTAAGAGGCGACTAAGGGATATACCGGGGGGTGGGCAGCAGCACCCCTCTAGAACAACCTCATCATCAGACTGCGATCCCCAACCCGCATGCCCAGCGTGGGGATTATGGGCATTACCCCCGAAATGATAGGAAACGCCAAAAAATGGCCCCCAGTACCCGGCCGCCTCGCTATTCCTGGCCATGGTAGCGGTCATGGTAACGGCGGGGCAGGGGGTGCTAAGAATCACCGGTATTTAGGCTACCACACGCTTACTGGAATGACCCTGGCAACGTTTAACGGACGCACTCTGAGGCTTGACCATCATTTAGCGCAGTTGGAAGTGGAGTTAGAGAACATTAAATGGCATGTTCTCGGGTTATGTGAAGTCCGTAGAGAGGGGGAGGACACCGTAACCCTAGACTCAGGCCATCTTCTCTACTTTCGTGAGGGTGATAAAACATCCCAGGGTGGAGTGGGTTTCCTCGTCAATAAGGCCCTCTCTAGCAACGTTCAAGAAATCTCCAGTGTGTCGACCAGGGTAGCGTACCTGATCCTTCGGCTTTCCAAGCGGTATAGCATGAAGGTAATTCAGGTCTACGCACCGACCTCGGCACACTCGGACGATGAAGTGGAGGATATGTACGAAGACATATCCAAAGCCTTACACAACACCACTAAGGCTCACTTCAACGTTGTTATGGGGGACTTTAACGGCAAGGTGGGAATCCAGACTGGCAATGAATCCCGAATAGGCCCGCATGGTTATGGAATCAGGAATCACAGGGGGCAAATGCTTGTCAACTTCCTTGAGAAAGAGGGACTGTTCTTAATGAACTCCTTCTTTAAGAAACAGCCTCAAAGGAAGTGGACGTGGCAAAGCCCCGACACTGTGACTAAAAATGAGATCGACTTCATCATGACGGATAGCAAGCACATATTCAGAGATGTCTCAGTGATCAACAGGTTCAATACCGGATCTGATCACCGAATGCTCCGAGGCACTCTGAATATCAACTTGAAGCTTGAAAGACACCGTCTGATGAAGTCCACGCTCCGACCAAATCCAATCCAAATCATGGCGGGCACCGAGAAGTTCGAGCAGCTACTCGGAGAAAGATTTGTTGCCTTGGAACCCACTGATGACGCTGACGAGAGCCTACACAATCTGGTCAAAACGTTGAGGGATGAGGGCATCAAGTTCTGCAAAAAACAGCGAACTGGCAAGAAGTCCAAACTCTCGGATGAGACTCTGGATCTGATGACAAGAAGACGGGAAACCACCCAAGTGTCTTCGGCAGAGAGGTCAGACCTGAACAAGCAAATTGCGAAGATGGTACGGCGCGACCTTCGGAGCTCCAACACACGCCTCATTGAAGAGGCGATAGAGCGAAACCGAGGGTCCAAAGTATTCACTCAGCAGCTTGGCAGGAGCCACCTAACGAAGCTTAAAACGCACGATGGGAGGACCGTACTGTCGAAACCGGAGATTTCAGCCGAGATAGAGGATTTTTATGGCCGTCTGTATACTGCACATGCCCCTCGTTCCCGACGAGACGACCTTGATTCTAGAGCCACCCTGACACGCCACTACACCGACGAACTGCCAGACATCAGTCAAGACGAAATCGTGTTAGCTTTGAGGCAGCTTAAAAATGGAAAAGCCCCCGGTGAGGACGGTATAACTTCAGAGCTTCTGAAGGCAGGAGGAGCCTCCGTTATACAGGAGCTACAACACCTCTTCAATACCGTCCTCCACAGTGGGAGAACTCCTAAGGCGTGGAGCGGGAGTTTGGTGGTGCTCTTTTTTAAGAAGGGTGATAAAACTCTCCTTAAAAATTACAGACCCATCACACTCCTGAGCCACATCTATAAGCTGTTCTCACGAGTGATCACGAATCGTCTCGCCAGGAGACTTGACGAGTTCCAGCCACCAGAACAGGCCGGGTTCCGCGGAGGATATGGCACCATAGACCACATACACACAGTGAGGCAGATTATACAGAAGTCCGAAGAGTATAATCAGCCCCTGTGTCTCGCTTTTGTGGACTATGAGAAAGCCTTTGACTCTGTTGAAACCTGGGCTGTTCTGGAATCCTTACAGCGATGCCAAGTAGACTATCGTTACATCGAAGTGCTGAGGTGTCTCTATGAAGCTGCCACTATGAGTGTCCAAGTACAGGACCAGCAGTCTAAACCTATCCAATTGCGCAGAGGAGTGAGACAGGGGGATGTCATATCCCCGAAACTGTTCACGAGCGCATTGGAAGATATGTTTAAGACGCTGGACTGGAAAGGTAAGGGCATTAACATAAACGGCGATTACATCTCACACCTGCGATTCGCTGATGACATAGTCGTAATGGCGGAGTCGCTAGAGGAGCTGACCCACATGCTGGACGGCCTAGCTTCAGCCTCGCGATGTATCGGTCTTGGCATGAATTTGGATAAAACCAAAGTCATGATCAATGGCCACATTGTTCCGGGACCGATCGTCGTAGATGGTCACCTTCTTGAAATTGTTTCCGAGTATACTTACCTTGGGCAGATTGTACAGCTGGGTAAAAACAATTTTGAGAAGGAGGCCAAGAGGAGGATCCAGCTAGGCTGGGCAGCATTTGGGAAACTACGTCAAGTCTTCTCTTCATCCATACCGCAATGTTTGAAAACGAAAGTTTTCAATCAGTGCGTCCTACCCGTAATGACCTACGGAGCTGAGACGTGGACACTCACGGTAGGGCTGGTCCACCAGTTCAAAGTCGCCCAGCGAGCTATGGAAAGAGCTATGCTCGGAGTCTCTCTGAAGGATAGAATTCGTAACGAATACATCCGACAGAGAACCAAAGTTATCGACATAGCTCAAAGAATTAGCAAGCTGAAGTGGCAATGGGCCGGCCATATCTCGCGAAGAACTGACAACCGTTGGGGTAAACGTGTTCTTGAGTGGAGACCGCGACTCGGTAAACGTAGCGTAGGACGCCCTCCGGCCAGGTGGGATGACGATCTGCGAAAGACTGCTGGCAGATGCTGGATGCGTCAAGCTGAAGACAGGGCGCTATGGCGCTCATTGGGGGAGGCCTATGTCCAGCAGTGGACTAATATAGGTTGATGATGATGATGACATATGAAATTGGCGTTTTGTATGGGAGGAACAAAAAGTCGAATATTTTTTAATATAATATATTTAATTAATC
This sequence comes from Eupithecia centaureata, assembly GCA_944547425.1. Classification (NCBI taxonomy): domain Eukaryota; kingdom Metazoa; phylum Arthropoda; class Insecta; order Lepidoptera; family Geometridae; genus Eupithecia; species Eupithecia centaureata. Next base: position 1,874,759 of record OX155698.1, read on the forward strand.
AAAGTATGAACCATTATTTTCTATGCACTTTTGCCATCTTATAGGTAGTTCATTGATCCCTTTACTAAAAAAACCAGTCGGACGGGAATCAATAAAATCTTTGAAGGCGATTTGGACTGCCCCATCGGAGTTGAATTTTTTCCCTTGCAAGAAGTTATCCAAATTTCGAAAAAAATGGTAATCTGTTGGAGCAAGGTCCGGGGAGTACGGAGGATGTCTTACACTTTCCAATTGAAGCTCTTCTAATTTAGTAGTCGACGCGCGTTTGCCGGTTTGCTTCAGTCAATTCGTGAGGTACCCACCTTTCAAGCTTTTTAATCTTCCCAATTTGCTTCAAGTGAATTAAAACAGTTTTATCACTAACACCGTAGCCTGCAGCTAACTCGGACGTGGTTTGCGATGGATCCGCTTCCACAATAGCCTTCAACTCTTCATTATCAACTTGAGTCTACTCTCTCTCTAAACGCCAATTTCATATGTAAGGACCTAATATAATCCTCAATCCAATCCAGTGCGATACTGCTGGGCTCGCGTTACGGTGATCAAGTGTATAATCCACTTAGTATCGTATATCAATTGAATACTATTAATGCGTATCATCAGAAATCCTGGATTAAGGTGTTAAGTTACAAATACTTGATAAACTAACGGTATTTTACACATTAAAGGAAACGGTATTTCACACACTTTTTCGTCGTTTATTATACTAGCATCTGCCCGCGGCTTTACAAGCATTGTATCTATGGAAATATCTCCGACTATAACCCGCTGCCCCAGAATGGTCATCTAATCATCATATGAAGTACAAACGGAATGAAACACGTGTTGATGCTACTTCAATCGATCCCCACTGAAAGGATCCTTCTGTACCTTTATGTGACAACGTATCAAAAAGTTAGATACTCGTAAGCAATACTTTCTGGAAGTTCAAAGCGCCGCGTCGCCGAGCCCCTACGGCGCGTCGCCCCAGTGAGCAGTGACCTTAATCGAATCGTCAGCTGAACCGAGCTGATTCATCCCTCCCTAGATATATTTATTGTATCGCTGTAGGTATTTGTATTTATTGTTTCCATCCACTTGGCTTTGAACACTTTGAACTCGGAAGGAAATTGTTTTTTGACGTACCTACGTCTGTCGAGATTTCCGTCTTCAGTGATTTCTTGTGAAACAAATGTACGTACAATCGCAATTGTTTTCGAATTCTTGTTTCTAACCAGTCATAGTTTTATTTGACGAAATTATCGAGAAGTGATCGTGTCTCATTTTTCTACGGGATTAGGTACAGGGTGATCCTATCATGACATGACATCGCCTATAACTACGCCAATCCAATACAAAATGATTATAACGAACGATGATGTCTCGATACCAAACGAGTTAAGTAAGTACAGGGTGTCCAGAAAGGGTATCGGGTATTTGTTTTCGTGCCTTATTCGAGACGGGTCAACGGAAGGGAGTGGGGAGGGTTTTGTGGCGTCCGCCATTTTATGGAGTTTTAGTCACGATGGAACAGTACACGGGGACCCATCGCGCATTTTGCGTACGAGAGTATTATCGTAACGATTCAAAAGGGACTGCTCAACGTCTATATCGTACGGAATATCGTACAAGCGGCACGAGCCAAGTGACGATAGCATTAGGAAATGGATCAGGATGTTTGAGAATACAGATGCGACGATTAAAATCCAAAACTCTGGTCGCCCTCCTTCAGTTCGTGAGTAAGAAATAATTGCAGAAGTTGAGGCGTCGGTTCGTCAAAATCCGCCTTTATCCATCCGAAAGCGAAAACCAAGCGTTGAACATCAAAAAATCGTCCTCAAATTAGATTTTGAAGAAAGATTAACATCTAAAAGCCTATAAAATTCAAATGGTTCAAGAATTGAAGGGTACGGACTATGCTTATCGATTGTTTTTTTTTATTATCATTATTCCCTAATAAAGTCATTTCGCGATTGATGTTACATCAACTGGCCTCCTAGAAGCTCGACCTTAGCCCGCTTGACTATTTTACATGGAGATACCTTCAAAGTAAGGTTTATGAAAATAATCCGAGGTACCTAATCCAATTGATGCAAAACATCAGATCAGAAATGGCAGCAATATCGAGACTTATGTGTCAATGTGTTACTGCCAATTTTTGTTCTCGTTTAGAAGAGTGCCAGCAACGTAATGGTTAGCATTTGGATAACATAATCTTTTCCAAATAATTTTCCAATTCATATGCTAACAATAAACATTACATTTTTTTTGCTTGCAGAAAAGTTTTGTTTTATTGAAATTACAAATACCCGATACCCTTTCTGGACACGCTGTATGGGTAAGGACCAAAATTTTTGCATGTTTGCACAACGGAAACGGAGCCAATGTAGCACAACAGAATTTGTTAAGGTTAGTGTACATGGGTCTAGAAATGATCACACTATATAGATTATTTACATTCTTATTGTTTCTTAACCATTGAAAAATAAATAAAGGTTTAGAAAAATATAGCAAATACAAATATATTATACATTAATTTGATAACACATATTATAAGACCTAAACCTGATTGAGAGTTAAAATCTTTAAGTAATATTGTATAACTACCTTTACAAAATTCCATTGTAACACGTCACACAATTTCGTGACATTCGTCGCATACAGGAAAAAAAAACCACACGACACAGCATTCAAAAATTCATACTGAAGAAATTAAACACCTTTATGAATACACATCAGAACTATTCAATAGTAGACAAAATAAGCTACTAGAATTAATAGTAAAAAGTAAGAAAAGTTCACGCAAAACACTTTAAAAGTCTTACAGAAAATCCAAATTTATAATGGTACACATGCACCTTCAACACGTTTTTGCAAATGAGCGAAAAACAACGTGGCGGAATTGGCCTGAATTTAGTCACAACTTAGATGACGGTGTAGCCTTTGCAACAAAACATTATTTGTTATCCTATCTTGCCATGTTCTCGATTTATGCTGTCGCAAAACTGAGTGACACAACGGAACGAAATTTGGGACACGCTTTTAGATTAATATTATAAATTAACTATAAAGTTTAACGAGACCGTAATAATAAAAACGTGAAGATAAATTCATGGTGAATATAAATATAGCAAAAAGTCTTTGAAAAATTTTTTATTTTCTGAATAAAATTGCAAAAACCTGGAGGAGTCGGAGATGTGCCATTCACATTTTGTATGAAAAACGAAAATAGATTCAGTATCCTTATTTACATAAAATTAATTTTACAGAAACCTAGTGAAAGAAATTTACATATGAATAAAGCACAGGGTGCAAAATAAATTCAACTATCATAATCAAGTATTAATATTCACATAAGTTAACAATTTTTTTTTATATGTTGATTTGAAAGTAATGTGCCATCGTTCTCTCGCAAAAAGTGCAAAAATTTTGGTCCTTACCCGTATATCTATCGTTGTGTAATATGTCTATTTCGAAACTTGACTTTTGCTAAACCACTGCTAAGATAATTAGAAAAAAAATTAACAAAATTTTGCTAAAACTTACTGCTACATTTAATTATACAGGTTAAATGTAAGAACATGCCTGGATATACCACTGCATATTCGCTGATGGCTAATTTAATTACACACAAGTTTTCGCAGACAGGTATTATACAAATTAAGTTTACTAGTACTTAATAATAAAATTCCTTAACTGTAATTTTCGTACTAAAGACTTTTATGCTTAATAATAAAATAAAAAAGTTGTCACTAAATAACATCAAGATAATTCTTTTTTTTTCATAACTTAAGCTGCTAATCTTGGGGCTAATACTTAATACTGTTGGATTTTCCAGAATTATGTAATTCTTAGTCATGTCTGCGTTTTAGTTATCAGTCTGTACATCTCTATTTACAAACCCTTTAAACTGTATTCAAACTGGTAATATCCATCTGCGATACGATACGTGTGCGCTGAAATCGAGTTAAGTTTGATAACTATGTAAATTGCAGCTAACAAGCGTGCAGGGAGGTATTAATCGCTTGCTTTGAGGGTAGATAATAAGCACAAAGCGAACTGAGGTTCCTAATAGCTTTATACCAGCGGAGCAGCAATCCACGTAGTTTATTTAGTGTGTAGTTTATGCAGGTACTAACTTACTAGGTACCAAAGCTTACATGCCACCTCGGTGTCAATGCCAAGCAAGCTGTCACTGTCAAACGTCACTCACTCTGTCATGCAAGACGCCAAGGCTGGAATGCGGATAGTTAAGGAACAAAGGAATATTGTCATGAATAAAGCGAATGGTGGACTTACCTAAGCTTTTAGAGCTATTGTGCATATAAACATAGACTAACTTCATAAATCTATTATACGAACTATCACCGCCATCATACGGGGTGATTGGAAGGTGGGTGCAAAGCTGGTGGGCGAAGGTAGTGTGGACTATTTGGAACCATTTAAGCCATATTTATATTATAGCCATATACCAATTTTTTATTGGTGGCAAGGAAAATACCCGAAATTTTACAGTTAGATGCTAATCATTGCCAGTTTAAAAGCCCAATGATTTTTTTTTGTTTAATTTAAGTAAAACTAATGTGTTAGCAATCCTACAAAACATGTTTTTAGGTATCTGAGTCATTAGATATTTTTTACAGACATTTAAAACTTACAAAAATTTTCAGCGTTTTTCGAAAACCATTTTTAAAGTTATTTAAAAAAAAAGGTTGGTGTTTTATTTGTTCAAACCTTTTTAAAAACATGTTTGGTTATTACTCTTTCTTTTGAGGTATCAATTAAGCGGATATCTCACAAATTATTGAAATAAGGATCTACAAACCAAATTGCGAGAGAAAATTTTATGCAACTTTCATACAAAAAAAATGGTTTTGGCCGTCCTACCACGCGCGTAGGCCTTTGTTTTGGTCAGTGGTATTCCTCAGAAATTCTTAGAATTAAACTTTAAACACAAAACGTTTTTACTCGCCCACCAGCTTTGCACCCACCTTCCAATCACCCTGTATAATCTTCTTCTTTCATCTTAGTTGCGGGTTTGATTCTCGGCTTGGGACAAATATTAGTACAATCTGCAGATATTTTTTTCCGGGTGTTCTGGGTTTTTCTATGTTTAGTAAATATATTAATCTATGTAATCAATGTATTAAGTAAATCAGTATCTTGTTTATCTTGTACATAACACAAACTGTGCTTAGTTCGGCTCTATGACTACTGTGATATTTTGTGTTTTTTCCAGCATTATTTATCTTTTCATTTTCCACATAGTACGTACTCAGAATTTGTCTGATCCTTCGATCAAATAGTCTGAACAGTTAAAAATAAATTTTATTTTTACGTAAAATCAATGGCACTCAGATCTTGGACCTCAGGGTCGCCAGACAGTGTTAAACAGGGTGGAGAGGGCTAATATTAACCCTTTTAACTAATCAACGCCCCACCGACCGACCCTTAAAGGTATCGACGGCTCTTACTATTGATTTCACCTCGATTTTCTTGTAAATTAATTTATTAGTCTTTTGATTTGAAGCTGCTATTTTTTACCTTTAAAAATTTACCCCTTATGCTTTTTCCTAAACCTTATTTATCAGTTAATCAAACGACACCTGTCTAAGAGATCTATGTCTTACCATATATTTAATACTAGTATCTGACTACGGCTACGCACGGCTATTTTGTATGGAAGTGTTTCAAGGATATTCCTATCTAAGGGGTTTAAATAGGGTGGCTATTCTCTGCGGGGGTTAAATAGGGTGGTAAACTTTGTATGGAAAATTATTATTCCTTTGTTTGATTCACTCAAAACTCGTCATAAATAAACTGCAAAGTAAATAATTAAATACGTTTTTTTTATTTACTTTGCACTACCCCTAGGAGGCGTGCAATAAATTTCTGTAATTTGACAAATAAATTTACATACGGGTAAAGTGGCGGGGCGCAGCTAGTAGTGAATAAAGCCCATTTTCAGTTTCCCATCTATGTACGTCGTGTAACTTCTTACTATCCAGTTTGTGTTTCCCGCCGCGCCGCTCCATTTCCGGTGACGTCACTAATGAGTTGACGCAGCTTCCGGTCCCGGGCTCGTACTTCCGGTAGTAATGTTTGTTTTGTTTATATTTTACGAGAGGAAATTAATGACGTTGTTATTACTCCGTAGGTTATTATGGACTATGTTTGGTTTGATAGAATTGAGGAACTGTGAATCTATTCGAGTATTTATGAGTCAATTATTATCCCATCAATATTCTATTTCATCAATAGGTATTCGCATAGTTCACGAATAATAAAGTTATCCTAACATCAAATGAAATGTTCATCTATTTATTTTTCTTTGGTATTCTTTAATATTATTTAGTACTCTAAATAGTCGATCGAAACTCTTATTTTGTTCTGCTAAAATTTGATCATTTGGATATAGGTCAACGGATACTGGTACTCCTGAATCGTATTTGTGCTAATTGGAATACCGGAATCTATTGCTGTTGATTCGAAACAGTTGAATCGATCATGGTCACTCATCTATCAACCGTATTAATTGAATTCCTCTCCTCTAACACTAGTTCTCGGTCAGCATTGAGTCGAAATGTCCATTACTGTTACTTAGCTGACGAAATCGTTTAAAAGTTAATGGACCCAGAAAAAATCCTTGTGGAACGGTCGAAAACATGACTTTAAAAATCAATAAGATATTATACCATAGACGTTTTATCAATCAAAAATCATCATTCACACAATCGATCGATTTAAAGATAATGAGACTTTTACAACTTCAAAGTAAAAGTTGGAAAAGCCTCTTCATATTAACTTTTAACGTTTTAATTGGTTGTCTACGTTATCAAAAGCCTTCGAGAAGCCGAAGTAATTGACACATAAATTCAGGGCCTGTGGTAAGGGCGCCATCCATCACCTGTTCCAATAATCCTGAGCGTAGCGCCCGCCCGTGGCTTTGCGCATCATTTGGCACGCACATGTAATTGCATTTCTATTAGAGAGGCGTGTTTGCGCTCAAGGATAATTAATGGCATTGTCCTGGTAGGATAATTGGATTATGTCATTAGATCATGCACTTCGTATTCATCGATTTGTAGAATGAAATGATACTATGAATTGAATTGCCTTCAATATTACGATTTTTTTTCGATAACATTATTTGCTTGGAGTTAACTTCGCCTCATGCTTATAATAATAATTAATTAAAGATGATTTTGTTTGATTTGATAGTCTAAACTGTGGTCTAAGCTATATATACAAAGCTACTCAAAATACGCTTTAAGGAAGTAGATCAACAGTGGATTATTGATAAAAATTTAAGTTTTCAATCAAACGTATGTTTAAGTATACCTACCTATCGCATGTTCGTTGTTTTTTATGTCAGTGGACTTAAACTTTTACTCATAGTTTTCATATAGATAATAATATGTACTTACCTACGCATAGAATAATTATAAAATTATACATACTAACGTACCTACTCTCTAAGTGTATTCAATATTCATATTACTAAATGTAGAGACCTACTACTTGTGTACCTGTTTTGTCTGTAACGTTCATGATTAAATAAAATGTATCTTTATCTACATCTCCATCGTTCAGCAGTGAGATTTATTTATTTACTTTCTTATTAATTATTTATTCATATATTGTTGACTGACTTACATTTCCCCAAAGCGTCGAGATAGGCAGACGACAATACTAAAATTGCTAATGGATGAGGCTGGCGCAGGGCCGTGTTGAGTGGCTCAAAAGATTGGAGGCCTATACCCAGTGGGTGCAGTTGGATTGAGGATGATGATATCTTTATTTCGCTTCTTCCACTAGTGGACAAAAAATTGAAGCGAAGGGGAAATCAATTATCAATTTATTTCTTAGATTATTTTAATAATTATGTACCTATAGTTTAAATTTGACTTATCTAAATGCTTGTTTTGTAAGCCTACAGAAATAAAGATATTGATTTACTGATTTATCATGTCATACTCCTGTCAAGTTGTCATATGAGGAGAACTGACCTTGGGCGGCGGCGCCGCGCTGGCATGTCTCGCGCTGGCGGAGTGCGCCCTCCTGGTGGCCTTGTAGTGCAGCCGGCGCAGGGCTCCGCCGAGCCGCTCGGGTGAGCCGTCGCCACGTGCCACTGTCATGCTGCCGTCTGCACCTGCCCAAAAAATTACGTATTAAGAGATGGTATTTTATCCATAAATCCCCAGGCCAACTGTACACTGTACTCCCTTAAAGTCTCCACCCCACTCCCGCGAAAAAAACTTTTTAAAAGCCCCTTGTAAGCACGATTTCTAGATGTCCATTTCTTGAAACACTTCTTGTAACGCGCGATTTGCTGTGTTACTTGTTTGTAGTACTTTTTGTACTAAGAAGCATACGATCTAACATTATTTTACTACTACTTCACTTCTACTTCATCGACGTGATATAAGTTGTCCAACGCGTTTCCGCTTCCTGCGATATCGCGATAATTGTTTACAGAACATTTTGCACTAAGACGTATGTCATCTTTCACACAGCTGCGTCTAGCATATGTTTTGCGATTTGTCGGTGCTAGAAATCGCGCTTACAAGGGGCAATTGTGTGTAATCGCAGCAGTGATGTGGTGTAGAGGCTTCAGTGTCGTGGGGTATTTAAGGCCAAGTTCGATATAAGATAAAACATAAATTAACAAACAAAGGCCACAAAAACGAGCTTAACCCTAATTAAGAATTATTACAGCAAACCAATGATAAGAAAAAGTTTAGGATAATTTTGAAACGAGTCAGAAACATAAGAGGAAAGAAAGAAAGAAAAGAATATGTATACATGACATAAAACGCGATCCATCCATGACGTTTATTACATAAAAACTAAAACTCTTTCGAGTGCGTGTAATCACAAATTATGGGTTAGCTAGCTTATTGATAAAGTTATGACCAGTTACCTAAAATATATCAAACAAAACCAACACATTATATTACAGCAGCAATGTCGGTTCGCCCTTCACGAGAGCAACAGTTCCGAACATGCTTAAACTAAACTAGTTGGGAACTTGTGTCATTAGAACTTGGAACGCTTCAATTTCGCTATTTCGCGACGATGGGTTTCAATAGACGTGGAGACAGTAGCTACAGATATAATTGTAGAAATAAGAATAGAATATATTTTTCATTTATCTATTACAAAAAAGGCGAAGGGATTGGGGAAGGGAATAAGTGCGATCAAAATGGGACATATTATTTAGAACACTATTCAATTTAAAATGTACGTAATACAATTTATGGACAACGGGCGTTATTTAAGGGACTTAGAGAAAGACTACATAAGTTTAAATATAGATACAGTAAGACCTAAACCAAACCAAACAGCACCTAAAGTGGTGCCCCCACTTATTTTATCATATAATTCCGTTAAACAAAGGAATTTCCAAAATTCACTCGTACAGTTTGTTAAACCAAAAAAATATTTTTGATAGGTTTGTTAAACCTATCATAAACATTTTTAATGCATCTTTAGTAGTTTCATTTTGTCTAATTTAGGAAGAGATGGGTACGAAAACAGAGTTTGGTGGCGACCAAAGGCAACTTCGTATCTCTTCTTAAACTAGACATAATAAAATTATTATAGATGCATTAAAAAAAAGTTTATGATAGGTTTAATAAATTGCACGACTGAATTTTGGAAATTCCTTTGTTTAACCGAATTATATGATACAATAAGTGGGAGCGCTTTAGGTGCTGTTTGCGCCTTAAGTACCTATTTCAATCATCCTAGTACTCATAACACAAGCTCTCCTTAGCTTGGACCTAGATGATGCTGTGTGGATTGTCCAGCATTTTTATTAATTACTAGCGAGCCGCCCCGACTTCGCACGGTTTTTATTATACGTACCTTCCTCTTCAATCATTCTATCTATTAAAAAAACCGCATCAAAATCCGTTACGTAGTTTTAAAGATTTAAGCAGTCAAAGGGACATAGGGAAATAGGGACAGAAAAAGCGACTTTGTTTTATACTATGTAGTGATTATTGTTTGTTATCGTGAATAAATAATAAATAAAATAAATGAATGTACCTGTGACGTATTCAGGAGGGGGTCGAGCTGACTGGATCTTGGGAGACGGGTGTCGCCCATCCGCCTGCAACAAAACAAATTAACACATATTATAAAGTCATAAACAACATAAATAATTTTATCAGAACATGTCATAGTTAAAACGGGAAAAAATATCCATCAATAGAGTAAGAAAACACGTTTTTTTTCATACTTTTTCCCATACATGCCATATACACTTACAGATTATGTAATAAGTCATGCACCATCATCATCAGTCTATATTCGGCCCCCTAAAAGGGCTTTGATTTATATTCATTTCATCCTTGAAAACTTATAACTAAAGAAGCGAACAAGATCTTTACCTTGTTAGTTTATTAGTTTTCGAGTTCGCGCAAAACTTGTCTCAAGCATATTATCGCTAGATAGAGTAACTTAACACTTTCAACATGAAAGATATCGATACGCCGCGTGATCCATCTGGCTCAGCGCATCAGCATTGCCATACAGCGTGGTAATGCAGCCAGTGTCTTGGAGACACACAGACTGGTGAATCTGAGTCAGTTAAACTGTCAGATATCAGTTAGTCTGCAGTTAGCTTAGTTGCATACACTAATTTTAATTTATTTCTATTCCGTAATTGTAATTTTCGTTAGTTAATAATCTTTAGTTTTCGAGTAGGAGCAAAACTCGTCTCAATCTTTTTAACTCTAGATAGACTGCCTTATCACTTTGTTCAACCTCTCCACACTCTAAAATTGGATCATCCAAGCCGCAAAGGTCTATCACGAGTCATGGGTCAGCCGACCCAGTGGAGGTAGGTAAAAGGACGTGATTGACCCCAATAGCATTAGCGGCCTGAAAGGCCTCATTCGATAATGTTCACGGATTTCCTTGATCTTTACAACATCATAACACTCTTGTGTAAGGTGTAGGATTTAGGTAGACGTGTTTATAGCTAAAGGGTTTTGTTAGGCAGTGAAAGGGTTGTGAAGCGAACAATGCTGAGCTTGGATTGGAGATTCGGAAGGTACCAGGGCCTTGGAGTTTGTATCACCTACTAGGTATTTCTACCTTTTATATCACTACATAGTATAAAACAAAGTCGCTTTTTCTGTCCATATTTCCCCATGTCCCTTTGACTGCATAAATCTTTGAAACTTCGTAACGGATTTTGATGCGGTTTTTTTAATAGATAGATTGACTCAAGAGGCAGGTTTATACATATAAGAAAAAAGTGCCAAGCCGGGATGGGTCGCTACTTTTTAATATATGCGATCAGAATACATAGATAAAATTTTTATTAACAACGAAAATTACAAGCAAAGGAATAGAAAAATTACAACTAGTATTTACAATTGAAACCATTGAGCTAACTGCAGACGGTTGCAAACAGTCTAAAGGTAGCTCAATTGATCCATGTCAATACCAGTCGGAAGCGTCCCCAAGACACTGGCTGCATTACCACGCTGTATGGCAATGCTGATGCGCTGAGCCAGATATTCACCAGCTCTCGGGTCACGCGTCGCATCGACCAGACGCTCAGATATTTTTTTAAAAACCCGGAGAGCCTCGGTACCCCACGGACCTAGGGTCTCGAATCCAAGGGGAGCAAATGCGTAGGTTCTGTCGAGAACTGCATATTTGCGCCTCTTGAGATCCTCGGCCAGATCTGCCGCCGCACCAGCCCTAGTGGATGTCCTTGAAAGATGGGAAGGTGCAAGTGTGTCGACGCATGTAGCGTCCCACACAATGGGCCTCCCCAACTCCCATGGGACTAGTGTCATACCGTCGGGCCTCTTGCCATCGTCACGGAACAGACCATTCGGTTCGAGAATAGCTGGTACGTTAGCACTGACAAAGGCCCGCCGGATGATGTCATTAAGGCTGGCATGACGAGATATCCGACCAGCGGCCCTAGTACACGATAATCCGTGATGACCAAGCTCTTCGACTGCAGTACCGCACTGGCATTGATGAGGCGCACAACACCTTGCACCCAACCGAATACATGTTGCGATACGGAAAGTAGCGGGATCCAATAAAGTGCCAGTGTTATAGGAAGGAAGTGCTTGCAGCCAATGTCCTGACTCCCATTTAGAAACGGCAATAAATACATAGTAATAGTACATTGTAATAATACAAATACAAAACCGTTTATATGCAGGTGTAGACAAAGCATAGGATTGTTGCTCTTGGAGTCGAGGCACTAGTTCCGTGGGGTACTGAGGAATACAGGGTTTTAAAAAAGTAGTAAAAAGTAGCCAGCGTCTTGGGGATGCGACGACGACTGGTATATTGATATGGATCAATTGAGCCACCAACTGTTTATAAATGCTAGTATTAATTTGTTTATTTGTTTTGTTTCTTTATATTTAAGGCTAAAATAAATAGGTAGTTATGATTTATAGCAAATATAAATCGTAACTATTTATTTTGACCTTTCGCTTTCAGTTAAAAATACCAAGACCATTTAATAATTTGTCCTGATATTTTACGCTCCAATATTTGCGCTAATGTTATGCCATACGGCCGCAATTTCCTCAAATTGAGATCCATCAATTTGTTCATGCGAACGCGTGAGAAACTGAAGTTAGTCACACAAAGGAGTTGTTATACTATTCACAACATATAATCGCTTTAATAATTTATATCAAAAGCTTTAATTAGTGTTAGGTGAAGTAATTAAACCCTCTGCTAGAGTCTATAATTACTTCTCTATACATTGTGCCATGTAAATGTGTATGTACTAAGCAGAATTGTGGCAGCATGGTATCAAGTTGTTTGCGCGAAAGACATTTACCTACGCAAGATGTAAAGTCGGCAATCAGCGAACAAATACCTACATAGGATTTTTTTTAAGTCGGCACTCCGCTAATACTTACATTGAATATTGCAAAAGTCGGCAAAGTGCGAAAGTCGGCACTCCGCTATGAAATCGACATTACCGCAAGTGGACATTTGCGCATGTAGACACTTGCGCGTAAAACAAAAATTTTATGATATTTCTTCTTCGCAGAGATTACAGATCCTACTATTGCGTGGGGAATTTAGCTTTCTTTCCTCTGTTATAATACCTCATCTGCCCTAAACCGTAAACCTAACGATATTCATTTTAAAGTAACTACTTACATCTTTGTAGCAAGAGCCACATTCGTCCAGCGTAGCATGTAAAAGACTTTAACGCGTACCCACATTTCTACTTACATTCTAAATTGCTCATAGCTACTAAACTTATGAGTACTAACATTACAGTACATTTAATCGTGATGAAATCCGTCATTAATATATTTCTGCCTAGATGGAAGACTGTGTCAGACAGTGCAAGAACGAGCATCCCTTTGATGTTAGCTAATTTAAATGATGAACATTTTTAACAAGGGCACCGCAAGCGAAGCTTTCTTCTTAGCTCTTTGAACACATGCGAATACCATTATGGAAGGAACTATTTAAAAAAAATCTAATGTATAATAATCCACATAGCATCTTCTAGCTAGCTCCAAGCATACTCGTGTTGGCCAGATTATGTACTTAAAAACAGAACACAAAATTCTATATTACACCTAACACCCAACCAAAACATCAACGGACGTAGTACCTATCTACTTACAACTAACTGGGACGAATAAAATAAACGAGAATCAGACCCTCCAGCAGCGTCGCAGATCTTTTAACACTGCGCGACATCTGTCGCTGTCGTAAAAATATATTTTTTTAAGGTAAATAAATAATAATAAAAGAGACAGGCAGACTCCTTTCGATTCGCTTTGTAACAGAAGAGCTGCAAATTCAATGAACGCGAGTGCTTCAGCGCCACCTAGCGGGACTTTTAGCGCCAATTCAATTGTCCAATCACAAGCTTAGGCGGGAAATGGAGCGAACGCAATTATGTAGATTTATTTTGAAGCGTTTCGTTTGCTCCAGTTTTATTGAACTTTTATTGCGAAAGATTTAACTCTATTAACATAAACATATTCCTTCAATCTGCGCCGTATTTAAAGAAGAAGAACACCTTTTATAAGATTTAAAAGAGGACTCTTAAATCAAAGCATTTAACTATGTAATCCAATCCCCATGGACTACGTACGGACTAACCCTACGGCATGGACGAATTATTACTATAGACTGATAACGTCCATTCTTCAGACCGAGAATCGATAACTAGTTATCTGGTAGAGCGCGAGATGGCTCTACGTGTAGCTATTCGTTAAAATTTAACCATACTGCCCGTTTATTTTACCGTATCTTTCTATTATATTCTTTATATCTTTGTACCATTTCAAGAGTTCTAAGATAGTGATATACTTCCATCTAAAAAATCTAAATCAATTTTATGGACGGCGGCGCTAATGTTGATTAGCGCGCCGTTGCCAAATAGCCCGGCGCTGGCGGCGTGCGACGCGCGACGTTGCCGATTTGCTGGTTTTAGCATAATCCACGAGAATTTGTTTTTGCACCCCGTTGCTCTTCGCGTCGTCGGCGGCCGTGTAATGTTGCCGTTTTTGCTTTTTCAATGATTGATCTAACATATTTTCTTGGTTGATTGAATGAAATATTTTTAGAATCTTACACAATGAGTGTTATGAATTATTTTATTTCAGATTTAATGACATTAAATTTGTGATTTTTACGTATGTTTGCCTATTAATAATGTAGTGAATTATGATTGGACAATCAGCGGCATGCGGTCAAATTGAACGAAAACATTAAAAAAAAATTAAGGCACCTTTATTTTGTAAAACAATTGCATATTTTTCAATATTATTTTTAAATTTGATATCTAGGTATAAAATTTTTGGCATTTTTGCATAAAATTTTTAGCACATTTCACTTAAGCTTAGTTGGCAGCACTGCTGGTGATCTTCACAAGAACGCTGACATTCGTTTCGTTGTTGTGGATTGCCTTTGGAAGTATTTATTTCGTCGTTACACAAACCTACTTGCTTGCCTATCGGACTCGATCAATTCTTCTACTCACTATGACCTGTTTTGTTTACCTACGGACTTCGATCATTGCCTATATGTGACCTGCGCTTGATTTTTGGATTTTGATTGCCTACGCACTATGGCAATGCGTCACACTGAAGACAGGGCGCTATGGCGCTCATTGAAGGAGGCCTATGTCCAGCTGTGGACTAAGATAGGTTGATGATGATGGCAATGCTGATGCGCTGAACCAGATACCAGCTCTCGGGTCACGCGTCGTCGCATCGACCAGACGCTCAGATATTTTTTTAAATACTCCGTACCCCACGGACGATCTGGACTCTAAGGGGAGCATATGCTTAGGCTTTGTCGAGACCAGCATATTTGCACCTCTTCTTGCGAGATCCTCAGCCAAATCTGCCGCCGCACCAGCAGCGTGGATGTCAGGTCTGGATGTTTTAAAATGTAATGGAATCAAATTAACTTTTTATTTGCGCGCCATCTGCCTTATAAACGACGCATTATCTTGTATACGATTGCCACGCCATCTTTCATAATTCTGCGAAGACTAGCCTAATAGAACGTTTCTCGATCAATAAAAGAAAATTTGAAAATAAAGTCTTGTAAGCCTCAAGAACCTATTTAAAAAAAACTACAAAATATTTTTTACGATATACAAACGATTTTATTTATTTTAGTTGGTTTAATCGTGGAATATAACGATTTTCGGGCTATTGACCAGCGCCATCTAGATTTAAGCAGAATTTTAAGCTTTTTCGGAAGAATGCCACATTGTATGAGCGTTGACAGTCTATAGTAATAATTCGTCCATGCCTACGGGCTACTCGTTCAAAATCGATTGACCCATAACTATGTCGACCTACAA
The DNA here is from genome assembly GCA_944547425.1 of Eupithecia centaureata. NCBI lineage: Eukaryota > Metazoa > Arthropoda > Insecta > Lepidoptera > Geometridae > Eupithecia > Eupithecia centaureata. Next base: position 1,890,582 of record OX155698.1, read on the forward strand.
TGTTTCGTGTCAAATATTGATTTTTATTGACACAATCATGACAGTGACTTCCTCTTCCTCCTCTTTTCTAAAATTTAGTTCTCTAGTTGAAATTGTGGGGCAAAGCAAGTAAACCACAAAGCCATCTTTTGATTCGAGCATCAGGCAATATTGTGTAAGTTTTGCAACTTAAAGCTTGTAAAGTTTTACAGCACAACTTAGTTTTAGTTTATTTGAATTGCTAATGCCATGCAAATCTAGCAGATAATTAATACCAACTAATAAGTTAAGTTTTAAAGCAAAAGCTTGAGGATTATAGAACCCAGACACTATTATTGTTTGTTTGAACGATGAATTCTTAATTCTTTAATGTACAAATGAAAAATGTATACAAGAAAAACTTAAAACCTGATACATTATGGCACAGGCGAGCTTAACCCTAAAAAGAGTTCTCTTCCAGCAAACCTTATTGGGAGAAAGTGAAGTTAAATTAAATTAATTGTATTCATTTCTTTTCATTAGCTTTTGTTGATTTTCAAGTACACTCGAGAGCAATGAATCCGGGTCACTCAAAGAATCCAAAAAATCTCGGAAAGTAAGAATGCTAGGTTAATGCAAGAAATTGTATTTAATAGACAATTTAATACTCGTTAAATGAAAGTTAAAAAAATATGAGTCACCATACATTTTATATACACAAAATTACACAAAGAAAAAAAACTGCTGATCTCTCCTTAAAACAAAAATAGGAAACATGAAATTTTTGAACTTCATGACGATTTTCTTGAATTTCAATACTTCGTATTACCTCCTCGTGCTTCCATTACTGCGTTTACGCGGTTTGGCATGCTGTACACCAAGTTCCTTATACGATTTTGGGGAATATTCTCCCATTCCTCTGTGAGAGCAATTTTGAGCTCAGGAAGCGTGATTGGGGGAGGGTTTCGTTGTTTTACGCATCTCCCTAGCTCGTCCCAAGCATGCTCGATCGGGTTGATATCCGGGCTGCGCGCTGGTCACTCCATACAAGTAATGTTCATCTCTTGAAGGTAGTCATTCACAATCCTACCTGTATGAGGTCGGGCATTGTCATGCATAAATATAGCATCCTCACCCAAATTGACCATAAATGGACCAACGTGTTCGTTGAGGATTTCTTCCACATATCTTACGCTAGTTAAAGAGCCGTTTTCTATGATCACCAGCTCTGTGCGACTTTCAGAGGAAATTCCGGCCCACACAAGTACAGACCCACCACCGTAGGCTACTTTTTCTTCGATGCATGCTTGCTTGAATCTTTCCCCTGATCTTCTATACACTCTGTGTCTTCCATCGTGCTTGTAGAGCATAAATTTTGATTCGTCGGAGAACATAACTTTCGACCAATCTTCAATACTCCAATTTACGTGGTTCTGGGCATATCTTAGTCTTGAAATACGATGGTCACGCTCCAGTTTAGGGCCGTTTGCAGGTCTAAGGGGTTTTAAGTTAGATTCAGCAAGCCGACGTCTTACTGTTCATGCCCTTGGGTTACTTCCTCCGAGGCGTCGAAACTGATTTGTGAGTTCAGTTCCTGTGAGAAAGCGATTTCGAAGCATGGTGTTCACCAAGTATCGGTCTTCTCGTGCTGTGGTACACCTAGTTCTGCCTGTTCCTGGTCTTCGTAGGTTAGAACCAGTTTCTTCGTAACGTCGGAGAACTCTTTGTACTGTAGACAGCGACACACCGACAGTCCTGGCTGTATCGCGCTGACTCCGGCTGGTTTCCACCAATGTAAGTATTCTGGTGCATTCTTCAAGTGTAAGCGACATGATTTCAGCTTGAATAATGAATATTGAGCACTATCAACCTGGTTTATGTACCAACATAAATGACAGATTACAAACAAAAGCAAAAACAAATCCTGTAATTTCGTAGTTCCATCTTCGACAGTGTTCCCTTTTCAAATTTGATTTTTTTATGATATAACTTTACAATAACTAAGAAGTTTTAATACTTTCATTTAAGGAGTATTAAATTGTCTATTAAATACAATTTATTGCATTAACCTAGCATTCTTACTTTTCGAGATTTTTTGGATTCTTTGAGTGACCCGGATTCATTGCTCTCGAGTTTATAATAATGAGGTCAGAGAATGTTCATTTCAATATTCCTATACTTAATTATTTCCTCCAACCTCCAAATTGTTTTTTAAATGTTCTCATTAATTTGTATCTGAAACTGCCAAATCCAAAAACCCGTAATGATCCGTTCTGAAAGTAAATGACCCAATAAATTAGATTCGACATTCAAACAGAAAACAGTCCATTAAAATGTTTAAAGTTACTTGTTAGCAAGACCTATTTAGGTAGGTACATCAGATTGCTACAAACAAACTGGCAGGAGTTCTTAAAAAACATTTGTAAAAAAAATCGGTAGCTCTACCCCGTACAACAGCGAACTGTGGACTGCTAGCTTACCGCATACAAGGGAACTCTCCAGGTGGAAGCGAGAACTTTTATACAACTTTTATACTTACATGCTCCAGCGCCGTAATGCCAGCTACTACATAAAGAGAGGGTATCCTTCCGTTGAGACTAAAACGAATGAGGCAAGTAGATAGGAAATTGAGCAGTGTCCACCACGATTACTGCGCATTGCTTGCTCATTCGCGGAGCAGGCGTGACGTATTATGCGAATGCGAATCATTTTAATTTTGAAATTGGTTTTTAGCAAAAAAACCATCGCTGGCAGCCTGCTTTCAGTCCCACCGTATACACTGACAAGGCTCACAGGTGGACTGACGGGGGTGGCTCCCTCACGAGTCTCGTGCTGAGATCAGCGTCAAACTTCGAAGAGTTCAGTTAATAAGGGTATTGTTGGGTACCTATTGTCAGAGTTTGATCCGGGGATATTTCTTACAAGGGTTTCCATCTCCGGCCGTATTAAATCGGTTGTTGTTTGTGTCTACGCTAATTTTCTGCGTGATTTAGCTTTTTGCACAGGGTAAATAAATATTGCTTTACAATTTATAGCTTTATTTTAGGCCCAAGCTAATCAGATGTGTTATGGGTATTTGATACCTGATTATATAGAAAAACAAAAGAAAAACTGCACTAATGTATAGAATTGCATATACAAGGTATAACATATTACCCCTACTAAGCCGAAGGGGGGGGGGTTTCAGGAACCCATGGTGATCAGTTGTGGGGGGGAGATAATTAAAAATTCCTATTTTCAGTTTCCCATACAAAAAGTTTTCATTTCCTAGTGCCAAAATAAAGTGACAACCCTATTCGCGCAACCTGTACTTACCTACTAACTTTACAGGTATGTAGGTAGGTATTTATCTTCGTAGATTTCAGCTATGGCGGGAGATTACTAAACGAGCTAATAAATTCGTGATAATAATAAGATGCTAGTATGTAAGTTCCTAGGTAGTGTTGAGAAAATCTTAAAATGCTGAGTTAGGAAAGTTGTAAGTGTAGGTACAAGTTACAAACCTCATATTTTCTCGCTTGTCAGCTGTCTAGATGGCTTCTTACGAAGGGATTTATGTATGTTTTGGTAGGTCACTTGTAGGTTCACAGTCACAGACAATTCACACACTTCAGCGCAAGGTAGGTTTCTTTTTAGGCATTAACATGTCTCACTCACTTTAGCACTAGTTAGGTTATTTAGTTAGTAAGTTACACATGCATGACGAAGGTATCGATACCTATGCATGTAAGTAAGGTTCGATATGCCTCCCTTCTTCCAAACAACACACATTTTATGGAAGTAAGCACACGCTTCCAACACACGCCTCTTCATCTCTTCAGCTCTGTGACACTCCGATGCATACACCACACCCTTAAGGTATTCTTAAGTCCTAGTTACTTGTTTTTTAGGCACGAAAGATAAAAATTGTAATTATAGCATTACACGGCACGGCACCGCGACGAAGGTCACACTAAAATAGTTCATCATTCATTCTTTTGATTTCGTTCGCCGAAAAGATGGATAATTTTTAGGGTTCATTTTCAATTTTAAAAAATCCCAAGTAGGTTACATGAGTAGGTGGTATTAGGATCACAGTCGTGAAATAATAGGTATATGGTAGAAAATTGTATGAATACGTAGGTAGGTACCTGGTCTTATTTTACATAGGTATTTCACAATGTAGGTACCTACCTGCTACACACACATACACTTTGCGTGAATTCTGATAGTTGGTATACCTAATACAAAATCCCGTAGAAAACGGATTTAAGCTTTTTTTTTTTGATTTTATGATTTTAAACAAACGAACTTCTTTAAATTTTGGTATTAAAAAAATACGGAACCCGTAAAAAATATTTTTCTGCCCGCTTGGCAAATACAGCACCGCCATGTGGTGTATCGCATGTTGATAGATGCCGACAGTCAATTAGCGGAAATGAATGAATGAATGGTTCTCTAACTTGTCTATGATTGGCGGTTGGCTGGTTGCCATGGTTTTGCATAGTGCTACAGCCAATAAAATTTAGTCACGTTCCTTTGTGGAAATACAAGTGTCAAAGATTAATGTAGGTACAGAACGGACAGATAAACTACATAATGACGGAAAGAGTCATTTGGTAAAGTTTTTAATTAAGTTAACCGACCCCTGCGACTCAGCTCGTCGTATGTCGGATGTCGTAAAAGTCGACCAAGGGGCTTCGCCAAATGAAAGGCAGCATTTTTATTGTGTGAATTACTTATACCGTTTCTTTGATCAGCAATCCCCAGCCAAGTGATTATGGCAATACCCGCCAGATTCACAGCTCTTTTCAGTAGTGGACATCAATGTGTATTCAGTCAGTAGGTTATTATGATTAGATCAACACACAAGAAAGAACAAACAGTTAGAAAAAGACATAACTGTGTTAGCGTAGTTTAGTTCGTATGTTTAACTACACGTAACTCAACCTTCAAATTGAAATGTGATTTTAGCCATGACTTACGACAATTTGCCTCAATGATGCTGTAGGCGTTTTTCTATTTCAAGAATATGAATCTGTCACTCTTTTCTACATCTATTCTGTGACCATACTGAGGTCATCGTCGCAAGTATAAGAAACAGCAGATTTTAGGGTTGTCACTTCGTAAAAAATCAGCTGGCCATGTGAAAACTTTGTTTTAGTTTTTTCAGAGATACCAATCGAAATTAGAAAAGTCGTTGAACAAAAGTTGTTCCCCGGGGGGGTAGAAATACCCAGCTTTTCGCTTAGTACATGTATATTGTTACACCATGTATATCTTACTACGTTTAAGTGATTCTTCAACCGGGATCATAAAAGACGAGCTTCTCAATTAGATTGTTTTTAGGTGTTTCTCATCATAACCTTATTCTAGGTGAATCGATTTTGATTATTCTTTTTTTATTTGAAAGCTGGTGATAATCGTGTGGATCCATAAAAATTTGATCAAGATCTGATGAGTAGTTATTGAGTTATCCTCAATAATGCGTATTTTACCAACTTGGACACTACATTGATGTTCTCAGTATTGCTTTAAAGATTTTGAAGTCGTTTTAAAAGTTTACACACTAAATTATATCTTAAAATCTATGATTTTCATGCGAAAAATCAATCCACGCCTTTGCTGTTGTAGTAGAATTTTCAGTCCCAAAAGTATGTATCCCAACCTAACTCCTTAAAAGTAAACTTTTTGCAATACTAAAAAACAAGCTTTGTAAAGCAGCATTATCGTTTTTGAATAACTTAATACAAGATAATTATAAAGTAATTATCAAAGAAAACAATTTTCCGTTTCTCTTTAAAACTTTTCGAAAAGGAAAGTTACCATTCTTCGGAAAACACCCGAAAGTACTCACAGCTAATTTGAAATTAATTATCAACCTTCTCCGTTTCAGACTTTATGGGTTTCCCATTAAAAGTCTTTATTAACAACGAAAATTACAAGCAAGGAATAGAAAAATTACAACTAGTACCTATTTACAATTGAAACCATTGAGCTATCTGCAGACGGTTGCAAACAGTCTAAAGGTAGCTCAATTGATCCATGTCAATACCAGTCGGAAGCGTCCCCAAGACACTGGCTGCATTACCACGCTGTATGGCAATGCTGATGCGCTGAGCCAGATATTCACCAGCTCTCAGGTCACGCGTCGCATCGACCAGACGCTCAGATAATTAAAAAGTAAAAAGTGAATTTCAAGAGATATTAGTAATAAAGTATTCATCAACATCAAGAAATATCAGTCCACTGCTGGGTAAGGGACTCCCCTAATTAGCGCCATAGCGCTCTATCTTCAGCTTGCTGCATCCAGAGTCTGCCTGTAGTTTTTCTTCATCCCACCTGGATGGCCAACATTCTACGTTTGTACATAGTGTCCACTCAAGAACAAGTTAAACCCAGCAGTTGATGGTTCTTCGCGAGATATATGGATGGCTCAATCCCACTTCAACTTCCTAATTCTTTTAGCTACCTACGTGGTATGAAATGAAATAGTTTTATTTGACATAACATAAAGCATTCCCAGGGTACGTATTGCTAAATACAAAAGAAAATTACCTTTTCAGCGCTAGTTTATTGTTGACCGTCGTTCTGTAAGTCGATCACTTTGGTTCTCTGTCGGATGTCACAGATATCAGATTAACAGTAGTAGTAGTAATAGTACCATATTAGTCATATTTCTGTGGTTGGATGTATTCGTAACGAATCCTATCCTTCAGAGAAACTCCTCAAATAGCTCTTTCCATAACTCGCTGAGCGATAAAAGTATTGGGCAGGCAGAATTGACAACACACTAGTTTTTAACTGCACAAGTCAAACCCAGCAGTTGTTGATAGTTTTCCTTATTTTTTAAATATTTTTTATTAAAGGTTACCGAGCTCTCGGGGTTTTTAAAACGTTTTCGTTTGCAATTACTATGCAATCCTGAACTCATTTTCGGTTGACAAAGCTTGTTAAATTTGATAGAACCATAATTAAGTTATTGACAGTGAAATACTCATTGATTGGTTGAAAACACGTATTTTAAACAGAGGTCATTATGAGGTAATTAACATAAAGTAGCGTGTTCCGTACAGCGGGCAATTACGCAGCGTTCGTAACATTTAAATTTACGGCTACTGAACTCTATTTTAATTTATTTGTTGAAAATCAGGGTCATTTGTTCGTGTACTGCTGATATAATTTAATATTAATTCATTAAAACAGTTTGAACATCAGACCTGAAAAACATAGGTAGGTAGGTAAGTTTGAATAAATTTTCGGCCGGAACCGGAAATTAGTTTCGCGACACATCTGCGGAAAGTACGGCGCCATTCGGTTCAATACCCTCGCAGTGTTTTTGAAGTTCCCTATAACACAGCACAAAGCAAATTACGCGACTGAAAGTTTATTGCGCGTAGCTGAACGTTCGGCGTATGCATCTCGGGTGCGGGATGCGGCGGCAAGCGAAGAACGGCAACGGTAATTTTCCGTCGTGTATTGCGCTGAAAAAAACCCACGCTCTGAGTTTTTGGTTTGTCATACCAACGGACAACGGAATATAAAGGCCGGAGCACCGTGGACGTGTCCCCGGGACACGTCCACGGTGCTCCGGTTGCCAGATGTCCGGGATTTCCGGGATTGTCCCGGAATTTTGCGTCTTGTCCCGTATCCAGTAATAAGGCCTAACTGTCCCGGATTTCGAAAATCTTACCACAAATAGATTTTTAGTACAGGTGGTCCTGAGGCCTCGTCTCATAAATTACAGCACTCGTATTTTGGCGGACCTTGGTTTTTAGGAGGCCGCCGCCGGCTCAGTAAGTAATGGATGGATGGATGGATGTTTGTTACTCTTTCACGCAAAAACTACTGAACGGATCTGGATGAAATTTAGCACAGAGATAGATTATAGTCTGGAATAACACATAGGCTATATTTTATCCCGGAATTCCCACGGGAACGGGAATTACGCGAGTGAAACCGCGAGGCGCTGCTAGTCCTTTTTACGACCGAAACTTCAGCCGCTAACTTTCGTCGCCGTACCTTCGGCTGCCCTTCTTTCCCGTGGTTCACCTATTTTGTCCACCTGGTGGACCACGGGTAAACATATTCTTCCGTGGTCCACCAGGTGAACTAAGGTGAACCCTAGGAAATTATTATTTAACCGTGGTCCACCTTTGAGCACACATTCTTTTTGGTCTTTCGTTGACGTGCTTCACTGTAATTAAATCTGTTCAAGTGCACCTCTTTTTCAAGAACTTACGGTGTTTCGCTACACTAAGTAAAAAACAACAGATAACAACTATAATACGTTCGATAACATCCTGATCCCCGAAGCGAAACCTGTGTTGCGTAGTTTTAAACTTGGATCGAGGCTGTTTACTCCAGTTATTTCTAACTTTAAATTTTTTAATTTTCTTATCTAAAGCAAAAGTTCATTATCAAGGGAGGTCCCTTTGACATTGGTTGCGTACCACGTGCTAGGCTGAACGATAAGCTTTTAAGACAGTGGAAATTTGACAAAATTAGAATTTTACCTAGAAGTCTCTAAATACGAAAGTTTGGATGAATAATGTATGGGGATGTTTGTTACTTCATCACGACAAACTAGTGAAGGGATCGAGTTGAAATTTCGAATAGACGTTATTTTTGGGCTAGAATAATTAAAAGCTACTTTTCATCTCACATATAATCAGTTCCCATGGGATAGAAATAGCCTTGAAACGTTCCCAAAAAAAGCGAGCGAAGCCACGGGCAGATAGTTATAGTTATTTATAGTTAAAATTTTACTTGCCTAATTTCTTATTGTAAAAGCCTAATTTCTTATTGTAAAAGCCTAAAGAAATAGAGTTTTAGATTAATTTCAGCTACTACGACTAGCCATGTGCATGCGCAGTACATAATTATTAGAGTACACAAGTGTGCAAACACTAATGCACTCTCTTCCCTCCCATACTTCTACGTGACCAACGACGGTAGGAAAATAGTCACCAGCAAAAAAGGTCGGAAAAATCCGCCATTAACATAAAAAGTCAACTCGGAGTTCTTAAAAGCATTCTAGCTAAATTAAATTCATGAATTCACGCGAAAATTACTTTTCACGGCGAGAATTTGCAAGTTTATTGGAATTTTACAACTCAGAGCGCCGTGTGTGTTGGCTTCACACATTCACTGAAGAATAATTATCACGGAGGGAATCGGATACGGTTACAGAAGGAACATTGTCCTTCCTACCTCTGCCATTCTCTCTACTCCAGACCAGGGGCAGAATTCCACTAATGTCAAAACAAGAGTCTCAATAGTGCCATTCAATCAAGATGATTAAATGACGTTTGTGCATTTGCACTATTTTTTGCTCTTGAAGTGACTTTCATAATTAGAATGTCAAATTGGTAGTTATAAAGGTAATCGTCACAGCTATGAATTAACCTCAGAAAGTTTATGCTAGTAGAATACCAAAAAGAGTTTAACACCGACATTTTGACACGATACTATTTAAATGGTGAAGCGATTTATTAAGTGGAATTCGGGCCCTGGATTGTAGCGAATATCAGCATCAGCATCAATGTAAACATCAGCATCAGCATTGATTTAAACATCAGCATCAGCATACGCATTGATCGATGCTGAACAATGCGATACTGTGTCCTAATGCGGAAACTAGAGTACTAGTAGTACGAGTAGACTCTAGTTTCTATGGGTTCAGTTAAATCTTCAAAATGGGTTCAGCCAGAAAACAGCTTATGAGTTGACGTTGAAAAACGCGTTAGAACGCATTTTTGAAGTGGGTTGAAAATAATAGATAATCCGGCATAACTCGCCAACAACCTCCAGAACTCTCCAGAATTCATTCATGTCTACGCCCAGCTATATTGTTCAAAACTCAATTAAATAGGATGAAATGCTGCGCCGTGATAGGCGGTAATTAGGAAGGAATATTAATACACGGCTATTCACGTTGTAGTGCTGAGTGCTTTTAGCTGGATCGGAGCGAGGCCATGGAGATTAACTCAACTTGCTATATTTAATCGTATGATAACTTAGCTAAAATTATTTTATGATAGAAAAATATTTTAAACCTTCACCAAAAATCTATATTTGTCGCGTTAGCTAGAACTGATAATGGAAACAAAAGACATTATTGTAAGCCTATCTGAACGTCTGTTTTCAGATATCACAGAGGAAGGTTGAATGTTGCCACCTGACCTTATTGAATACTCAAACATTAAATTTTATTATCTCTATTTAAAAAGACAATTATAGAGGTACTAGAAAAAATTAAAACTAGTATACAACATTTAAGCAATTGAGCTAACTGCAGACGGTTGCAAACAGTCTATAGTAAGCTCACCTGCTCCATATCAATACCAGTCGTCGCGTCCACAAGGCTGCATTACCACGCTGTATGGCAATGCTGATGCGCTGCGCCAGATACTCACCAGTTCTTACGTATTTCATTCAGACTTGCTTATTTAAATCAATAAATAGTAACAGACTTGCGTATTTCATGGCCCAAAGAAGCTTTGCTTTTGATTATCACTTGAATTATGGACAGAGCTTGATTTCAATCCAACTTCCTTCAATAAATTATAAATGTATGGAAACCAACTTCATTTTATGTTATGTTAATCCACCTATTGTTGGAGATTATCCTTGATTGCTTATATTACCTACTAATTTATGCAATTTATGAGATCCCTAAACTAAGGGATCTGTTTTGATAAGTTTTCTGTGAAACTTAGCTTGGGGATCCTTTGGTATTACCTAAGTTATTAATTTTAGATGCCTAATTAACATCTAACCTGCGGGCTATGCCAGCGTCATTGGCTACTTAGGTAGTATAAATACCTAAGTATAAATACCTTAGCAGGTATTTATACTTCTTTCATAAGATGCCCTCTGAAATGATGAGGAAAAAAAAATATTTGGTTTTCAGAAAATATTGCTTACTAGAACTAGAACTGAAGAAACAAAATACTTAACTATTTGTATTTTTTTTTTATTTATTAGGTAGGTACCTTGATTTTTTATTTCCCATACGTCAAACACCCCGTCACAGGGGAAATAAAAACACAACGTTTTTATCTTAACAAATCGCGAAAGTTTACTTATACAAGCAAGGAAATCCGCTCAATGTTTTCTCTCTGATAGTTATTTAACAAACTTTATTAACAACGAAAATTACAAGCAAAGGAATAGAAAAATTACAACTAGTATTTACAATTGAAACCATTGAGCTAACTGCAGACGGTTGCAAACAGTCTAAAGGTAGCTCAATTGATCCATGTCAATACCAGTCGGAAGCGTCCCCAAGACACTGGCTGCATTACCACGCTGTATGGCAATGCTGATGCGCTGAGCCAGATATTCACCAGCTCTCGGGTCACGCGTCGCATCGACCAGACGCTCAGATATTTTTTTAAAAACCCGGAGAGCCTCGGTACCCCACGGACCTAGGGTCTCCAATCCAAGGGGAGCAAATGCGTAGGTTCTGTCGAGACCTGCATATTTGCGCCTCTTGAGATCCTCGGCCAGATCTGCCGCCGCACCAGCCCTAGTGGATGTCCTTGAAAGATGGGAAGGTGCAAGTGTGTCGACGCATGTAGCGTCCCACACAATGGGCCTCCCCAACTCCCATGGGACTAGTGTCATACCGTCGGGCCTCTTGCCATCGTCACGGAACAGACCATTCGGTTCGAGAATAGCTGGTACGTTAGCGCTGACAAAGGCCCGCCGGATGATGTCATTAAGGCTGGCATGACGAGATATCCGACCAGCGGCCCTAGTACACGATAATCCGTGATGACCAAGCTGTTCGACTGCAGTACCGCACTGGCATTGATGAGGCGCACAACACCTTGCACCCAACCGAATACATGTTGCGATACGGAAAGTAGCGGGATCCAATAAAGTGCCAGTGTTATAAGAAGGAAGTGCTTGCAGCCAACGTCCTGACTCCCATTTAGAAACGGCTAGGAGACGGGCACGATCTGCCGAGCTGGAGCACGTTTGTAACAAACAATTCCGTGTCAACTCACACAAAGGCCCGTTCCATTGCCGTTGGGACGAAAGAGATTTTGGATAGTTATTTAGAAATATATTTATTTAGGTCTAGTACCTAACTACATAAAGATTTTTCAGTAAGGGTAGAAAACGATAAAATAAACCTAACTGTAAACTATTGACAACATAACTCTTATCCTTGCATAGTCGGGTAAAAAGTAAATAATTACTTCAACTTCTTGTATTATTGAGTCGAGTCTTCGCCACAATTCTGCCAGTGTTAGTATCAAAACATCGAAAAAAGAACGTGCTCGATTCTACGAACTAAAATCTTGGAATTGGCATCAAAGTGATTTTGTTAAAACCAAAGATGACTACATTTTGCATACCTGTGTCACAGCCTGTGTGTGATAGATTTTGATTAAGCCAAGGATAGGTAGATGATAAGGATGATGATCCTCAATTATTAAAAAATATTAGGTAGCAATATAACAAGTCTTGAATTAGAGAATTTCGTGTCACGGAATTGGAAGCGAGATTACAACCCCTCCATTATGCATCGGATGAAGCACTTAGTCACGTGTCCCCACCCCCCTCCGCTCTTGTAGCCTGCTTATACCTAAGGGAGTGTGGGGTAAGTCAGACGACAGTGATGCATCATCGCAGGTAACGTGGATTTTAAAAGCTTTTTAAAATATGGCGGAAAATATTTACGGAGTTCAAACGATGTATCATGCTGAAAAGAGCTATTAGTTATTTTATTATCAAAATTGTAACTTGCATCAGTGTTTATTTCGAAAAACTTAAAACAGGCTAAACCTTTAAATTTAGTTTTGGGGGAGAAATATTAATCGCCTGTGAATCTTTTTCTTTTGGGACCAACCCGAGATAATTTTCTGCACAAAACCAAAAGAATCATCATCCACAATTCGAAAAAATTTTTGAAAATATGTACATTACAAAAATATACATATTATGGTCACATGGTCGAATAATGAAAGTAATTTTTTTTCGAAGTCAGCTTAAAAATAAGCTATTGTAGGGTATAAAAAGCGCTTTTAATAAAATAAACAGTTGTTGGAACTTTATGACTGAGTAGATACACAAAAACGTGTCGTAGTTTTCAAAGAAATTATGTTTACTTTCAATTCTTCTAATAATTTATTATAACCAACCTATCGTAATATTAGCTTTGTAGCTAGATATTTGAACTTGCGAAGCAAATTAATAAAGGTTTATTTCCTTGACTGTGGGCACATGATTATGATTTAAAAAAATATACTTACATAAGACTGCAAAATCTTAAAGAAAAAATTAAAACATCGTCAATATAGGTAATCGGAGTCAATAAATTACGCAGTAATAAGATTAAGTCAAAAACTACTGGGCAGGTCTAGATCAAATTAATATGGGAACCCATTCGCCTGTTCGCCCATTCACCTTTCATTAAATTGTATAAGAATCGTCGTTATACCTCAAAAAATTTAAGTAATTTACACACAAAAATTAGAATTTTCCATTTTTTTCATTTCGCCGAGCGACCACTTCGCCTAATTCTCCTCTTTTAAAGTCGAGTGAAAGATACAAAAGTTAAAATAGTTTCCTTAGATTTGAAAATCAGCCTACATTACCTCGGTCCCTTTTCCTCACATTGTACAAAAGGCCAAACTTTCCCGAACACCGCAAAAAGTGTCCCGATTCACTGATAGCGCCATTTCTCGCAGTGCCTTCTGGCGGGAATTGCCAGATAAAACTGTAAAAAACCTATTTACAGACCTTCCTTACTTATATTATTTGCGGAACATTGTTGCTTTATCTTCAACTTGTGAATAAAGCCAGGGATACACCAGGGGGCAAATGGAGCAACATGTTGCGGAACATGTTTCTCAACAACTACGTAGGACATGCCGAAGTGAATGTCGCGGAACATTGAACGTGCGCTCGCTCTCGACTTCTCGAGGCGGGAGCAAGCAACATACCCCGGGTCACGTACAATGTTGCGGGACAATATTCAACATGGCAGCGTCACGTAAAGTAAGTCGTGAGAGTTTTATACTATGTAGTGATGAACTTACATGCCTAAATTTCTAACTTTACTTCATTTACTAAACACCCCATACCTGCATATTTGAGAGAACAATGTAAGCGACAACCTTAACACTGCGGCTTAAAATTCATAGCTGCAAGTTTTCCAGATATTTGGAGTACCTAAGTTACGTTACACATCAACCGGAAATGCAGTCGCTTCCTGCCAGCTGTCAAAACAGTCAGTTGGCAGGCTTCCAACCTGTTATGCTAGAGCATAGCATGAGCATAGCTTAAAGCATAGCATGAGCATAGCGCATATTCCGGGCGAGACGTCCGAATGTACATTTGAATGTCTACTGGGTTGGAATGGTTTACAGGGATTTAGGATCTAATCCCTAAGTTATTCTTGACATGGAACTATGTTTATGTTGTGTATTGAACTGGACAATTGCATAATAAATATATAATGCTGGACAATCCACACAGCATCATCTAGACCCAAGCTAAGTAATAAAATCTTAATTAAGAAGGATAAGGCTGAGGATCTCAAGAGGCCCAAATATGCAGGTCTCGACAGACCCTAATAATTTTTCTTTGGAGGTAAGACCCTTGCCCTAGGTCCGTAGGGTAACGAAGCTCTCCTGGTTTAAATAGAATCTGAGCGTCTGGTCGATGTGACGCGTGACCCGAAAACTGGTGAGTATCTTGCTCAGCGCATCAGCATTTCCTTACAGTAGTGGTGTGTTTGTATTGAAATACGTTCTAAATAAAAAGGAAACAAAACCATGTTGATAATTAATAATATTTATCTATGTGTGCAAGAATAAAAGTGATACCTACATTAAAAAATAATAAGACATAAAAATAAGGACAAAAGTAAATCATAAAATCATTTTATATACAAAAAAACAGTAGTTATTTAATTTTTAATGAAAATAGTTGAAAATTACAATCTAAGAGTAGAAACCAATTAATACTAGTATTTATTCAGCTAGCTGCAAATTGTTTTGAAAGTCAATAAAATATGAAATATTTAGGATTTTTTCCATTCATTGATAATTTTCGTTGTTAAGGCGCAAACAGTAGCTGAATGGTCATTTTTGGAGGCTATCTACTCATAGAGGAGTCAACTTTATGAGCTGAAAAAAATATATGACTTTAATTGACATTTTATCTATAAATGGTACGTACAAAAATGTTCTACGTGTTCATTTTCCCTGTGAAAAAAATTCACAAAGTTCAGCTGTTTCGGACTTTAAATTTGTATCTACTTCTAAACGACTTAGAATTTTGTACTTTTTTTTTCACCTAAATGTCGGCAAGAACTTTGTCTTCAATTGGTACGTACGATTTTGCGATGCGACGGTTTTTCACCTTGTAAATATTATTTTTCTAGTTTTCCGTAGGATTAGTGGGCGTAAGTGGTCGCGCGGGCGACGGGCGGCAGTGCCTCGCTGGCTGTTGTACGGGGAGGTTGTGCTTGTCTGCCTAGTGCTCGCACACCTTACTCGTCGAATTTATGTTTTTAATAATTGATTTTATTTGTTCTAAGTTGTGCGCGCATGGACGCTTTAGACGACCCATGTGGCGCGGTGGGCGAAGGTCCGCCTGCGACGCAGGAGGTTGCGGGTTCGATTCCCGCCTCGGAACAAATTTGTGCACGATATGTAGGAATTTGTTTCGTTGGTCTGGGTGTTTAATATGTATACTAAATAATAATAACTAACTAAATATACTAAAATATATCTATCTATGTATATATTGTATTAAAAATATATTAGTTATCTAGTACCCATAACACAAGCTTTGAGTAGCTTACTTTGGGGCTAGATGGTGCTGTGTGGATTGTCCAGCATTATATTTATTTATTTATTTAGTTTAAATAGTTTGTAAAAATATAAGAAAACCGACTGTACATAAGCTGTACATCACCTGTACATAAATATTTATTTTTATCGCGCAAGGACGCTTTTAGTGCTAAGTTACTTTTATAATACCCTCGCCCTAAATATACTTTGACTGCTCAGTGTTGTTGTGTGTACGTGTAGGTGAATTATAAAGAAAATCAGTAAGCTCAAGAAGACCAGAGCTCTGAAAGCCCAAAAGTTGGTGGAAATAATGTAAGTATACCTAACTACTTCCTTCCTACCTACGTTTATTTTATTTCCCTAATTTTGTGCAATTGCTACTATTAGCAATATTAGATTTATCATGTATTTTTATAGGAGATCGAAGAAAAGGCTAATCCATCAGAAAGAAAATATTCAGACAATGGACGGTGAAAATGATGTCAAGTAAGGAACTACAAAGTTTATAATAGTATATTGGAAGTCTATGGTGTCCGCTTTCCATCGTCCAGCGTAGTACCAGGTAAAAATAAATGAACGAAGATGTAAGTAGGTATCTACCTAAATACCTACTTCTTATTTATCTACTACTCATTTATTACATATCTTATACTATTATTCATTTACAGATGTACAGTGACTGAGCAACTTGAAACTGAAGAGGAAATGCCAAGTATGCTAGAGGTAAAATATCCAGTACTTAGGACCTAGCTAATATTAGTAGTATGCTGTGATGTAATAAAATATGTAAGTATGACAATTATGTTCATGAATTTCATCAGAATTCTAGTATGGTACCTACACTTCGTGAAAAGGCAGCCGAGCAGACTGAAAGCTAATAAGTAAATACCTGTAGATACTTAGTCACAACGATTTATGTCTCTCCGAAGTGAGACACTAGTAGAGGATTCGATCCCGGTCTTTATTTTCAATCCCGGGATTTTGGGATTTGTGAAAGGCGATCCCGGGATCCGTAGACAGGTAAATAAAATCGAAGTAATATATGAAAATCAACTTTTATTTACTTTCAAAAACAAAGTAAAAATCAATTAAAACAACAATTACTTCTTTTTTCAAATAATTAATAATATAATATAATTTTTTTTTATTCTACTTTTTTACGGTAGATACTAATTTAAATAACCACATAATGGTAACGTCATCAGCAGTGATCGGATATTCAGGCGTTTATTTACCTAAACTTTGAGTGACGACAGAAATCAGAAATCAATATCTTTATTTCTTTAGGCTTACAAAATAAGCACTTAGACAAGTCAAATTTAATACTATAGGTACATAATTATCAAAATAATATAAAAAATAATGTGATAATTGATTTTCAGTTCGCCTCACTTTTTTGTCCACTAGTGGAGGCGAAATAGAAACCACTAGCATGTGTATAACTTATGTGTCTAATACATGTTTGCCTTATAAATAATTCAATACTATTGTCGATGTGGAACTGAGCGACATCTGGCCAAGCACTAACGTCATTGATGTAATCATTTATGGAGTAAAGCCTTCTTGATAAGATTTAGTTTTATGTACTGTTTAAACCTACGAATAGAAAGTTCAGTTGCTTCAGATGGATGATTTGAGTTGGGATTTCTCTAACATTTGGGGTAACATGAATTTTATACATTTTGTTTTTTTAGCATTAAGTAAGAGGTTATTGGCGGTAAACCAATTTAGTATTTGTGAAAGCGAATTATTTACATCGTCATAATTATATTTATTTCTGTCTACTCTAAAAATTAGTGATGTATCATCAGCAAATAAGACTATATCACAAAGATCTTTTGCTAGAAAGGGGAGATCATATACGTTTACTAAAAATAAAAAGGGACCTAATATTGAACCTTGGGGTACGCCTAATTCAATATTTGAGCCCGTAGATCTTTCTTTACCAACATCTACTTTATGAACTCTATCAGATAAATATGATTTCATAAGATCCAGAGCCTTTTTCTTAATTTCTTTATGTTTTAATTTCTCAATTAATGTACTATGATCAACACAGTCAAAAGCCTTAGAAAGGTCACAGAATACACCAATAGCGTTTTTGGCTTTATCCCAGGCCTTCAATATATGCCTTAATAGAACTGTACCAGCATCCGTTGCCGATCTACCCTTGGAGAAGCCAAATTGGTTTTCATGAAATAACCTATTAAGATTGAAGTGAGAGGTTAACTGGGTAAGAATATTTTTTTCAAAAACTTTACTCATTGCTGGAAGTATTGAAATCGGTCTGTAATTGGCCGGATCGGTGTGGCTACCAGATTTATAAAGAGGAACTAACTTACTATATTTCATGAGATCAGGAAAAATTCCTGCGTCGACACAGTTATTGTAAATATAGGCCAAACAAGGAGCCATTTCCTTAATAATTGAACTTAATACTTAGGTGGATAAACCCCAGAGATCCTCAGTATTTATAATGTTAATTGATTTAAAGGTTTTCACTACATAATCAGCATTTACATAACTAAAGTTAAAGCTCTCATTACATTTAGCAACTGAAGGTTCTAAAAATTTAACAGCCATTGATGCTGATGATTTTAGAGACTGGGTAACAACTTTAGGAATAGTAGAAAAGAATGCATCAAAAGCATTGGCAATATCTTTATCATGTATAAGAATTGAATTATTAATTTTTAACCTTATTTCCTTATAACGTGGCTTTGATTTACCTGTTTCGTTATTTATTAGTCTCCATGTTGCTTTTACTTTATTAGATGATTTTATTATAATATTCTTTAAAAACAGGCATTTTGCTGTGTTGCAGACTTTCTTAAATGTTTTAGAATAGTTGGTTACATACAATACAATAGAAACGCAGGATCAAGTAACATAGTTTCTCGAGAAGCATAAAGGTCATATAGTATATTCCTACTTCTATAAATACCCGGAGTGGCCCAATCAATAAACTCGACCCTTTCTCTCACTGTGCATGTTTTAAGTTTGAATACTTCACTGTGTTCCTTGTGTATTACATTCAAAAGTTTGGAAAATAATTCATTGGGGTCATCAGAACCAGGTATATTTGATACTGTTAGTTCCACTCTACTTTGAAAATTCTTGATACGGTTCTCTGTTATTGGCCTGCAGGTATATTTTTCTACAATATTTTTATCATCATAGCTAAAATTAACACTTTGACCATAAGGGTCTGATTGGAAATGCCTAATTACTGCTTTGCTGGTTGGAGTTTGACTGCAGTAAATATTATCTAAACAGGTGGCAGATGTTTGGGTTACCCTAGTGGGATCATTAAAAAGATTTTGTAAACTAAAGCACTTGAATAAGTTAAGCAATCTGTCGGCGAGGGGATTTGCTAAAATATCTATATTAAAGTCACCGCAAACAATGAGATCCTTCCTACAAGTAAATACTTTCAGCAAAACTTCTTCCATAGTACATTCAAAAGCAACCTGATCTGCGTCAGGAGGGCGGTATACACACACAATGATATGTCGCTCCAGTTCCTCACAAGAAAGTTCAATAGTCCTCTCAATAGTGAGTTTTACAATATCTTTTCTTTCTTTACATTTAAGACTATTTTTTACTAAAATCAAAGAGCCACCACGTATTGCAGCTTTTCTTTTATATGAACTTACAACGACACGTTCTTTTATACGACACAACATGAATATTCGGGAATTCATATAAATTCCGAAGAATTCCAAAATGTTCTAGAATGTTATTTATTTCGTTGTAATCTTATTTATACATCAAATATAAAACACATTTATTCCGACTCGTTTTTCACTAAAATCGATATTTCCACAAAAAAAAAATTACCAACAAAATACACAACAGATTAAAGTGACATATATTTTTTTTTATAGAAATTGCTTGAATTTTATAATTCGTGCTCCTTCGGATTCCTGTAAAAGTTGGTTTTAAAAGCTCCTACATGTCTTCGTCCCAACTTTGGGATTTGAAAAATATCCGATCACTAATTTATCAGTCAATAAAAACAAAATTAAATGACGGTTAAACGTATTATTTCAATAAAAAAGGCATGTCATGATTGTTGAAAAAAAATAATTTTACGTAAATTTTACCACGACGTGACAGTAGAGGCGGTTGAGTACCTATTAAAAGAGTGCTTTTTTGTATACTGGTACATGGTTTTATAAATCGTATTATTTGGTAATAAAAAGAGCTTTTACTGATAAAAAAAATCTAGGAATAATCATTACAGTTACAATCATTACAATCATAATTTAAAAAGAAAACTAAACCGATGTTTACCAAAATGAACAGATGTTCCTTTTTGTTATTTTTAAAGAACTTGGTATAATTTTAATTTTATAATTTATGATCATTACATTTACACGCCTAATTTTTTGTTATTTAAAAAAAAAATTCTCAATCCCGAAAATCCCGGGATTTGTAAAAAATAATCCAAACAATCCCGGGATTTGAAAATTAATCCCGAAATTTTTGGGAACGAAAATCGACCAGGATCCCGGGATCTCGTGATTCAGGATCGAATCCTTTAGACAGTAGGTACACCACTCATTTTACTCCGATCCGATCCAAGAATATTTAGGAACTGCGCTGCCTGCAGCTAAGTTCCAAAAAAGTTCACACTCAATCTCACATCGATAGAGTATGGATATGTGAATTCTGTAATAGTTTCTTACGTGAACGTGTACTTTCTGAAATGAAATGGGAATGGGGTTCGAAATGTAAAGGAAACTGGGTAACGGTACATCGCCTTTTTTGTCATCTTGTAGATATCGAGTTAGGTACTTGGTAAAAACAGATAGGATTACGATCCAAATTTACAATGCGATGCAAAATGTGCAGGTCAAAATTTTATGTCGATAACGATCCTCCATATATTGACTTGTAAATTTGTAATGTAATGTAAATAAATGAAATGTAGTAGGTAAATAGAGAATATAAAGACTTGTCTTAGTGCTTATTTTGTAAACCTAAACAAATAAAGATATTATTTACTAATTTTCGTAATTTTTTTGTCTTGTTCCATTATGCCCTTTCTCCTGTAGATCAGAAATTTATTGGATCAAATCATTCTACCCGAATTATGAGTACCTACCTATTCGTTGATATCCTACTAACATTCATTTTAGATAAGAGAAGTTTGTGTGAATGTTTGTTACCTTTACCCTGGCTTTACCACGTAGGTAGGTAATCTATCTATCATTATCTTCGTAACTACTAAATAGATTTGAACAAACTATTGAATGATTGGAATATTCCACTTATTATATATTATCCACATCAACTAATATTAGTGGTGAATGAAAATTTCAAGTAGTTAGGTAGTCTATAGACTACTTTTGATGGAGGTATATCTAGCTACAACGCGGATAGCAGCTACTAACACCATCAACCCAAGAGTCACATTACATAACTATACCTAAGTATAGCGAGTTCTGTTCCCAGATTAGGTTACTTACCATCGTGGTTCGTGATACCAATAAACCCGAAGACTAGGACAAGACAAGACTAGACTAGAAGACTAGAAACAAATATTTGCAGATATTGTAAAAAAATATCTAGGAGTGGGAATCGAATACGCATTTCTTGCGTCCTGCCATTCGTTTACCACGCCGCCCGCCGCACCCGCGCTGTCACGAATATTTTCCTTTTTTCGGTTTATGCGCGAAGACTATTTCTCAGCGGGTCTGGCGCTGCCCGGAATGTGGGGAAGGTGCGGGGCGAAATGATAGCCGCGCCCATTCTCTCAAGGGCATCGGCTCTAGTTTGCGCCTTAATAAAGATGTTTATATAAAAAAGAGAACTGAAATACTACTCAAAAGAGATCTTGAAAAAATTTATATAAAACCGTAAAAGAAGTACCTACTTATACTTACCTAATATCTATCTATGTAATGTATCTACCTATAACACAAGCTCTGCTTAGCTTGGGGCTAGATGATGCTGTGTGGACTGTCCGAATTATTTATTTATTTATTTATCTTTCAAATAAAATTCATCAAAATGAATTCGCTTAGAAACAAGTTACACTTAAATACAGACGACTTGATATCAATTCTTCTCAAAGTAAGTTGAAAAGATATAATCTGTGCACAGTTTCATCAAACAATCTAAGTAAGGACTACGTACAATGTAAAACGGTAGAGTATCGTTAGAGATGCAAATTCTATTCAAGCCCCACTATAAAACTACGCCAGACAGTAATAACTTTCTTAATACGAATTTTCCACCAACTGGTTACGTAGTTTCCTTACAACGCCACTTTACAACCACTCCGCGTAGTATTTTACAACAAAGTAAAAACCTAAAACGAATAACAAAGAATCTGCAGTTCACAAAGTTACGAATTCTGCTGCAGAGAAATTCTTATCCTTGCTTATCCTTGTATAAATGCGAAAGTACATATGGATGTATGTTACTCTTTCACGCAAAAACTACTGAACTTATCGGACAGAAATTTTGAACACTTAGACGTATAGTAACCTACTATAACCCTAGAACAAAAAACAATATAGGCATCTCATCTTCCATCATATATCACTACATAGTACCTATAAAAGAAAGTCACTTTCTCTGTCCCTATGTCCGCTTAAATCATTAAAACTACACAACAAGATTTTGATGCATTTGTTTTAATAGATAGAAGTGATTCAAGAGGAAGGTTTAAACGTATAATAAAACCATGCGAAGCCGGGGCGGATCGCTAGTCTATCATAATAATCATTTTATAAATCAGTTCACGTCATGGGATAGAACTAGCTTAGAAGCGTTTCCATAGACACAATAGGTGCAAAGGCAAGGGCAGAAACTAGTTAAAAATAATTCAATTCCAATATGGCGCCCAAGCAAGTAAAGGCAGAATATTACAAAAGCCGTAGTCAGTTTTAAAAGTAGTTTTGGCTCGAATGTTGGCGGATAGAGCCAAGATGGCGCGGACTTTGCCAATTGCCAAATGCATTTGCCGTTTTACGAGATTCTGTAAAGGTCTGTACATCGCAGAGTTAATGAACACGACTCAAACATGAGGGAGTAAGCTTCAGCATCACTACACTACATAGTATAAAACAAAGTCGCTTTCTCTGTCCCTGTGTCCCTATGTATGCTTAAATCTTTAAAACTACGCAACGGATTTTGATGCGGTTTTTTTTAATAGATAGAGTGATTTAAGATGAAGGTTTATACGTACATATAATAAAACCGTGCGAAGCCGGGGCGAGTCGCTAGTATACATAAAAGGCATTGTGTAGTGTATCGACCTCTTGCATGACGTGAACCACAAATGACACAACCAAAATTCTGAGTGCATAAAATAGATCACGTGGCCTAGATCGCGTAAACGCTGGTCTTAACAACATCCTGTATACAACTATCCAACATCAACTGTCGGTCGAAAGATAGTTCTATCGTCTGAGGTCGAAAGACCCCGGGTATGATGGCCAGTTGGGCCGACCCGGTACAAGGAAGATCTTCCTTTGTAATAATTTGGGGGAATACCACCTTACCCCCAAATTAAGGATTAAACGATTGATAAAATAGCGGCAAAAATGTGAGACGGGTTCTAAAATAAAATATTACTCAATACAATACAAACTCTGCTTAGCTTGGGACTAGATGACGCTGTGTGACTAATCCAGCATTATTTATTCATTATTGTTAGTCTGAAAATTCCAAGGAAAAGGAAAGACCAAACGTCGTCGATGTGAATTTAAAATTTCAGAACGATCTGTTCAAAAGTTTCGGCGTAAAGAGTTAACAAACATCCATTCATCTATTTATTCTATGCATCCATCCAAACTTTCGCCTTTATAAACTAGCGACCCGCCCCGGCTTCGCACGGTTTTATTATACGTATAAACCTTCCTCTTGAATCACTCTATCTATTAAAAAACCACATTAAAATCCGTTGCGTAGTTTTAAAGATTTAACCATACAAAGGGACATAGGGACAGAGAAAGCGACTTTGTTTTATGCTATGTAGTGATGTCTAATAGTAAAAATATTAAATTATCACAAAAATAAGAACTTTCAGATATCTAAGTTCCAACTCAATAAAAGTCTTCAACGAATAAAATAATGTAGAATCTAATCTTATATTTTTATACAAAAAGTACGTATTTATTATCCGCTTTCACAGAAAAGGGTCAGAGGAAAAGCATCTAAATGGTGCCAATCTTCGTCTGGCGTCCATTACTGCTACACAGGAAAGATGCCCGCTCGCCTCACTAATTTCATTCTACCTATTAGCCCATTAGTGGGCCTCACTCGCAAATTGCCTAGTTTCACATCTATAGCTAGGTACTCATCGAAGGACTAAGAAGCTTTTAATGCCCTAGAAAATTATCTAGAATTGCGTAGAGATTGATTAAAATTCGTAAAGTAATTGAAAGACTGTTTTTTTTTAGTTTTATATAAAGTTTGGTAATTATAACTACTTAGTCTTATGTTTATCTGGTAGATCACTCACATATGACGGACCTCGTTTTTTTAGGAGGGCCTGATCCCCCCAAAGAAGTACACTTATATACGCTAATGTTGACTGAGGAGAAAAATCGCAAAAATTGCCCGACGTAATAAAGCCCCACATAGCGATTTTGAAGCGCGTTTTGTTGCGTTTTTGTAAGCGCGATTTCTAGACGCTTGGATAATAAGTAAGTTGTCAAACCATAGAAATTACAACGTCAAATTATTTATTTGTTTGGAAAAGTGTAGTCAAATCCTAACAAAATTCCTATCCTATCCTATCCTATCCTAAGTCAAATCCTACACAAAATTCCTATGGATAAAATGAGGAATCAACAAAAGTAAATCAGATCTTCGCAATTCAATTCTAGCCACGTTCCACTCGTTAGTTCGACGTTTTAGCGCTCAGTGAGCTGTATAAGTTGTATTAGAAAACAAGTTGAAACGTAAAAGATAATGTTACTTTCATGTAATACTGTTCTTGTGGAAATAAACGTTGCTTTTAACGACATTCCGTGCACATTATTTTCAAGATATGTGAGGATTTGAATACAATAATACCTACATGTGATAATGATTACAAAGTTACAATACTTACAACATTAGGTAGAGCGGCAAACACGTATAAAGCTATACACTAGCCAAACTCGATGTAGAATGTTTGTAAACAAACCACGACACAAAAAACTAAAATTCACTTGCTTGGCGTCGAATTTTAGATATGAATATACGAAATATTTACTGAAGGAAGGATCTTAAATTGACAAGTAATATAAATTGCATATAAAAAGGTGCGGCAACAGAGTGTATTTTAGGTTAAGTATGGGCGGTTTGTTTTCTAACATTCTACATCGAGTTTGGCTAGTGTATAGCCCGACACAGCAATATGAACCTAGCTTATATACTTAGGTAGGTATATAATATACTAGCTGCGCTCCGTATCTTCACCCGCGTATAAAATGTGAAGAAAAGTAGCTGTTTTTTATTTCAGTCATAGAAGTACGTCTATTGAAATTTCAGCCCGACGCAGTTTTGGGCTGAAGAGCTAAACAAACATCTATCAATCCACCCAAACTTTCTCGTAAATAAATTGTATTTTTACTAAGTATTAATAGTGAATAAGGTTTTTTTACACGACTGTAGTTCGTAACCCCAGCACGTGATTTTCACTCGCACTTGACTTGGTTTTTTTAAACCAATAAAAAGTTAAAGATCTACTTAATTTTCTTGATACCTTATTTGCTATTTGAATTTCTTTAACAGTTAGCACCCTAGAAATAAGATAGTTCTCAGCTTACCTACTAAGTAAATTAATACAATACAAAATTCAAAAATAATTTATTTGAATAAATTACCAAGATACAATACAATAATGAACGCATTACACAATTCAAACAACATTTACCTAGGTTCTTCTCTACTCAAGAAGTTTCAAGCCACGATTTAGTTGGGCCCTCTGGTCACTGGTCGATAGTGTTGTTTAAATTGAATAAGTTACTTACGTAGAATGTGATTGCAATAAAACATTCGATTTGATTTTAAAATGACCTTAATTATGAAAGAAAATAAAAATCAAGAAAAATAAACAATCAGACACTTTTTGTTATTGTAAATGGTCGAGCGTTTGGCCACTATCTCAGGTAAGTGAAGATGTGGCCTAAGATGGAGCACGCTTTCCCTGAAGGAACTTATTCACTCTTGATTTGAAGACTCCGAGATCGTACTCTAGCGGGAAAACAGACGCAGGAAGCTCATTCCACTCTCTGGCCGTGCTACAAAACAAAAACAGGTTGAAAACAGGCTGGAGGTAGCTAAAAAATAAATAAAATAACGTAACTTCCATCCCCTTTTTCAACCTCTTACCACCCCTTTTTTCGCAATAAGTCCATCTACTTTCTCAGGCTCTAGCCCATCACTACCAAATTTCATTAAAATCGGTTTAGGTATTAGTTTAGGCGTAAAAGTAGATCTGACAGACAGACAGAGTTACTTTCACATTTATAATGTTACTAGCGACCCATCCCGGCTTCGCTCGGTTTTATTATACGCATAAACATTTCTCTTGAATCACTTTATCTATTAAAAAACCGCATCTAAATCCATTGCGTAGTTTTAAAGATTTAAGCATTCAAAGGGTCATAGGGATATAGGGACATAGGGACAGAAAAAGCGACTTTGTTTTATATTATGTAGTGACTAGCAACCCGCCCCGGCTTCGCACGGTTTTATTATACGAATAAACTTTCCTCTTGAACCACTTTATCTACTTAAAAAAACGCATCTAAATCCGTTGCGTTGTTTTAAAGATTTAAGCATACAAAGGGACATAGGGACAGAGAAAGCGACTTTGTTTTATACTATGTAGTGATATAGTAGGGATTATAAAATTGCCTTGTAAGGTGCTGTTCAGAAATTCCTTCTACCAGAGCACGGATAACTTGATTAAAAGTAGCCTCCCTTCTTTACCTACAGCAAAAGAAGAGCCCTTGAAAGGGTCAACTTCAGATGTCAGAATTCATTTAACAGTGAGCGGTGATAGGTTCATACCCATATCAAACGACTGCCTTAGTTATTGAGCCCGTTGTCAGATGAAACGAAAACAACGGGATTTCAAGGAGCCATCGTGGAAATTTAATTTAATTGGGTAACAAAGCAATACTAAGCGGCTCAGCGAAAAATAGATTTGAAACGGTTCCGTAGAAACAAATCGTGCGAAGCCGCGGACAGATACTAGTACTTAGGTACTTACCTACCTATATACCCCGTATCACCGAAGTTTTATTTTAGCAATGATTTTTAGTTTTCTGCATTTTTAGCAATCGTGTATTATACCTTGGTCTAATCGGAGTCCCAAACAATGGATTTAAATTTCATGTTTTATATTACAGAAGATCCTGGCAAAAAATAAGATTTTAAATATCTACAAATTCATAATGTTTATTTCCTGAAAACTCATAAAATTAACAAAAAAACAGCATAAAATCCGTTACGTAGTTTAAAAGATCTAAGCATACAGATGGACGGACAGACAGACAGACATCGGGAAGCGATTTGTTTTATACTATGTAGTGATGAAGCATACCCGCAACAATTTTTAATTTTTCATCGATAAATGTGTACCATGCTTGTCCCATCCCTACAACTGCCCCATCAGCAACGTCCCGCACAGAACGACGGCAAATTAGTTATTATGAACATTGTTGGTAACAAAGCCTTGTTGTATTTGAACCAGGCATACACTGGGCTGATTGACACAGATATTAATCAATTGTTTGCTAATTAATATGGCTGTAATTGTGACTGTTTATCTAACGAGCTTGGGAATATTTAATGTTTTGTTCACATGTTGGCTGAGTCACGAGTGTTCCTATTTCATGCTAAAATTTGTCATCGTACTGGATGTTTGCTACTACCAAGACCATGACATCATTTTCTGATCTAAGGGCCTAGACCACCTTACATTCTATTTACGATACCTAACGATCGTATAAAATAAAAAATTAATGAATGAGACTTTTGCCACAGATACTTATATACAGAATACAACACGACCCTTTAAGGGTTACCTAGCTACGAACGCTACTCTTATTCTTAGATACACCTTAAATTATTCCGTAAACTGTGATCTACACACATTTCATTGCCATCTCACATAATTAGAGTGTACAATACAATACAAAATATACTCTTTATTGTACACCACAGAAAAGAAAAACAGAACAAAAAGACTAAAACAGTTGCACAACAGTGTACAGTGTATTTACTGTGTGTAGGTAGGTACATATTTATTTACTACCACCGTGCATAGCCAGCACAAATCCTTGAATACAAGAATTTATTAGTAAAATAATATTTCACACGTCCATTGTCCCATTGTAGTACGATCTTTTGTTACTTAAAATTACCTATAATGGCTTTTCTTCAGTTATGTGGTGTTCATACATGCTACAATTTAATAACTTCATCATCTTTATTTGCTATCACCCATTTGCCACTGCTACACTCACGCATTTTCAACAATCCTTTTTAATGAATGCATGTACCTACCACGTGTTAGTCCCGAATATCTTTATAAAAATATAAAATAATTTTATTTCAAATTTTTAATTAATAAATATATTTAATATTTTTTTTATTAA
This sequence comes from Eupithecia centaureata, assembly GCA_944547425.1. Classification (NCBI taxonomy): domain Eukaryota; kingdom Metazoa; phylum Arthropoda; class Insecta; order Lepidoptera; family Geometridae; genus Eupithecia; species Eupithecia centaureata. Next base: position 1,918,951 of record OX155698.1, read on the forward strand.
TAAATATATATTTTAAATTAATTTTTTATTGATTTAATTGCGCGCGGGGAGTCGTTGCGTAGCAACGGCGGGCGAGTCATTCAAGGTCATACTACAAATCGTTAAAATTTTCGCGTGGTTCAAAATTTCGGTTCAGAAATAGCGCTTTTTGACAAAAATAAATAAAATTAATACACGTGATGTCTAACGAGACCCCCCGTCCCCCTTCGTGACGTTTCGTGATGTTTTCCGTACCCCCTCCCCCCCCCCCTTTTGAGCCTCACGTGATTAATGGACGGCCCCTAACCACCTAATCTAATCCGTCTTAATTTTGCCTTTTCCTTATACCAGGTAAGTAGTAGGTACCTAAACAATTATGCATAACATAACATGTCATGTGTTTTTTATTAACACATAAATGTTTCACTTACTAACTTTCTAGTTATCTAGTTATCAATGAAAGAAGAAGCAGTAGCACAGAATGGCAGTAGTATACTCACAGATCGTGAGGGGTGTGCGGAGGGGTGCGGGAGCGGGGCGGGGGGACGGCGCAGACGGGCCAGCGCGCTGAGCAGCCCGTCCGTGGTCACTCCGCAGACCCCGCCATCTGCAACCAACACATACCAGCACATAAGAATTTATAATATACTAGCGACCCGCCCCGGCTTCGCACGTTTTTATTATACGTATAAAACTTCCCCTTGTATCACTCTTCTATTAAAAAAAACCGTATCAAAATCCGTTGCGTAGTTTTAAAGATTTAAGCGTTCAAAGGGAAATAGGGACATAGGGACACAGAAAGCGACTTTGTTTTATACTATGTAGTGAAATCGATTCTATTTTAAATCTGTTCTAAATCATGCTTTAATCTGTTTTAAATCAATTTACTGTTTTACCCAATTATTAAAATAATAAAAAACAAACGTTATCAGGAAGGCCTTACATTGAAATATTATATAGGTGTGCATTTTTAATGTTTTCGATTCATATTTAAGCGTCTTACAGTAACAATTGTATGCGACTCGCATACAATTTTTACTGTAAGATTTACAAAAAAGCTTCTCCAAAATTTTGGAAAATGACCAAAATATAGAGACGTCGTCGGTCGCGTCACAAGTCAGAACAGCGACGATGAAACAATGCTGGATAGGTAGTTGTTGACTGGACTGAAACGGTAAAAGACCGGGACAAAATTAAATGGCGTTCTCTGGTGTCGGAGGCCAGATCCACTTCGGTCACTGAGCCACGCTGGTAAGTAAGTAGAGATAATCCACACAGCATCATCTAGCAAAATTTAAGCAGAGCTTGTGTTATGGGTACTAGATTTATAGATTTATCGATATATGAATTATCGATACTTTTAGGCTAGTCGGTGGCAACACTATTTAGCACCGCTCTTCCCAATATTACATAGATAGATATTTTTATTAGACTTAGAAAATACCTAGAAACCGGGAAAATTTTTTTGTAGATCCCTGCCATATGTTGAGTTATAAAGCAAATCGGTTTTTAAATTAGTAGATAATGTAATGTAAGAGATTTAGAATTAATAAGGTCTCGAAAACTGTTATCGTTCAAAATGTAGGTATACTACAATCGTACTAAGCACACAGTACAATGATTTGAGGGTAATTGCTAGCCTAGGTCTGACAAAGGTGTGGGGCATTCCACACCACACACAAAGACCAATCAAGGGGTCAATCAGGACGGCGTTAAATGACCACCCTGATCGCCCGCACCCACCGCACATGCTAATTAGAGGGCTGTAAGATTTTAGGCGGGCTAAAGCTAAGTTTACTATTAGAAACAATAGTAAATTACAAAGTATAAGTAAATAAGTCGGTAGAGATAGAGTAACATTCTAAAGTTAAAATAAACATTTTGTATTTGTATTGTGGGTATACCTACGAATTTTAAGATTTATTTGCAAGAACTTATTATTATATACTAGCGACCCGCCCGGCTTCGCACGGTTGTATTATAAGTATATAAACCTTCCTCTTGAATCTCTCCATCTATTAAAAAAAAACCGCATCAAAATCCCTTACGTAGTTTTAAAGATTTAAGCATTCAAAGGGACATAAGGACATAGGGACAGAAATAGCGACTTTGTTTTATACTATGTAGTGATTATTTCATTTTATTTGTATTTTTACATTGTGGTTGTTGGCACAAAAAACTATTATAATACTTTATTTATTTATTGATTTATCTAGTACAATAAAACATCTCCAATTAATCTTGTCATTATTAAAAATAACTTCCCTTCAGTAAAATATTAACTACCTAGAATTTCAAAATTATTAAAACAACTAGCTGGTACCCGCGACTTCGTCTGCGCATGATTAGTATTTGGAGTACTCGCGATTTTACTTGCGTAATTCCCTTTCGAATTGAAATTCCATTTTCGAGATAAAATAAAGCCTATTTCTTATTCCAGCTTATAATCTATCTCTGTGCCATTTCATCCAGATCCGTTCAGCAATTTTTGCGTGAAAGAGTAACAAACATCCATCCATCTATCCATTCATACTTACAAACTTTCGCGTTTATCAGTTCAATTCAGTTTGGTTTCCCTGGGCTATACGGGTTTTCAAAAATTTCTCACTGCATCTGAACGACGCGTACAACAGCAGTTTCGGCGTGATGCGCGGTAAAGGAATTTTACTTTCATACCCTCTCCCATGAGAACCTTACTGAATTCCGGGATAAAAAGTATCCTATGTCCTTCCTCGTAGTATGACCTATAATCATGCCGAGTTTCATTTTAATCCATCAAGTAGTTTCGGCGTGATGCGCGTTTACGATACAGACAGACAGACAGACAGACAGACAGACAGACAGACATGAATAAAAAAAATGACAGTTTTGGCTTGAGTATCGATAATAGAGTGCCCTCCAAAAAAAATTTTCAAAATATCTTCAATGTACAGAATTGGACCTGTTACAGTTTTATTATAAGTAGGTATAGATAATAAGAGGTTCCCTTATACAATGTGATTCTTCGAACCTTGATCAAAAGAAATGTGCGGATACACGACACATATTTATCGGTAAAAATCGGGATAAAAAAAATTATATGTTATTATCTCAAAAACAAAGCAGTTTTAATATTTTTTTAAATGAAGACTACTTCATCTGGTTTTTTCTTCGTTTCTTTTTGAGTAAATGGTGTATTTTATTCGAAGTAGTCTCATTTGAAAGCTAGATAGTTTACCTAGCTAATAAAATAAATAAAAAATACAAATACGATACATAAGCGTAGTAAAAACAGTATTTTTTTAGAAATAAGAAAAAAAAAAACGATTTTTATTTTATTTTTTCTCTGTAACTTTAAAACTGGGTATTTAAGGTGTACTTTTTTGCATGTTGTATTAAACTTCATAATTTATTCTACAAATCCTTCAAAAACTGGGGGTCTATCTCTTTCCGTTGTCATGTTATTCACCATTTAAATTAGGTACTTTCTGCCATTAAGAATGTTCTGCAGGAGGAAGATTTTGGAATCATTCAATTGAAGAAGATATATTTAAAGTAAATAAAATTATTCGATGATTAATTATAGATTCTCAAATAATAATTAAAATTAAATCAGTTGAGATTCCTGTTGATATATGTACTTGACTTGTGTTTAAAAAAATAACATTAATTTTTTTTATCTCGGTTTTTATCGATAAATATGTGTCGTGTATCCGCACATTTCGTTTGTTCAAGGTTCGAAAAATCACATTGTATAGTCAATAGGTATAATACTAATAATGTAATAACAAATTAATAAAAAGTATAGAAACAACAAAAAACAAATGGACGATCGTATTTGTCTAACTGAAATTTGAAATAAGGGTAAATTAAAACTTTAAAAAAATCAAAAACATTTGAAAACTCTTGTACAAAATGTTGCTATTGCAGTGCCAATTATTTCAAGTTCGACATTAGGTATTACCGGGTCGAAAGCGCTCTTAGGTAAATACTACAAAGCCGTGTTATTAACTTCCGGAACTTTGCTTACGACCAGTTAAACCTCAGTCGTTCAGTGGTAGTTGTGAAGTGAACTTCTCAGAAGTACAAACAATTCAAAAGGTGTTGATTGGCGAATTGGTATTAGTTATACAATAAACTAATTAATCGAATTTCTGACAAGGGTTTCCTGCTGGCCTAGACAATGTAACAATCAGTTAGCGAAAGCGATAGTAGATAAGTCCAAAAATGTATGGGTTTGACATATCCCTTAGATATATCACGTGATCTGTTTTCAACGAATAGATTATTGGTAGACAATGTAACATACTTTTCTATTCCATCAAACGAATCGACAACATCGAGCGATTACTTCATTCAAATTCCTAGCCAAGTGGCACTTTTGACAAGCGAATTCGCTTAGTTGTCGATTCTCTTGATGGAACACTAGCGAACGCTAAGACCCTGTAGATATCGAAACAAAATGGCGATTACATAAACAGCTGTAGGAAGAAATCATTAGGGAGTGTTTACTGCGTCGTTTGTTTTGTGATTTTAAAATAAATTTGGTGTTAGTGTTGCATACCTAATTAAAAGATGCATAACGCTGCGTTTGCTGTGGTCAGCTCAAAATAAAAACACTTGGTTTAGACGCCGCACAAACTACCATTCTTGGCGGCAATTGGAAAGTGATGATAAAATGCCCGAATTATTGTTTATTGAGCACTTCAGGCTCAGCAAATTCAAACCCTCAAAGGTCCCTGCGCACCAGGCGGAAGTTTAAAGTAAGTAAAGTAAATTTATTGATCACAAATATAAGCATGCATAGGCAGATACATAAAACATAATCACATTCACTTAAAATTATTCTTATTATTGGTGGATATATCTAGATACCTACTAATAATAGTGATTTCACTTTGATCATTACACTAGGATACCCTGTGCTGTAGAGACCAAAATGCAGTAGTATTTATAATTTAAGGTCAAGGTTGCAAGGTCTCCGTGGTTGTAACGTAACATAAATAAATTATAGAGCTCATGTTCTAAATATTTCTTTGTGAATCGCGTCATTGTTTACAAAAAGTACCTGCCTGTCTTGCGACTTGAAACTTTGGAAGTGTTTTATGATAACGCTTTTGTATAGGTGCTCTTGATTCCTTTAGGTCAGCTGAAGTGGCTCAAATAATTTCAATTTTAAAGAGCTCCCTCCAAAAAGTTAAGTACCTAATTGGTTCCTGATAGATGCACTGCGTTTCATTTCAATTGACTAAGATTTTTTCAAAAAGTAAGTTCGCCAAACCAAATAATTTTTATTTCCATTTCAACTCATCAATTATGCCGTAGAATTTAAATACGAGACTCAAATAATCAAAAATTAATTATAATAAGCCTCTACACGTAGTAAATAATAAAAAAGCTTTTATTGAATAAAATGAAGTTTTGCATAAACCGGAACGTATTAGAGACGAGCAAAATAAGCTAATGACACATTTGACGTTTACTATAGAAAACCATAGACTAAGCGGGGTATTTAGCGATCAATGGAATAGAAAAGGCGATCGCTACGCGTAGGTTACTTTGTCTACCAATCGAACTTCGCTATCGTATGAGCGATGGCGATTATAGAAATGGAATCGCTTCATAGCGAATGCCGCTTGGCTAAGGCTGCAGGTTGCTGAATAACAGTTGTTGAACTTTTGCTACTAATATTATATTTGCGAAAGTTTAGATATTTTGATATGTGGTGTATATATGTGTTAGTAAACTCTAGCGACCTTACCACAAAAAAACTTACGACTTAGACACGTGTTTAACATGGTTTTGTAGGATAACTTTTGCTAAACAACTGTTAAACACGTGTCTAAGTCGTTATTTTGTTTTTTGTACACAATACACCATACTGGAATTATGCAATCACTTATATATGTTATATGAAAACCTTTGTTTCACAAGAAAAAAAAGCTTGATTAACAACGAAAATTCCAATCAGAATATATGAATATTAAATGAAGACCTAAATAAAACATATAAAGATCTTGGACGCACTGTAGAGTCCGTGCCAAATTTCGCATAATGACATGTGAAAGGTTACTAAACAGGCTATTTCATAGTTGATGTGCCGATGATCATAAAGGCTATTTCGCTGCTATAGACGCCACGCGTGGTCGGTTATAAAACACATTTGTCGGGCGAGTGCTCGCATCGATTGAACACAGCTGACCTGTTTCCAACTCCACTGCACAATTACGATTTAAATGTTTTATTAAACAGCTGGGTATCTACAGGACACCTTGCTTTAAAACGTACAGACCATGAAAAAGACTTAATGGACTTTTTCATGGTCTGAACGTCATGTGGTCATGGTGGGTATAGTGGTGGCTCGTAAAAGTTTCCACTACACTTAACGAACCAGAAGTTATGGCTGTTTCTACTTTTCTTTACATCTGTTTCTTATCTATACGTTTGATTAAATCCTATTAACATTATAAACGCAAAGTTTGTAAGTATAAACATTATAAACGTGAAAGTTTGTAACTATGGATGGATGGATGGATGTGTGTACTACTCTTTCACGCAAAAACTACTGAACGGATCTGGATCAAATTTGGCACCGAGATAGATTATAGTCTGGAATAACACACATACTTTATCCCGGAATTCCCACGGGAACGGGAATTACGCGGGTGAAACCACGAGTATACTCGAAATACTAATCCTGCGCAGACGAAGTCGCGGGCACCAGCTAGTCAATTATATCTTTTATTTAACTTTGAAAACTTTAGTATTTTGACAAATTCTAGAGCCGCACTCAGTCTGCAGTAGCCACTCCCAAGAGATGAAACAATGGTATTCTGCCAAATCAAACTAAATTCATTGTAAACCCTCTTATAGTCTTATATTTTTCTAAAATCTCTCTTAACTAAGATCAAATGCACTAAGACAAATCCTCTTGAATTAAGAACTAAGATATAGACATCGGTCTAGTCTAAGCCGTTAGATTATCCTTTTGTATCTGTTTTAAGAGAGTCTGGTAGATCAGGCAACAAACTCATTAAATGCTATCGCACGAGGAGATACATAAGGATCGACCTTACGACGAGACTAGTAGGGGAGAAGGTGGCAACGTGGCCCCCAGTTTGTTTTTGACCCCTAAATAAAAAATACTTGCATGAGAAATCAACTTTTTACCATTAACGTTCCTTATTCATCTTGACATTTTTTAACCTACATATTGTTGTGGAAAAGAATTTAAACTTCCATTAATATAGTTCAAAAATCAATCTTTTTATAAAATGCAAAATTGTTATCTTCAATTTAAAAAAATAAAAAAATTGTTTATTTCGGATAACCAGGATCCATTGGTATTGGGTTAGTTAGTAGGCACACAAAATATAAAAGAAGAAAGAGCGTTAGTAGGTAGGTACATCTTAAAAACAAATAAAATCTTAAAAATACTTATCAATTAAGGTTAAATGGAGCATACCTCGTTCCCAGAGTGATCATAATAGTAAAGAGACATTTGCCGGGATCACTCTGCGAACCAGGCTTGCCCACAACGGCGATGAAAATCTATCCGCTATGGTTTTCAGGATGCTGTTGGGACTGTCCCGCAGTCTGCGGATCAGGGATGCAGTTTTTTTGCGGATGATGGCTTCGAAGCCATCCATTTGATACTCTGCAAACATCCCTGATGCACTGCAGAAGCGAGGCAATCCCAACATCATCCTGAAAATATTATTATATTGGATACGTAGGGTCGCTAGCGAGTTTTTGGTATGACTGACCCACAAGCTTCCCGTGTACATATTTTGGCAGCTAGCTTTAGTAAGCTTTATAGAGAGTAATCTTTAGTTGCTCTGTACACCGGGAAAACCTGCGGGCCAGCATATTACCTCGAACTGCCAACGATCTACGCTCCCTTTCAATATCAGCATCGCCTTTTAAGGTGATGGTTATATGGTTATCTAATCAATTAATCCATCTAAAAACAACCCTAGCGAAATACAACTATGTATTTTATAAATTTACTACCGAAATACAAATATTTTATAAATTTACCTGTAAATTCCTGGGTGGAAATTAATTCAGCTTTACAGGTTGTTCGAAAAGCAAAAGATTGGAGTGCTCCCTGGTGGATTGATTGATGATTAAATATGACAGGTCACAAGGGCTTTCTAGTGCTGAAAAGTTTCGCGAGATGACTTTTTATTTTCATGAAATAAATAATTCCGGACAGTCCACACAGCATCATCTAGCTCCAAGCTAAGCAGAGGTTGTGTTATGGGTACTAGATGACTGATATACTTAATACAATACATTACATATACAAACAGATATTTTTTATTATACCATATAGAAAAAACCCAAACCAACGGAATAAATTTCTGCAGATCGTACACAAATTTATTTATTTGGCGGGAATCGAACCCGCAACCTCTTGCGTCGCAGGCGGACCTTTGCCCACCGCGCGGTCGACAATTATTAAGAAGGGACAATATTTATAAATAAATACAATACGTATATTTCCCTATTTGAGTGATGTTCTGTCTCTTAGCAACGATATCGGGGCAAGTCTGTGAAATTTTCTGCTTCGTGAGCTGTGCAAATTTGTTGATGATAAAAACATTTGTACAAAAGTCCTCGTAAATAGCCGTAATGAAGCGAGCGAGGCACGCATTTAAATACGATTTGGTTACAAATATGCAGGAATATTGTGGAAACGAATCAAACGATACTATATTCCATCAAAGGAATATGAAGATATCGAATATTCGTTCTTTTGGTTTGGCCTTATTCAAATTTAATGTTGCGTGTTGGTTAAGTTAGTTTTTCGTAAATGTGTGTGAATCCTGGTGTTTTCAATGTACCTACTTATAATCTATATATATAAAAGAAAGTCGTGTTTGTTACAACGTTTGTACAATAGCATATTATGTATAAAAATATAAAAATGAAAGTATATGATATTTGACCAATAAATAAATTTCCCGCGGGCGACGCTGCGGGGCGCAGCTAGTAAAAATATATATCTATGTAATGTTATTGTATTAAGTATATCAGTCATCTACCCTTAACACAAGCTCTGCTTGGATTATCATTTCTCCCGTAAAAAGTAGAAAAAAAATTAAACAAACTAGTGCCAACCCGTACGTGACTTTGCACGCGTTGTTTCTATGAAAACGTATCAAGGCTATTTCTAGCCCATATGTGAAATAATTTATGGGATGAAAAGTAGAATATTTTTTATTCCACGGCTAGAAATACGTCTATTCAAAATTCAGCCCGATCCGTTTAGTAGTTTTACGTGAAAGAGTAACAACATCCTTAAATGAGTACATTTATCGTTTATTATTAACTCATTTACTTCAGATTAAAATCCATAGCATATTTACAAACAAATTAATTTAAATGTCACATTCAGATATAGAGGTTAATAGGTATAATTAAATAATAATAATATACATACAATAATTAAGTTTTAACAATTAAGTAGTCAACTTTAAATGGGATTTAACAGTGGCATTTGCCCATTGTTATAGTCATCCATTTATATTGAATGGGACAGTCCAGACGCGACATAATCATTTTCAGGATACTGTTGCTACTGGCTTGCGCACGCTGAAGTAGGGATGCGACTTTCTTGCGAATTATCGCGTGAAAGTCGTCCGTGCGTGCCTCCGCGAACATGCCAGATGCGCTGCAAAAGCGAGGCAGCCGCATCAGCATCCTGAAAATGTTATTGTACTGGACACGTAGAGCACTGGCCGCCCGGCGAGTGCAGTTGAGCCAAAGGCTACTCGAGTAGAAGGACTGGCAGTAGGCCTTAAAAAGAGTTATTTTCACTTCTCTCGAGCAGCGTGCAAACCTGCGGGCGATCATGTTTCCCCGTACGGCCAGAGCTCTACGCTCCCTTTCAATGTCTGCGTCATCACTTAGCGACTCATTCACAATATGTCCTAGATATTTACAGGAATTAACAACCTTCAGAGCCGCACCGTTGAGTACTATGGGCGGGACATGCATTGGCTTTACATTTCCACTTTTGAATACGAGTAATTCACTCTTTTTGGAATTGTATGTCAGCCCATGCCCCTCCGCATATTTCTCGCAAATATTTACAAGTTTTTGAATAGAGCCCACCGATGGACCCAGCAGCACCATATCGTCTGCGTAACTAATGTTGTTCAGACAAACATTGTCAACAAAACAACCCGTATGTGTGCTGCTGAGCTCTCCGATGAGCTCATTTACATACAAATTAAAAAGTAGAGCTGAAGTAATTCCACCCTGCCGCACTCCGCACTCCAAGCTATACTCCTCAGATAGAGCGCCGCCCCACCTCACCTGATTTTTCTGGCATTTGTACCAATATTTCAAGATAGCCACTACTTCAGCCGGTATATTCCGGCTCCCCAGCTTTTCCCAAAGCTTTTGATACAAAACTGTATCAAAAGCTTTGCATAAATCCAGGAAACAAGCATAGACCGGCGTCTTCCTATCAGTATAGTACCTGACAGCTTGCTTAAGAGACAAAATGGCACTCTCTGTGGATAGTCCGGCCCTGAAACCAAACTGAGCATCGTGCAGGTTAATGTGTTGCCGTAGAATGTTATTAAGCAAGCTGTCAAGAACCTTTGCTATAATGGTCGCTAGTGAGATGGGGCGGTAGTTGCTCTTATCTGATATATCTGCAGTTTTACACTTAACTATTGGTACAACGATGGTTCTCGTTAGCTTTTCGGGTAAGTAACCATGGCACAGACATAAGTTATAAAACATGGAGAGGACGTTCGGAAGGTGAACACCAGCATACCTTAAATGCTCAATGCTGAGGCCGTCATGTCCAGGTGACTTTCCCCTTTGCATAGATCTAATAACTTTTTGTACGTCTTTGGCAGTGAAACTTACTTCTCTCCTTTGCATGACGACCTCAGCCTCGAGCTTCTCACAGGGCGAAGAGTTTATATTAGGTTTCACCTTAAAATGTTCTTTAAACAGATCTGCAATTAAACTGCGGCTCACAACATCATTTACCGCTACAGGGAGGCCAGACTTAGCATTCATTTTATTAGTATTTTTTCAGAAATGTTTAAAATTTTTAGCTCTATGGTGACTAGCAAGAGCATCCATTTTTAATTGTTCCTGTCGGTTTTGACACCACTTTAGCTTTTCTTTGAAAACTTTCCTACTTTTACACATTTCTACATACATTTGACCATATTTCGGTTTACCGGCCATTACCCATGCCAAAAACTTAAGCCTGGCCTCTCTGTGGTGATGAGCTACATATTTATTCCACCCAGAAATATAAACCCTTTTCCTCTGCGGCTTACCTCGCGTAAAAGTAGTTTGGGCGGCTTCCGTCAGTATGTTTACAATGTTGTCATACATTTTATTTAATAAATCTCTATGTCCCATGTCAATACAAGTGCCGTCACAACACAGGGCGAGCTGTACCGGAAAATTAATTTTCCTTAACTTAGAATGGCAAAGCTGATGATACTGCTTAATTTATAATATTAGAAAAGATCTTCAGATTTTTTTTAGTTTTTTGATGATGATGAGATAATGCGCGGCGGTCGAAGGTCCGCTGCGACAGGAGGTTGCGGGTTCGATTCCCGCCTCTGAACAAATTTGCGTACGATCTGCAGAAATTAGTTCCGTTGGTCTGGGTGTTTTCTATGTAGTTATAATAAAAAATATGTACTAATAATAAAAAATATTTAGGTATCTATGTAATGTATTGTATTACTTATCATATATATATTAGTCATCTAGTACCCATAATACAAGTTCTGCTTAGCTTGGGGCTAGATGATGTTGTGTGGACTGTCCGGAATTATTTATTTTATTTATTTAGTTGTTGTAATAACATCAAGTTACGTCATAGCCCTTATAAACTATTCAGTAGCTATGTAGTTACTTTAACCCGTGGCTCTATTAATATTCTATTAATATTTAAATTGACATTTCCGCTGGACGATTCAAATCCATGCGATTAATTATTGTTTTATTAATTTACAACGAAGCCTCGCAAATTTCGCAATAATAATTCAGAAACAAACAACATTTTAGAGCTTCAACTTTAGACTCTATCTGGGATACGTAGAGTTTAATTTATAATCTCGTAGCTTTATTATAATTCGTCGTCTGTATGGAATTTTACCGGATGTCTACCTTTTAATTCGTTTTTTACTTCTTTTTTCCAAATCCAGATCAGTCTATGCTCTGATTGGTCTCTTTCTTACTGGAACAAGGGGTTTCTTAAATTACTTATATACCTTATAAAGTAGATAGGTATATATTGTATTTAGTAATTGTTTCCTAGGTTCGTTCGTACTTAGTACCTAGTTACTATTTTATTTCTTCCACTAGTGGACAAACCTTTTAGAGAAGAAAATCAATTAGTTTTTTTTAAATATACCTTAGGAGAGGCCTATGTCCAGCAGTGGACTATTATAGGCTGGTGATGATGATGATGAAATATACCTTAAAATTTGTCAAAGGTATCTATAAGCTTATCTGCTAAATTATTTGATTTTTTTTTGCCAAAAAAACATTTCCCTTTATTACCATTATATGTTCATTCAAGCACTTTCCTTAGATTTCATCAAAACATCAACATGTACCTATACAATCTGTGAGGTACAGCGTGGAATTAAAGGGATTACGCTTGAGGTACCCGCACGTCGGCAGACAGCGCGGGACACGCGGCGCGTGCGGTGGTCTCGGGTGCGATCATAAAACATACTATCCAAGTGTTTCTGTTCCTAGTTCCCTCTCTATAGGAGTGACTGAACACCACATTGGCGACGTGGATAAAAGCAGTATGTACCTAGTTACCTACCTATAAAAAATGTGTATTGAAGTTCTCCCACCAACTTATTTTTGAAGAAGGGAAGGGTAGATGCGTGATTGAGGTTATTTTCTGTTAAAAGTTCTTTGTGCGTTGGTGTATTTCATTAAAGATGTGTTGTCATTGTTTTAATGAAAGTTAAATTGTTTTAAACAAATACTATGTAGGAAGATAAACAATTCCGTACCTGAGATTAATTTCTAAGAAATTATAATAAACGCTCACTATTGGCCGACGATTACGTGTCTACCGCATCCTAAGCATTTTCTCGTGGTGGTTATTACAATGGTATAAATGAGGGTAGACATACTATACTATTGAGACATGATGTCGATGATATAACATAAAAGACATAAATTACCTGTCCATAGCAACAATTTACAAAATGTAAAAAGGTTTCTGGTGGTAACTTAAAATTATGACGAAATAAGTATACCTACCTACAAACTGTAGGTATCATTGCTATGGACCAACTCCAGGGAATGGACACCAGTTTTTACACGCCTTGATATGAGTTCCACAATGAGTCAATAACAAAGTTGGGTAAATTCTTTATCAGATACGCATAAAACGTAAGTATCTATGTCATATACCTACCCACATAAGCAAGCAGTCTGTTGGTTCCTACTCATTGTAACTGTGCCACGTATTTATACGTTACTTTGCCATATTCGAAAGCCCGCCTAGGGTATTATGTTCCTTGTTCGAAAGAGAGTTCCACAATGAGTCAATAACAAAATTGGGTAAATTAATTATCAAATACGCATACAGTGTATGTTATGTGCCTACCCACCTAAGCAGTCTGTTGGTTCCTACTCATTGTAACTGTGCCACGTATTATACGTTACTTTGCCATATTCCAAAGACTTATCAGGAAAACAATCTACGTACTTTACCAAGGTACTCAGGTACCTAATTTTGGTCTCAAAGATGGTGTTGACGGCTATAAAGTAGCTAAATTATGAGAGCATTAATAATGCGTCTATGCCAAAACAAAGTTTTCGTTTCGAGCGACGGTGTTATGCTCGTGAAAAACAATAGTGAACATATCGATAAATTTGTACCACCGAAATGTATTTCGGCAATTTCGGCGACGATATTCGGCAAATGTATTTCGGTAATTTGAACCACCGAAATGTATTTTGGCAAAACTACCTACCAAAATCTGTATTGTTAACATAATACATATAAGTAAGTACACAAAATTGTAAAGAAAGCGATTGCGCTTCGAAAAACAAGTTCCCTACCCACATTAAAAGCAAATTAATGGGTATAGCCACAAGTAAAATTAAGATTCATGTGTGGTAGCAGAAAATGACAATTCTGATTCTAAAGCTTGCCCCGCTTAGATAAAATATGGTAAACAAATGTAGTTGTTAACTAGATCCTCTGAGAGGAAAATACTTTGGTTTGCTCAACACACGGAAAACTTGAGAAACCAAAACATAGTGTGTTATACCAACATATAGGTAATTCTAGTAGTTACTTACCTATCATTTCCAATCTACATCTCTATGACACCGAAGGAAATTGAGATGGGAATTGCAAACTTAAACATTCTGTTTTGTTCGATTTGGTACACAAAACATACAAACATTATTATTTTGGTAAGCATAATATGTTCCACAATGGGTAAAATGATATTGGCTTAAAACAATGGCTTTGAATATCTAGAAATAAAGCAAAAAATATACTTATGCCTCCAAGCTCTAAAATTATTAGCCTTATTCAGAAAATAACGGAGATTTCGTACCGTGTCAAGGATAGTGTTACATTTTGTCGACATAGTTGTTATCAGTAAAAATAAAATAGAACAACGCGCTCGATTTACGGGTCAGGCGAACACCGCTTGCAGTTTCAATTCGAGGTGCGTGCAAATAATCGGCCCGAATATCGCTTTAGCTGATGCAGGCGCACTCCCTAAGTGCGTAATAACAATGGTACCGTCAAAAGTTAAAAAATATGGTTGTGTTCCATAATAGTATATTGCACGAGTATATAGTGCACAAAGTGAAGGTACTCTGTAACTAAACAAGTTTTGTTATTTAAATACAACAACACATAAGACATTAATACGATACGAATAGGAAGAAAACATATCATTTCTAAAGTAAAACGATGAATTATGCAATTCATTTTAGTGTTTCGAAATAAAAAAATAATTAGTTTTCTAGGGACTTGATAAATACGATTCGAATGAAAAATATAAATATTTAATAAAGAGGTTTGGAAAACATGTTGGAAATATGTTCGAATTACATACCTGCTTCAGTTTTCCCGGCCAACTACAACCCGTCTCTTCAAGACGAGAGTGAATAGGTGTCTTCTAGACTTTCGTGATACATCTTCGGCCACGTCATCACTTACCAACAGGTGAGACTGTGGTCAAACGAAGGTCTATTGTTAATAAAAATAAATAAAAAAATTCGGTATTACGTCTGTTTGAGCATGTATAAGTAGAAGCTTATGGACATAATAGCATTCTTCTCAAAGGTAATAAATATATCTTTTAAACTAAATAAGTCCAGATCTTGGACATAATCTGACAGCAAAGGCGTTCTATTAGTAAAGTCGTTCATGGAGACAAATTACTGTTAGCAAAGTTTAGAGCTGTTTAAGATAAGCAAAAGACCGATATTTATATCGGTCTACGGCTACCAAATGGTTTTGACCAACTCTATCAGACAAGACATTAGATACATTGATAGAAACTCAATTCACATAATGATATTTCAAGTTGTTGGTACAGTGCACTGCACATTGTACGCAAAATAAATAATGCACGCATACGGCGTAGGCTAAAAAATAGGATCCTGGCCGTTGTGACCTGAGCTATAAAACAATGGCTGATGTAAGCCCTGTTGGACTTGGTTTTTCCTAGTTCAGGCCGACAAGTAGGCAATGCACCTCACAAATAATTGCTTTTTGAATCAAAAGTTAAAAGGCGTGGAGTGTCTAGAGAGAAGTCACTACAGACAGAACATGAAGCCTAGTATGGGCGATTGAACATTTTACCTGCTAGTGGCCGAGTTCAAAATAACCACGGACAACAAACCTTTAGAGTCATTATATTGGTCAACAATCAAAATCAAGCGCCAATAATGGAGCGGTGTAGGTTTCTCACCGACATGCCTCGAATAATAAAAATAAAAGACTTGGTCTATCTTGTGAGTGACTATGAAAGCAGTCACGGTAACCTAAAATGAAACAAAGTAGTAGTAGGTACCTCTAAAACGAAACAAGTCGGTCAAACTCCCCGAAGATCAAAAAATGAAACTTCTTTTGAAGGTTTCAAAACGATTGGGATACATACTGACTGACTAATACTACAATTATTCATACAAAAACTCTGAAGAGATTCTGTTAAAAGGAAATAAAACTGGATTTCCTGTTAAATGAATGAATAAATGAACACTTTAGTGTACTAAAAGGTATCATACAGTTAAAAACTTATAATAGGTATCTAATTAAAAATAAACAAAGTACAAAGTACAAAAGGCGGCCTTGTCGCTGAGAACGATTTCTTCTAAAATAAAACACATGTTAAATATACCAGACACTCTTTTAGCAACTGCTTATAAAAGCCATGCTGAATAGTCGACATGAACTCCGACTGTGGACTTCTGTATGCGTGACAAGCTTGGTGGCCCAAAAGTTATGGAGAATATCGGGATGCACATACGACATAAGTACTTGTCTTCAACAACATCAGGCATAGATTATTATCATAGATAGATTATGAAATAGTTGTTAGAGACCGATTTATCTACATCACCTATATAATAGGAAACTTAACGACTGCTTAATGAAAATGCACGATTTTCCATCACTACTTAGGGTGGATGTGGATATTGCAATGTATTTGCTTGGTCCACCGCCAAGTAACCAACCACTAGCAGCTAGTAGTTACTGATTATTTCTGTGCATTTAATGAACTAAAAATCATGAAAAATATTTAAAAACTGGGAATTCCTGTCAACATCACTGTTAATAATGAAAAAGAATTGTCATCGGATGAGTTCAAATCATTTTGTCTTATCCCCATCGGTTCCAACAGAACGATGAAGAAGAAACACAGCTCCTTGGAATTGTAAAATGGCTCATCAAAATGAATTATTTATGAATGCGCTGTTGGCGTCTAAACAAATAATGAGTATATACTTAGAGTATATATATAGATATATATAATATTATTTACGGACAAGATTGACAGTCTGCCGCTGATTTACAAAATAAGAAAATAACAGAAGGTTGTGACAGAGACTAACTTTTGAAAGGAAAAAAAGAGGAATATATGAATTAAGAAAAACAAAAGAAAAGAACCCGAATTCAGGGTTGAAGGGAAGGTTTAAAGTTGAGAACATAAACTGAGAAAATAAATACTAGGAGTACCTATCGTTAGAACGATCATGGAAGGCTGAACATTTGAAAATAATTTGTGAATAAAAATAGTCCTCAATTTTAATGATGATGAAAGTAACCAATATCAAGAAGCAGAAGAAGATGGATTTGGCTAATATAGCTTAACATTAATTTTGACTAAATTCTGTGTGTAGTTCTGTGTTACCTTTTGAATTTATTTTGTTGTATATTCTAATGAGAATAATGTTGCCAGTTTAGCTTATTTTGTTGTAATTCATTTGGTTGGAAACTTATGCTTTATACCGTACTTACCTACTTACTGTGTAAAATTTATCTTATTGGAATTGGAAGTATATAGACTACTACATATAGACAACTAATTTATAATTACATATATATATATATCCTACTGACTTAAAATAATCATAGTCTTTTTACTTTGGGTGAATTGTTAAAGTTTTCATTTGTGTAAAAGGAAGAGATGTGAGGTACAGCGTGGAATTAAAGGGATTACGCTTGAGGTACCCGCACGTCGGCAGACAGCGCGGGACACGCGGCGCGTGCGGTGGTCTCGGGTGCGATCATAAAACATACTATCCAAGTGTTTCTGTTCCTAGTTCCCTCTCTATAGGAGTGACTGAACACCACACAATCCATTCTTTTTTACTACGGAACTGGTTCATCCATTACGACTGATCTACTGATGATGGTGATGCAATGACAATGGCTGAATACTAGGAAAAGAACAATAGAAGACCAGAGGGGATGTAATCAGGACCTAGACTTTAGGGCCAAGTGAAACTGTTTCATTTTTTTTAATACTACATCTATAATAACGGGGCACCCAATGGTATAGCGTATATTAATTATAATTACAAAATTTTAAACGTAAATGATTACAATATTCCTAATATCATACACCTACATATTTTCCTACATAATGAAATCATTCATTCATTCATTTAATTAAATCATTCCTACATCTACTTTGCCATGTTTGTTTATATTTTAGAATGAATATTTTTTGTTGTTATATATTGCATTTTGCAAGTCAATCTATCAACATAAAATGTATCTAGATACCCCTGAAAATGCCTTAATGCGGCCCTGTGCTCTACACAATGATTAATAGAACTGGGGATCTAGGGTTTTCCGCAACTTTGCGTAATAATAAATAAGTAATGAAACTACGAATTATTACAAAGACTTACTTTTGTATAAACCATTGAAATAACGTTTTTGTAAATTGACGCAAATAACAGAGGTGATTTTAATTGGCTAGGAAGCTTAAAAGTTTTTGCATAAGGCTTAGACAAACAATTATTTGCTTCTGATAAAGAACAAAAAATACACATTAATACGTTTTCAAATTAAATAAAAACGGATCGGTATTACGTTTCAAGGTTCAATATGTGAAAATGATATTGCTCCAAATTCAGAACTCAATCTAGAAATATCAGGTAAGTACTTACCTATATTTCTTTAGGTTTACAATAAAAGCACTTAGACAAGTGTTTGAAACAATACTTATTACATTAGCTAGAGCCAAGGAATAATTATGTTCCATATAAACTTTACCACCCTTTTTAAACTAATTTCAAAGTTAGATTAGCTTACGTGTTATTCTAGCACCTTTCATCATATGCTTCATACTAAATTGCATCGAAATAAGTTAAATAGTTACGTAGATACGTCTTACCAAACACTCGCAGCCTTTCACATTTATTTAATTTGTAGGATATTTATTACTTTTGATCTTTTACTACGCACGAAGATTCCAATCAGCACGTTCCCATCTCTACGTCAAACGAGATTTTGCAACACAGCATCTACCTACGTCACGGCGCGGCGCCTCATTGCCACGGCCGTTTATTATTATTTATTGTTATTGACGCGTCTGCGCAGTCACGCTGGGCGAGCGGCGCGCGCGCACGTCTCGAGATCCAAAGATTTCAACGCGCTCGACTCCCAAGCTACGTATTCACGGGGCAAAGTGTGTAATTGCACATTCTCGCAGTATTATCCAAACGCATTTAATCATTAAACGTGGGTTTTTTTATAAGTGCTACGATCTCACGAGGAAGGAAATACTTTTGGATATTTCGTTGCAAATAGCAAGGACAGTGAAAGTGATGAATTGAAACACGAATAATGTTCAAAATATTGTTGATATCATTGATCGCTGTGACCTTCGCTCAGGACTTCAGGATTGATGGCGAGCGTCGCCGGCTCAAGGTCAACGATGGAAGACTGAACGTTCCTGGATCAGCAAGCTACCACACGGACGAGCGGCCAGTGATCCAAGAAAATGTTGGGGGCTTCCAAAACGGTAACTTCGCCTACACCGACGGCATACTTAAAACTAATCTAAATTCCAGTCAGACCGCCAAAGAACGTCAGAATTTCCGGCCGAGAGAAGACACTTATTTGCAAGAAGGTGCAGCTTTCAGAAGACCAGGGAATGGCAAATTTGATGTTCACAGCAGTCGTGGGAGAGGCGAAATGTCTCATGAAGTCGCAAAACTTGATGAATATGGACGTCCAATTAATAACGAACAAGAAAACCAAAGAAAACAAAACACTTTTGATCAATCAAACGGGCCGATGGATCAAAATATAGATTACAATGCTCAAAACAATAATAGAAACGAAGGAAATGTAAACAGATTCAATACACAAAACACACAAATTAACAGACAAGACGATAAATCAACAAACACTCATTATTCTGGACTAAACGACCAACATAGTGACCAATATGCTAATAGGGAAATAAGTAATAACCAAAATAGACAAACCGGTCGAGGTCAAAGCACACAACAGATAAACAACCAAAGGTCAGAATCAAGAAGAGGCAGCTCAGAATCAAATGAGCGACCCACGACAAACAACTACGACCGAGAAGCAATCGACAGAGAGATAAGCAACCAAATATCTAAGATGTATTTTAAAGAAAGTACAGAACCAGCAAGTGGTAGTAAAAGCACTACAAGTAACGAGATTAGGAATGGAACTAAGGGCCAAGGTGACAAGTGGATATGGGGTGAGGTACAGACTACGACTCCAGGGGTCGATAATAGGGCATCGTTTGTTGGAGACCAGTGTCCCACGGGACAGGTCAAGTTTAATAACGTGTGTGTAGACGTAGACTGAAGATATAGTGCAGTGGAATTTGTGTGAAAAATATTGATATGACTTTTATGTGGAACTCTATTTCAGAGCCCGAATGCGAAGAAATTGTTGAAATGTTATCTGTGAGTGTTTAAATAATAGGTATGGGTACTGTTTTCTTATAAGACTGTTTATTAGGATGATTAATTTTATAGCTGACTATTTTGTGAACAAAGAGCCGATGGGAATTCCAGATCACAGGTGGAAATCGGTCGATGATGTAATCTACAGTACTTGCATGTACTTGTAGTAACTTATTTGTGTCAATTGGTTCCTTTGCGAGCATTGTTTGTTATATGTTGGTAAGATTGTATAGTAATGTAAATAGTGGTTAGGAGTTAAGGAAAATTTAATTTAAATTGTAAAATAGGTATAAATCTATTGAATAAATCATAAGAGATGACGCATTCCTCGCTCTAAATACCCATCATGGCATGTGTTGTGTTCCACTTGGTTTATTAAGAAAGAAATTTCTTTTTAGGGTTTCGTTCAGGGGCCATATTCCACTAATTTCAAAATAAAGGTCTCAATAGCGTCCTACTATCAAGATGGGTAAAATGACGTTTTTGCATTTGGTTTTCTACTATTTTGTGCGCTTGAAGAGACTTTCATTTAGAATGTCAAATTGGTAGTCATAAACATAATTGTCACAGCTATGAATGAACCCCAAAAAGT
This sequence comes from Eupithecia centaureata, assembly GCA_944547425.1. NCBI lineage: Eukaryota > Metazoa > Arthropoda > Insecta > Lepidoptera > Geometridae > Eupithecia > Eupithecia centaureata. Next base: position 1,939,955 of record OX155698.1, read on the forward strand.
TTGTGCTAGTAGAATACCAAAAAGTTTTTTTGACACGATACTATTTGAATGGTATAGCGATTCATTTAGTGGAATTCGGGCCCAGGTTTGAAACACTTATAGACTCGACTGTCTGTTTTTTTTTCACTCGTAAATACAATAGCAACTATCGAAGCTAAGAAAATATTAACATCAAATTTTAAACAGCTTAATAATTAGGTATTAAACAAAAATAAATTATTATGCTCCTGAGAAATGCTAATAATAATTTAAATTATCAGTAGGTACAAATTGTGATGTCAATTATTGTTAATATTTAAAAGAGACCTAGGCAAAGTTAAATGCGTTATCAATTGAAATACATACAACATATCAAAACAACTTTCTGTTTTTTTCTAGATTTCCTATAATAAATGCGGTAAGTAAGTACAAGACTTTTTGAAATACATAAAAATATAGGAATAGAAAAAAAAATAAAACTAGTTACAATTGAAAAAATTAAGCCAACTGCAGACGGTTGTAAACAGTCTAGACATAGCCCAATAAATTGAAAATATTCGCTCTATATTTTACCACTGCAGAGCGACCCATCTGAAATATTTAGGTATGCAATTTTTTTTAGGTATTCATCACATCATAGTTTCTAACTGGTAACGATAGTATTCGTATAGTTGACAGAAGTCGAAACCCTTGGCGCGCTTGTCACACTCGCGCTTGACGGATCTTGTTTTAATATTAGCTTCCAAGAATACACGCATCATTGTAATTTTGTGACGTGAAGTCAACACCAGCTGTTAGCTATAAACTAAATTACTACACGCAATTTTTTTTTTGCCTAGTTTTTCAATTAGATTGATGACCTCTGTAGCGTAGCGGGCGTAGGTCTACCTGCGAGGCAGGAGGTTGCAGGTTCGATTCACATCTTGGGACAAGTTTTTGTACGATCTGCAGATAGTTCAGCGTATATCTTTATGACCAACGAAAATTACAATCAAGGAATAGAAAAAATTACAACTATTATACATATACAATTGAAAAATTGAGCTAACTGCAGACGGTTGCAAAAAGTCTAGAGGTAGCTCAATTCATCCATGTCAATACCAGTCGTCGGGTCTCCAAGACACTGGCTGCATTACCACGCTGTATGGCAATGCTGATGCGCTGAGCCAGATACTCACCAGCTAGAGGGTCACGCGTCGCATCGACCAGAAGCTCAGATAATTTTTTAAAAACCCTTTCAGGGTATAATGTACGTTTTCGATGTATTTTAAACGCTAATAAAGCTTAGTAAATCAGTCGATTAGTAGTACCCACAACAAAATGTCTGCTTAGTTTAGGGCTAGATATTGCTGTTTGGATTGTGAAAGATGAATACAATATGTTTAAAAGATCCATACATTTTTTTTTATTTACAATAAATTACGTAAGGATTGTTATACAGGGTGTAACATTTAAAACGGTCAGTATGGGAAAGTCTGAAACTATAAGACATTCGAAGATCTCTTCTGAGGAACCATGTCATCGATTTTAGTGACAAGAAAAACTGCATTTAAAAAAATCTTGTACTTCTCTAAATCTCAGTCCGGGAATCGAACCCGGATGTTTTGAAAAATAAAACTAAAATTTTTTTGTAGGTCTTAGGGAGTAAATGTTACTGTGAAACGTAATGTCTAAAATTAATAAAATGCATGGTTCTCATAACCTTACATTTATTAAATTTTAAAATAAAATAAAATGCATTGTTTTCATTTTTTTTTTTTCCATAACACGTTTAGGTAAACTAAACTAGACTTTTAGGTGCGTAAAATTGACACTATGGTTGTTTGTAGCTCTTTGCTGATATTGCAACTTAAGTTAGTCAAACAAGTTATCAAAAGTCACATAACTAGACACGTTTTAAATGAGAACTTTCCCCAAAAATGGATTGGTACGGTCGGCCGAGGCCTTATAAAATGGCCCACGAGGTCACCCGATTTAACCCCACTAGACATTTTCTTAGGGTTCGTTGTACAAAACAAGCTACGACACCAATAAAGACCTAAAAGCAAAAATTTTAACGCAAATTCGCCACCTAAAGATACAAAACGCAATAGTAAGGTCGTTAACTAAACGAGTTAAATGTTGAAATGAAAAACAAAAATTGGTGGTCATTTCTAAAATTTAATAAATTTAAGGTTATGAAAACCATGCATTTTATTCATTTTAGACATTACGTTTGATAGTAGTATTTACTCCTTAAGACCTACAGAATCGAAATCAGACTAAAAAAAGTGTTAATTTTATTTTTCAAAACATCCGGGTTCGATTCCCGGACGGAGGACACGATTTTTTTTTAAAGTGTGAATACAGTTTTTCTTGTCACAAAAATCGATAACATGGTTCCTCAGAAGAGATCTTCGTATGTCTTATAGTTTCAGACTTTCCAATACTGACCGTTTTAAATGTTACACCCTGTATACCTACAAGGTGCCACATAAAGTGTGTGATTCTGGACCCCGAGAGGATCGACGTTTGATTTATATTTTTTTGAATTTTGTATTTTATGAAATATTTTGAAAATAGTTTAAGACGTATTCCTTCCTATTTGTATTTTTACATTCACGCTTTTGTTGAGCCTGAAATTATTACAAAAGGTCATGTATCTAAAGTATGTCCAATTGTGGCTTTGAAATTATATAACACTTATAATAATTTAAAAATACGCGTAAAAACAGGAATATCTTATCATCTATATCTCTTACATAAAGTCTTAAATTATTTTTTTATCAATTGAGCTACCTTTAGACTGTTTGCAACCGTCTGCAGTTAGCTCAATGGTTTCAATTGTAAATACTAGTTGTAATTTTTCTATTCCTTGCTTGTAATTTTCGTTGTTAATAAAGATATTCTGTGTTTTTTTTTTTAATAATTCATATTCAAAATTTAGAGATCCTCAAACAAAGTTGATCTATGATGTTGATAGCTTGCCAAATAATCTCTTTAGTTTAGTTAGTCTAATTGACAACAGCGTATCCATGAATACCTAATGAATTTACCTATCCCACATGTTAATTAAATATTCTGTGATTAAATTATATAATGTTGTGTTCTGAACCACATACTTACCTAGATGTATTTTTATTTATCAACTGTTTACATTGGTTTATGATCTACCCGCGATTTCGCACTCGTCGCGACTTGGCAAACGTGTGTAGGACGCCCTCCGGCCAGGTGGGATGACGATCTGCGGAAGGATGCTGTCAGATGCTGGATGCGTCAAGCTGAAGACAGGGCGCTGTGGCGTTCATTAGGGGAGGCCTATGTCCAGCATTGGACTAAAATAGGCTGATGATGATCTAATCAACATCATCTAAAGATAACCAGAGCTTGTGTTATGGGTTCTAGTTGACTAATGTACTTAATACAATACATATACTACATAGAATGGAGATATAAATATATGAATATGTAGATATAAAATGACATCAGTGTTATCAAAGTGGATTTAAATTAGTAATTTCCATGACTGTTATGTATCAAGAAAGGCCTTGACGTAACTATTAGAGGTATTATTACGCCTGCGGCTAGTATGGCAATAAAATGTCACAGCGAGCACTAATTAGCTACACAGACAACACCTAGGGTAAACGTTTGTCTTGATTGGGGACCGCGACTCAGCAAACGTAGTGCCTGCAGTCTTTCGAAGATCGTCATCCCTCCAGCCAGGTTAGGTGACAATAATATGCGAAAGACAGCTGGCAGATTCTGGATGCGGCAAGCTGAAGACAGCTAGGGCGCTATGGCGCGAGTTAGGGGAGGCCTATGTCCAGCAGTGGAATATTAGGTTGATGATAAAACTGTAACAATGCTAACATTTACCATTTGGAGACTGAAAAGCTGAATTTCATTGAATATGGCCCAACAACGTTACAACGTTCGTGGTAATGGTTCAAACTATCGTTATTTTCATATTTTCACAGCTCGATTCGCATACACAGTGCAGAATTATCAGAATTTGATAGATTGACGAATGAAAGATCAAAGTTCAAAGATAAACCAGCCGTCAAAACAAAGCTTCAATCATTTTTTAACAAGATTTTGATAATAGTTTTCTTTTAAATATGGCTGTAATATTGATTTTTTCGAAGTATTTGTAGGTAGTGACTAAAATTAATTAAAGAGCCGTCATTTTTATTTTCGATCGATAAGAAAAGTAATATTTTTAGTGCTTTCAAATTAAGGTCGCGTCCGAATGGGAATTATATTGAGATAAGTTGAGCTACCTCCATATTGTTTGCAACATTCTGCAATAAGGCAACATTAATGAGTTGAAATGATACAACTGAATTACTTTACAGCGTCAAAGAAATGGAATTACGTATGTTAACATGAAATCTACGAAATCCTCCGCTTTTCCTGATTCTATTAATAAATCAGGCAAGACATGAAACAAGATTACAAGATACAATAAAAAGGAAAACCGTTTCGATTCTGGTTGAAATGTTTTTATTTTATTTGGATACCTACTTGCAAATGTAGGTTGTCTCAAATATTTTAAATTGTATCAGATTTACCATTGCTCTGATGCAATTTGATTTGTAGCATCTGGTCGATGCGACACGTGCCTTTCTAGCTGGTGAGTATCTGGCTTGCAGCGCATCAGCATTGCCATACAGCGTGGTAATGCAGCCAGTGTCTTGGGGGCGCTTCCGACTGGTATTGATGTGGATCAGTTGAGATACCTCTAGACTGTTTGCAACTGTCTGCAGTTAGTTCAATCTTCTTAAATCGGTTCAATCTATTAATAATTATAGTTTTAATTGGTTTCAATTCCTTGATTGTTATATTCGTATTAATAAAAAAGCAGCTAAGCAGAGCTCTGTCCCTCGCACTAGGTCTCCGAAGAGCCTGGTTTGTGGCGAGGTTACAGTGATTTGCTTTGGACTCTTGTCTATTTGCGATTTAATTAGTATATTTCTTTGTTAATAAGGCATGTAACGTTGTAATTGTATCAATGTACATCCATACGTTAAGTATATGAATAAAGAGTTTTTTGTGAGTACAAGTAACAAACATTATAAAAAACTATGCGATAAAAATGGCGAGAGATCGGAGATTTCCATACAATTACCATAGCTGATGTAATTACCGACTTTGTAAACAAGGTAGGATTTAAGCGGCCACAGTGTGGCATGTGGCGCCCGTCAGCCTCAAAAACCGCAAAATGTTTCCATTGGATGGGGAAATTCAGAATGTCACTGGATTTGTGGCCTCATTTACCGCTTGCTTTATTTATCGGCTACGCATGCTCTACGCTTTTACTGATTTTGAAGTAAGATCTTCTTGGATACATCCAACTGTGATGACGACCGATGTCGTGCGGTTGCAGGTTCAATTCCCGCCTTGGGACAAATTTCTGAACTGTATTTTCCACGGTTCTGGGTGTTTTCTATGTGTACTTAGTAAAAAATATCTGTGTAATGTATTGTTTACCTAGTGCCCACAACACAAGCTCTGTTTAGGGGGCTAAATCAGCATCACTACATAGTATAAAACAAAGTCGCTTTTTCTGTCCCAATGTCCCTTTGAATGCTTAAATCTTTAAAACCTCGCAACGGATTTTGATGCGGTTTTTTTTAATAGACAGAGTGATTCAAGAGGAAGGTTTATATGTATAATAAAACCGTGCGAAGCCGGAGCGGGTCGCTAGTTAGGTATATTTACTGTCTAAACAGTTAAAGAAGTATCGTCACACTCGGATGCGTTACGCTGAATCGGGTTTACTCGGCTCCAGTCGTCATCGTCATCAGTTTTTATTGTCATTACATGCGTCATAGTGCGTCATAGTAACTTAGTGTAGGACGCTCTCCAGCCAGGTGGGATGACGATCTGCGAAAGACTGCTGCCAGATGCTGGATGCGGCAAGCTAAAGACAGGGTGCTATGGCCTTCATTAGGGGAGGCCTATGTCCAACAGTGGACTATAGGTTGATGATGATGATGCGGCATAGTACCGTGTTGTGACTTCTCATTTTACTATACCAATAAGTCTGCCACTCTGTGAAATACAAACCTTCGCAACAATAGATATTTGGAATACAAACAAGCCAGTTTGCGTTTCCAATTACGGAACCCTGATTGCCGTGAACCGGTGGAAACAAAATGATCTGCAGTCCTTGGAACTGCGACACAGAACCAGTCATGTTGTCGTATCGGCCATATTTTTGTAACCTGCTCATGTTTTGCTGATATAAAATACTTCAAGTTAGATAGGTGCTATCTTGCTTAACCAATATTATATCACTACATAGTATAAAACAAAGTCGCTTTCTCTGTCCCTTTGTATGCTTAAATCTTTAAAACAACGCAACGGATTTTGATGCGGTTTTTAATAGATAGAGTGATTCAAGAGGAAGTGCGAAGCCGGGGCGGGTCGCTAGTAATGTATAAATTAAATAATATAATGAGATAGTACCAATAAGCAATTAGTAAGTAGATACTAGGCGTTAGCATTAAATTATGGTAGTAATTTTCAACGAATGGTAGTTTCAAGTAATTGAAATGAAATTTGGTATGTAGATAGTTTAGAACCAAGAATAGGACATGCTAATAATACTTTCAAAAATAAAGTTTTGAGTGGCCTAAATACGGTGATAAAGTTTGTATGGAAAATTATTTATCCTCAAAACTCGGTAACTATAAGAGAACTGAGAAAGAAATAATTAAACATGTTTTTTTTTTTAATTTTTACAGAATAACTCCCAGGGGTGGTGTTATAAATAACTGAAATTTGCATAATAAAAACTCTGGTTCGCATCTAGTAGGTAGTAGTAGGTACTATATTAAAAAACAAAGTCGCTTCCCGCTGTCTCTCTGTCCCTATGTATGCTTAAATATTTTAAACTACGCAACGGATTTTGATGCGGTTTTTATTATTAGATAGAGTGATTAAATAGGAAGGTTTATATGTATAAATACACCCGTTCGTAGCCAGGGCGGATCGCTAGTTATATATTGAAAGCTATATCCAGTAGGTAAGTAAAAGGGTTTCGTTCGAGTGATCGTAAAAATTGGCGGCATGATGTAATATTTGGACTCCAGCTGGCGTGGCGAGGGTACTTATTGTTTTTCCGGGGTTTGCTTTAACGATCGATTTATAGAAGGGAATGAAAAGATACAGTTGAGTTGATTGGTTATTTACCGAGCTTTATGGAGGTTTAAAACTTTACTACACTTTTGATTAAGTAGAGTCTTTCGGCAATGTTTCAAATTCAAACTCAGTGCTTTATTTCCTTGAGGACTCTTGGATTCGACTTAAAATTCATCCTACTAATTATACCTATAAACGCGAAAGTTTGCAACTATGGATGGATGTTTGTTACTCTTTCACGCAAAAACTACTGGACGGATATGGATGAAATTTGGCACAGAGATAGATTATAGACTGGAATAACTGAAAGCTATATTTTATCCCATAATTCCCACGGGAACAGGAATTACGCGGGTGAAACGCGAGGCTAGTGTTATATAAGTATAATTAAAACTAGGAAATAAAGCGCTCGCTTAAATTTCTCACTTCTGTCTTTTTAAGATTCAAGATTATTGGGTTAGAGAATGCTCCAAGTAAGAAGGGTAACTGATTGCTATCGAAATGATTGTACAAAGGACTTCACGCCCAATTAATTTCGTTTATTTTGAGATAGCTATAAGGAGGCCTCGCAATAACGGCAGAGCAAGCGGCAATGTAATTTGTTGTAATATTTGCCTTCAATGTTATTTTATTTAGCGCTTTTGTTGATTCCTAACCGGTTATGAAAATTCTCACGTCACTTTGTTTCTTGTTTACAAGTTTAATTACAGTTATAAGGTACGCAGGACTCGATTTAACGGACACAATGTAAAGGTAAAATCTTGCTATTTATTATAACGGGTTAGGTACATCTTATTTACTAGATCAAGATGAAAAAATAAGAAATACACATACTTTAAAATGAGATACCGTGGTTATGTTGACCTGTGGGTCAACCTTAACATTGGAACATCGGTTTCGAATTTTCTCTACTAAAAGACAGACGTCGTGGTTGGAAAATTTTAGCATTCGGTCTTTTCAACTAAGCTTAGTTTTCTTTTAAATTTCTAAGTGTAATCGTTAATATTGTATACCATCGTTTCATTCTCGATATAAATGTGTTCAATATCTTCGAATGAAATGACTTCATACACTATCGATTGAACTTCACTTGAGAATAGTTAAGAAGTTCGTTTGATCAATCAAAAATAATTACAAAGTGGTAATACATTCAAAAGGGTTTTGTATGTTACAATTGAACAGAAATTAATTCAAATGAGATCTTCCATTGAGATTGCTAAGGCCACTATTTAGGTAGACCACTAAACAGTGGGTCTAGCAAGTTCTTTGAAGGCCACATCGTTTAGCACCCTTTCAGGGCACTTCTAATACAACCGTTCTCTTCGGTTTATATAAGTCCGGTCAGGTACAAAGCCTATACAAAATGGACTGGAGCTAGAAAGGACCGATTTACAGACCATAGCTGAAAGGCGTTCAAAAATAACCACGGAGTTAGTTTTCGCTAAATTTGTATCGGAATTAAATTTAATTCAGCTGCAAAATAATTATAGGCAAGTTGATTGAAATGTCAGATGCAGACTAATTATAATACCTACGCTTTGAAGTTGAAAGGTAGGTCTAATAAATTATAGCTTAATGAGAATTTAAATTATGACCCCACGTTGGGCGCCAAAATTATTTTACGATAAGCCTAGTGCAAAATTGTGATTAGAATTCTGGATTACTACAATGTTAATCATTAAATTATTAATTCTACAATACAGGCGCTTACCAAAGGTTGAAACTGCAATGGAATTTTTATATCGAAATACTTTGGTACTCTGAAAAGTGACAGTGTTCTGAAAATATATTTAATTATATGTAGATAATTGTAAATAAGAAATAAACTTTTCTCAAGTGGAATGTATTTATTTTTCCTACCTTTTAATGTTTTAAGTGTATCATATATTTTATCGATATGATAATCGATGGCCAAGGCTGGAATCGAACGCGCTACTTTCTGCGTCGACGACGACGGGAGACTTTCACTTGCCGCGCCACCATTTGACCAAAATCTAACCAGCATTTTTTGAGTTTTTCCTACTAATGAGTGAAATTTAAAGTCAGTTGTTAATTTTTATAAAAACATCATATTAAAGTAAATCAGAAAGATTTGACCCAGAGGCGATGACCTAGATCCCGAAACTATCAGTGTAGGATTAAGTGATTATTTACAGCGACTTAGCCAGTCAATGTGACGTCTCTGCCCCAGATATCCACGGCTAGAGCTCTGAAGATAATCTTACTAATATTATAAATGCGAAAGTTTGTTTGGATGTATACTTAGATGTATGAATTGAATTGCGTGAAAGAAGAACAAACATCCATACATGTTTGTTCCACTTTCACACAAAACTACTGAAATTTGGAATAGACTTGGTTCTAGCCCTGAAATAATACATAAGCTACTTTTTATCGCAAAATCAGTTCCCACGGAATAAAAAAAGTCTTGAAACGCGTGCGAAACCGCGGACAGAGGCTAGTACCAGATACTTTTATTAAGGTGAACCTTCTAACCTACAGCTTGGCAAAAAAGTCTTGAAACGGAACTAATTTTTTTGTTTAATGGCAACATTCTTAAAACAATGACGTTTGATGTAAAATTGTAAACAAAGATTACGAATTCTCGGATTTTTTACTTGGATCGGTCAAGCGGTGGTGATAAAGTGACGAAAAGTGAAAAATAATGAATAAAACAGTTAGAAGTGCTGCCAGGGAGGTTATGTCTATGGTATACAGGCGATGTCTGGCAGAATTTGTGGCCAGAACTATTCTTTCAGATCTCCACAATGTTTTTCAAAGAACCGCTGTTATGACAGGTTTGTGAGAGTTTGTTTTGTAATTATAAGTTGAATCAAAGGTAACTTGATAGTCCTAAAGCAGGATTAAATTAAAGTTCCACGGAACAAGTGAAATATTCAACAATAAACATCGGGCAGTTAGGTTATGTTTACGTTTGCTCTGCGTACTCTGCTATAGCGCGGGCATAGAATTTGATACTTGAGCTAGACTAGCTAATATGTAAATCTATTTCTACATAATTTAAATGTTGTGTTATTTCTTTGTAATAAAGTTATTATAGCGTTTGTATTTGAAATGGTCTAGAAATTAGGTGCCTAAATAATAAACTGAATAAGGTAAGATAAAGGTATCATAAAAAGTTTCTTCTTTATAGGAAGCAGCTGAGCGTGCTAAAACGGAACGGATCCAAGCTATTACGGAGGAGGATTGGAAGAATTCGTGCCAGCACGTAATAATAATAGAAAAGGAATACTGTGAGAGAGAACCTACAATGTATTAATAACAATGTATTAAATTTTAATTTACTTTATATTTTTTTCTTTATATACTTACATAACGAGAACCTTGCTCAATTAAACAATATTTACTGATACTAGTATACTATGTGTGGATATAAATGTACGTATAACAGAAATATACACCTAAGTATCAAGACTAGCTTGGTGCGCTATAGGTGTTGCCATAAGGACCTACAGTGGCGCCCCCATTATTTTCTACTCTTTTTTGCCAAGCTATATGTGATACTAACGTAAAGTGAAGGTCGGAACTGATTCGGTAGAGTTTATGGTTGAAGTCAAGGCTATACCGAAAATTGACGTATATAAAACACGGCTATGTCAAAAGTATGGCATTCGGAAAGCAGATAGAACTCAAAACGACTGATAAAGTTTATTTCTGCTCCTGGAACCTGGAATAAAAACTGTCGCCCAACGTGGGGCGGCCATAAAAATCTTGAAAGTAAGATTTTACGACTTCAAATGAAACTGACTCCGCCATACATCCACTTAGATCTTAATACCCGATGAGTGAAGATACACAAGTTAATGTGAACCCATTTGTGAGCACTTACCTGAGTAAATATCTTATTTTAAGTAAAAATCTCACGACCCCTGGGATCACCGGGCTCTGATTCGAGATACGAGTGAGAGCAATAGCAAATAATACGAAGGTTATACGGATAGATAAGGACGGAAAAAGGATATCAGATTAAAGATAGGTAGGTATATATATAAAGTGTCCTAATTACAGGCTGTTTTATTTAGTTTAGTTACCTACAACATAAGCTTAATCTACTCTTTTTGTCAATGCTAAGTAAAAGCTTAGTATAAATTATGAATTAGATATTGAACAAATTTCAGAAGTTTATTGCACAACCCTATGGGTAGTTTTGTAAAAAAATTACGTGATTAATTTAATTGCGTGATTAATTAAATTAATTGCATTGTGTTATAAAACACGATTGGTTATTTCTCGATAAATATTTTTTGTAATTAACTATGTAAGTACCTACATGTTTTACATTGCTTTTTATCTCAGAAATAGTACACCACTTTTGTTAGGTTTTTGTTTTCTCAAGAAATATATAAAAAATTCTTCGGTTTTGTCTTTAAAATTTCCGATTGTTGTTTCATTTACTTACCTACTTGAAATTATGTAAAAATCTTTTCTGGCGCCAAAATATTTCATTTTCTTTCAACCATCGCCTTCCCGCTCGTCTTAGCGAAGACAGCTTAGCTTACAATCTGATAGTGCAGTGACGTCTAGAAGTGGTAAAGTGCTGTTGAATCTGCATAATGTTAATGATGCATTATACATTCTGCTAGAATCAAACGGTGGTGGTGGCGATGACTCATTTATAGGCGGTTAACCTTTATTTTTGAATATTTAACTGAGATAGGTAGGTTTTGTTTCTATGATGGACATATAGGACCTATCTATGGTTGGACAGTTGTCTTACATACTCCCCAAAATTATCAATCAAAACAACACATACTTACCACTTTGTGTTCTTTTGATTGATAATGTTTGGGGTTTATTCATTAAAAGCCCAGTGTCACGTGATGGAGGATAAACTTTAATGTCTACTTTAATTCCAGTGACAATTCTTTATTTTATTTTATCAAAGAGATCCAACAGAAGAATCTCAAAAAATACAATTGTCAAAACAACTAACTTACGTCTTACTTAAATCAACATTTATTTAAGAAGACCTTTAGAATGTATACATAAGTAGGTACAGAACTTCTAGAATGCATTAACAAAAAGCATCTAACTAAAGCTTTGTAATAAAAATAGGTACTAGGTACCCTGGTAGGGAGATGCCAGTTTCATTAAATTATCTATGGGACATTTTAAAAGCGCTTCCAGACCTACATAGTGTAAGGAGACAGTAATAAAACATGGTAGAATATTCTAATTTTCATTAATTATTTTTACGTGATTTGATCATAAACGAATATGTTACTTCCGGTTCCTTTACAATAGTATTTGAATTGTAAAATAGATATTTATGTGCAGTTAATTATATCGTTCAAATTATGTAATTGTATTTTTATCACTAAAATGACTAGATGCGGTACTAGGTAGCAGTACCGCGTACTTCCGTTTGACAGCCATGTTGGCATAAGTGATGTTTATTTATATAGTCGCGAGAGCGAAAATGATCAGGCTCATTCTGTAATTCGACGAGGAAAGACCTCAAAGGAGAAAGTGATTGTTACTGGTGTCCTGCTGGACAAACTTATCGTAAAGGTTAGTCATTTGTGTTTATATTATATTTTTGTGATCTAAAATGTTGAGAAACTGTAATAAAAGTGATTACGAGCAGCCTTACGTACATTTTCCTTTTAGATTAAAACCCATCCCTTATAGCTCAGAAGTGGGATGTAACGGGTGTTTTTTTTTTCTTTTACTCTTTAAAAGAAATGAACCACCAGTTCACACTCACTTTGCCTACTATCTCAAACCTCTCGTTTGTCATCTTGATAATGTTAATGTTTTATCCTTCAATATCGAAACGTTACATAAAGCTGCTCGTAACATTTTTCTTGCCTATTCTTTAATATTTTCCACTCTTTAGCTAGCCATTCTGCCACATGTCGTCCAAGTCCAACGCCATCATGTGGCAGTTGGTCGCTGGAGGCTGGACGGTGAATACGATGTGCTAGGGCTTCCTTTCCCCCGCGAGTTTCCTTTTCCCCGCTCTAAGTTGTGCCAGAGCTTCCTTTCCCCCGCTCTAAGTTGTGCCAGAGCTTCCTTTCCCCCGCTCTAAGTTGTGCCAGAGCGTCCCCCGTTCTTAGTTGTACCAGAGCGTTTCCGAAATTTAACTTATTAGCCGCTGGATGTTTTTGAAGGAGCATTGAATACCACTCGAAGGGCCGCAGTGATTTTCATGTGGTTTCAATTGATATATATTATGATATGAATAATGTGTAACCCTATTTCATGGGGCGTGCGCGCGGCTTGTGGGGTCGCTGGAGGTGAAGGCGACGGCCGCCGTGCTGCCGGCGGGCGGGGCGCGCTGCTGATGGGCCCGCGGCGCCGGAAACACTGGCTGATCTCAGTTCCCGTCGGCATCTGCGGTGGCGGCGGCCTGCACGGTGGTGTGGCCTGCTGTGAGGCCGGCCGCAGACTTGTCATCGACCTCTTGCAGCGAAGAGGAAGCGCAAGAGCGAGCTGGATTCAATCATCTTAAATTTCGAAAGTAAACGCAGGTGAACCTCTCTCTCATCAAGAGATGGGTCAAATAATAGACGTGAGCGTAATTGTCGCGTAGGGACTAGCTCCAGCAGGATGGCCGAGCTGTAAGGAGACAGTAATAAAACATGGTAGAATATTCTAATTTTCATTAATTATTTTTACGTGATTTGATCATAAACGAATATGTTACTTCCGGTTCCTTTACAATAGTATTTGAATTGTAAAATAGATATTTATGTGCAGTTAATTATATCGTTCAAATTATGTAATTGTATTTTTATCACTAAAATGACTAGATGCGGTACTAGGTAGCAGTACCGCGTACTTCCGTTTGACAGCCATGTTGGCATAAGTGATGTTTATTTATATAGTCGCGAGAGCGAAAATGATCAGGCTCATTCTGTAATTCGACGAGGAAAGACCTCAAAGGAGAAAGTGATTGTTACTGGTGTCCTGCTGGACAAACTTATCGTAAAGGTTAGTCATTTGTGTTTATATTATATTTTTGTGATCTAAAATGTTGAGAAACTGTAATAAAAGTGATTACGAGCAGCCTTACGTACATTTTCCTTTTAGATTAAAACCCATCCCTTATAATAGGTACACGTCTTGATAAATACCATATGTATCTAGCCTGTAACTTGTTTTACAATAACAAAACACTAGGACACCTGCCAACAAGAGTAAATAAACTTGACAGAGTGGTCAGACAAGAATCAAGATACAGCTAAAGAGTCAATAACCAAGAGAATACGGTGAGTTTTATATAAGTACCTACTTACTTATGCTAAGACAAAAATACCGAACGGGTTCTGTTCCTATTATTGTTTTTCTCATGTTCATTACTAATCAATACGTATTATATGATATTACTTACTAAGAACACTCGTGCTAAATAGAAAATTGACTAGATAAGGTCCATGAGGAGTTTCCTCCTGCGAACACTCAGGTTGTGGAATGATCTCCGAAGCTTTCTCCCGGAACAACGACATGGGGTTCTTCAGAAAAGGTCTAGGGTCGGTAACGCGCGTGTAAATGTCTCTGATGTTGCAGACGTCGTCGTCGTCGACGTAATTGAAGTGAGTGGTTTTTATAGAAGTGAAAAAATGAGGTGCTAAACTTTGATTATATACTTACTTGGTATATAATCAAAGGTGCTAAAAAATAATTTATTCTCAAAGTGGGCAGTAGACAAAACTGTTTGAGAACCCCTGGGCTAGGTGATCAAGCCAGCGGCAGACATTTATTTGTCCTTTGAACAAATAGGTAGGTAACACCTAACTAACAGATACTGACAAGTATTTTTTTAATTGCGCAAGTTGGCTTTGGTATCACTGCGGCCATGATAGGCCTATTGTGATGGCCATTTAACCTGTTCAGCCAAAGAATGCAGCGTTTATCCCCACTAACCGTCGCAGCTGCTAGGACTAGTATTCTCTTCGGGGATGACTCTCAGCTCTTCTGACCTTAGTAGGTGTTTGACCAGATGAATGCTTCGTTTGTGCATTAGGTATTGCTCCACAGTGTGGTGTGGAGGAAAAACCTCTTTTTTGAGGTTTTTCATTGTGAGTTGATTGGCCCCCTGTGTTCAGTTGGCTCTTAATGCGTATTTACTTTGTAAAACCCGAAACTCAGCCTTATTTACCTGAAACTCAGCCTCATTTACCTGGATCTCAGCATGATTTACCTGGATCTCAGCCTTATTTACCTGGATCTCAGCATTATTTACCTGGATCTCAGCCTTATTTACCTGGATCTCAGCATTATTTACCTGGATTTCAGCATTATTTACCTGGATCTCAGCATTATTTACCTGAAACTCAGCATTATTTACCTGGATCTCAGCATTATTTAGAAAGAAAAAAAGAAAACCTGAAACTCAGCATTATTTACCTGATCTCAGCATTATTTACCCGAAACTCAGCATTATTTACCCGGATCTCAGCATTATTTACCCGAAACTCAACATTATTTATCTGGATCTCAGCATTATTTACCCGAAACTCAGCATTATTTATCTAGATCTCAGCATTATTTACCTGGAGCTCAGCATTATTTACCTGAAACTCAGCATTATTTACCCGAAACTCAGCATTGTTTACCTGGATCTCAGCATTATTTACCTGGATCTCAGCATTATTTACCTGAAACTCAGTCTTATTTACCTGGAACTCAGCCTTATTTACCTGAAACTCAGCATTATTTACGTGCGCTGATATAGAAATAAGACTGATTACCTGTTTTCTTTGTAAAAAGAAATAGCGAAATAGTCATAATGCGACGGTTCTATTTCTGATTTGGTTGACAAATGAGAAAGCTAAACGTAAAATACTTACTATACCAATTTATACATAGGTAGGTACCTAAGTAGTAAGCGATTTGTATTTGAATGCGAAATTGCGAACCATTTGAACTCATTCTACTCCTTTGAGAGTTTAAATATAAAACGATTGTACCTATGCGTGCACCTACGTCTCTTTTAAGAGATTCACCGACCTTATTACAACTTTATAAACCGTGGGTGGTGTTGCAGTCGTGTTAGAAAGGATAAGAGTCGATTAATATTCCTTATTATCATGTGTTATGACGGGGTTATGAGTAGGTAAGGTAGGTACCTACCTAACTACTTACCTATTAACTTGTTTGATATGATGTGGGTACTTATCTTTATATTCTCTGTTAAAGTATTTACTCTGCGAACCTTGTTTTATTTAAACTTGAATGAATAGGTAGGTATATATTCCTTAGTTATTTCTAAAGCTCGTACCTAATTTTTATTTTCTTATGGGCTGACATTTGTTTTGTACCTACTATATCCTCGCAGTCACACCTACTGATGATAAGACAAATCAGTTTGACAACCAGGAAACGGCGTAATAAATTCTGTGGTAGGTAATATGTTAAGATACCTACCTATTGTAATTGTACCTACCTAGTTCAAAACTATAGGTACTAACACGGACAAGATTAGACTGTTGTTACCTACATATTATGTTAGGTTAAAAACCTGAAAAAATGTAAACACCACAAGACGTTTTGTTTACTAACAATCAAAAGAAATTACTAAAATAAATGAATCCATTACTTGTTCAAATTTATTCTATTCGGCTATTCTTACCAAGCTCCTTTTAGACGGATTAATTCCACTTTTACTTCCTGTAATAAACCTGAAAGCCTCGTGGCGCAGCGCGAGTGTGAATTCAATGAATCATTAGTATTTGTAGCGTCGTAATAGATTTGACGATCGAAATTATCACTTCATAAAAGCATCACGCGCTCACCGAACCGGGTAAGTGGGTAATGTATTTATATTTCTCAAAACGGGTCACTGGAACGCTGATGTTTTACAAAATTTGGACATAAAAAGAATCAATGACTAGGATAAGACTGCTACTCACCCCAAAAATCACTTTGCACTTTGTGACTAATTACAAAACACACACGATAACTCTTACTACAATCTGAGCACACAATAACACACGCGGAGTAGTTGCGACCAACCGAGAAACGCGTCTTCTCCGGGCGACGGCCGCCACACGACTGGTTGGCACGATGTTTACGCCGCGTCGCGCACGCGTGCTAACTACCCTCCGTGGAATCAAATATTATTTTCACTCTGCCGCCCATTTGTCAAATAGCAGTCTTTATGTCGTTGATATAAAAGCTACAATAGCGATTATAGTCGGCGACTTGAGGTGCGTTGGTCAAGTCTTTTGTGACGATGTCCTTTTAACAGCGAAGAGAAATGGCCAGTTGTACAACTTTTTAATTTATAATTTACTTATTCAGAAGTGGACCGGTTGATTCGCGCTCAAGCCCCGCGTCGTCGGACCCATGTGGGTCAAATCCGTTTCATTTCAGTAATGCCGATAGTAAGGTGAAATACTGAGGGCATTAGAGTTCGTTTACTGGCGCCCTAACGTGGGGCGTCTGAAATGACATTCGCTGGAGCTAATTACTATGTAACGAGACTTTGTCGAATAAATTTTTGTGAAAAGTACCTAATTAGAATTTACCGGCAATCTAGAAATGCGACGACGATATTGCAATAGAATATGTAATTAAATAAAAGGAATAAAAGAAGTTTCATTTCGGGGATTTTGAAACGCGCGCTCGGCGCTTAGCTTCGTATGATGACGTCGCATCTTACAAAGCGCCTGCCATACGTTAAAATCGCTGGTTTAAATTATTTGTTTTAGCATGCTCCTTTCATGTCGTTGATTTTTATAAAATTTGAACTTAATGAAGATTAATATAAAAGGTAGGTACAATAACTACATGTATATAACTGTATATAATGGAGGTCACCCCAGCAGTCGGATAAATAAAGAAACGCGACACTGATCCCCTTTGAATAAATTTGCACCGCGTTGGGTGCCATTGTTGCCTTCTGCTGGAAGTAAACTTGTCAAAGACCGAGTTGGATGAAACCAGAGTAGTGATATTTTCTGTAGTTTTTTCTTTCACTAATCAGTCGCTAAAGCCGGATCCCCTTCCATTACTCGTAATGCTAAGACACTAGGTAATCTTACATTATACCGTAAGTAATTAAAGTCATGCGTCGACTGCTGGAAAAGATTACTGACATTGAATCTTTAGATAATTCCTGCCTTAACTTTTTAAAGTCTGAGACTGAGTGCCTACAACTGACAAAATAACTATTAGTAATAACTAATAAGGATGTATTAGAAAATGAAAGCCAAAACTGTTTTTCCACTTCATACTCACTGTATGTCTTTATTTTTTTTTATATTTTTTATCATCTTTTTAAACTTTTTCTTTTAATCAAAATTTTATAATAATATTAAATATACTTTAGGTGTATTTACAGAATATGTACAAGTGCCGTATGTACATGTGAGTTGGTTATGTACAAGTTTACAAATAAAATAACATAGGTAGGTATATTTATGCTAACCGTACATTCGTTATACTGATTTACAAAACTCTGGCTACACTGACTGGTAAGAAAAATCGCCCCCCGAGAATTTATTACGAATCTTATAAAATAAATGCATTTTCATCACACTACAGTAACAATACCCGATCAATTTATAACAATTGATATATCTCGGATCCCTTTTTCTTGCCAGTGAGTGTAATGTCTTACAAATAATTCGTACCGTAAGTTTAGGTGCACTCGTTACGCATAAGTATATCTTAATTTTAATCTAATTTATGGTGAAGGCTTTCTTCTATTATTAATGTAAGTAATTTCACTTTTACTAAAAATATATCTAATACAGCATAAGGCAGAGTAACCAATCTATCTCAATGCCTGAACTATGGTCTCACAAAAATATCATTGCCGTTTAGTTCCCAATTATATTAGAAAGGAATTTTTACTCAAAAAACTTAAACACACAACAGCAATCCTACATCCACAATAACTTTTAGGGCTGGCTTCGGCTAAGCGAATCAAGTAATAATTGAAAACACCACTCAAACTCACTTAAACTGGTAGATTTAGTTCGACACTATGTGGCTACAACAACTTAAACATTTGAGCACTTGTGAACACATCACGTATTGGAACGACAATGGCAGTGGCAGTTAGAAAAATAACCACAATCTTCAGAGTAACACAACTGAGCATTTTTCGAACAATGTCTAATCATTGAGAATGTGTATCTTGATATAAGTACTCAAGTTATGATATATGCTCAATACTACAATACTGGAATCTGAACCTCTAAGACCAGAGTTCACCAAAAGATGATAAAAATTTGTTTAAAAGTTTGTGTAAGCAGTTGTGTGGAGGACAACATTTTTCATTCATTAAAAGCTGTGGTTACACATAGAAGCCGTGGCCGGGCCGGAGGCGAAGGCGTGCGAGTTGTATCCTATTGAATTATATGAAAGACTTCACATCAGTCTCAGTTCAATATGAGGGACCGGAGGCGGTGCGGTGCGGTACCAATAAGATACAACTCGCACGCCTTCGCCTTCTGTGTGTGGCGGCTTTAAACGTCAAAGTTAACCGAGCGACCGAAGCAATAAGTCTTACTCTTATCTTTTAGTGAACACCGGCTATTGACCCCACAAAGAAAACTAAAATAAATGGACAAACAATGGCAAACCCAGTTTGCCATTGTTTGGGCTGGAAGCGGGTTATCTATGAACCTATTAGTGTTTGAAGAACACTTACGTTTCACCCCTTACTTCTTCAGGGATTTCTTCAGGATGATAGCGGTTCTAAAGGCGTGCTTCCCTACGAGGAGCTTATTCTTCTAAAACAAACTAGGTTTAAAGATAACCCACTTAGAGTCATAACTTACATAACTAATTCGGCAAACTACTTAAGTTTTTATTGTAAAAAAAACCAGCTGACACAAGTAACTTTAAAATACATCGTAACAACGAAATAACAGTTAAAACTGAACCATACAACTGAACGATACATACAAATAAATATTACCCTAAGTTATAAAATACGATAGAGATCTACTATTTCAGAACTAATTGCTTCAACATATAAATAAGGAGCCATTAAATATAACTTATCTGCCAGAGAGGCACACGATATCAAAGCTTTGCTCGACTTTTAAAAAGTAATTTATTAATTGCTTTAAATTCTCTGTAACCTATATTTATCTATTTCTTATCACCAATCTGATGCCCGTATTATAAAAGCTTACTCAGTCATTTATCAATGCCCAAGTAACGCCCTCAGCACACCGACGCATTCGTATGCGAAACTTCTGCGTAATTTGGCAGTTCCTAGCGTGACCAGGACGCAACTATTTTAGCCATGTGCCAGAGTGAGACATAGCGTTTCAGTTTTTTCGTTTCGTTCGTTCGCATACGAATACGTCGCTGTGCTAGGGGCGTAAAAAAATTACTCAAGCATAGATTAATGCCTGAGTAAGCTTTGATAAATGATATGCATTGATCGCTAAAATACTTTATTATGTACTCATTAGGCTAAAATAATGATAGGTAATATTATTGCTCTACATTCAGGCACAAAATCATTCTTACTAGGATGATAATTTGATGTCAAATATTTTTAGTATCTTTTAAAAAGGCATCGATCCTTTTTAAATTTCATGGATAAAGATGGTTTAAGTTTTTTTAAGTTAGACTTCAACCCTCATCCTAATACGAAGATAAACTTAATTTTAAGATAAAATTTAGTTGGTGTTATTTTTCTACTTGCGATTTGATCAACTAGTAGTATTTACTGGTATGTTATCTCTTCTAACTACTCTGTAACTAATAGTTAAGATAGTAGCCGCTACTAAAATTCCGTTTAAACTTGCTATAGTAGTAATATGCGATGTAAATCTGCATAGTTTTCGATAAAATAAAAACAGTTTTTTTGTTTCCCTTAAAACTCCACAGTACGATATTTATTCCGCAACTTACTTTTTTCTCGACAAATTCATGAGTGACGTTTTAAAATATCGTTAGCTTTATTGCGGAACTTAAAAATACCTTCCGATTTTTAATTGATTTAGTATGTTTTACTAGATGTTTCAGTAAAATAAACAAGTCTCCGGAATAAATTACTGCGATTAATTATCTTTAATTTAGAAATATTTAAAGGCAGATGCTGGATGTGTCAAGTTGAAGACGCTATAGCGCTATAGCGCTCATTACGGGAGGCCTATGTCCAGCACGAGACTAATATACGTTGATGATTATGATTTTAATCTAATAGGGTAGTTGATAACTCTATTATATTCATTGCAGTTGCGTTAGTAACAAAACGAATTCTTGCGTATCAGTTTTTTATAACAGAATCAACCAAGATCCAATATCCTATTTGATTAACATCATTATCATCAAACTTTGACCCCATTGAACTGTTGACCCTATGTCATCATATTGTGTCAGTTGTTAATCGAAAAATCTCATAGTAGCCCCCTGAATCAAAAAAAGAAGCACAGAATGATTTAGCTAGTCTATGGCAGTCTTATGATCAAGCTATCTGAGATAAGTCTTCTGTTTAGGTCACTTGGAAATTATTTGTTGTGCGTGTTATTGTCAGTTTTGAGTTGGGTTCTCATAAAGTTCATTTTCCTCTGAAGTGGGGGAGGAAAATCACTTTAGAGACCGTTTCACACATATCAGTGAAGGCACAGTTCATTTTCTATTCAGTACTGATTATTAATGGACAGTTAGCTGATAGAAGATTCACTGAACTGTGACTTCACTGATAAATGTTTGAATCGGCCTTTAGTTCTCATTTAGTGCTGAAATCTTGTATTATGAATTTTTATGCAACATGGTAGATAAGCAATATTTCTAGCACTAAATCAAACGCCTCGTTTTGATCAACAACTACTGGCCATACGATCAACAGTTGTCAGTCAAAACAACTATCAACCAACTGTTATCTTGTTTTTTTTTTATTTTATTTTATATGATAAATTGTCTGGAGGATCAAATCGCGTGGTAAAGGGCAGTATCCACTGAGGCACTACTTAAGTTCAACAAATAGTGATTTCATCCATTAAAATATTAGTTTTAGCTGATCCTGCCCTGTCCACCTGTATTACTATGGTCAAGCAAATAGTCCTATCTACATATTAGTATATAAGTCACCGAGGCACCACAATATATACATTTTTATCGCCTTACATGTTAATCGGAACATTGCACACACTTATACCCTTAAACACTGTTTTACACTAGTAGGACACACACTGTATTTACTAAAACCACGGTAAAACAGCGTTAATGCAAGGGTCTCTATTTTATGTAATATTTAAGTCCACAACACTTATAGAATCACACAATATACATAATCGTCACATTTGTTACATTGGAAACTTTATTGTCAGCATAACTAACAGTAGTTAAATACACCAGCCAGCAATAAATAATGCAAACAATTGATGCGAACGCAACTTTTGCTGTATTACGTTATGTTTATTAACAAATTCAGATCGAATTTGGCTGGAGTAGTTAATTATTCTACGTAACAAACAGACCGACCAATTCCGTATATGTATAAGCGTTGTATTCACTAACTAAACAACCGTCCGCGACACTTACCTATTCACAATCACACAACAAACCGCCTTCCGTCATTCAACACTAGGCTTATTATCGCCTGGCACTAACACTTGCTTGAAGCTGGTAAAGGCCGACTTGTCACGACTGCTTTGAAGTCAACAGTATGCAGCTGACTGCGAGGATGGATCACTAGATATCATTTTCTACCTCGATAATTTGCTGAGGCAGTTTTCTACCATCTTGGTTTTTTAGTAGATTGACCATTATCATTCTAGTCCTGGTTTTAGGTCTACTAATTAATGGGACGCTTTCATAATCAGCTGAGTAAGTTGAGATCATTCTCTTTGCAGTACAGTAGATTACTTCTTTTTTATTTATTTATTTTTGTTTTTCATCTGCTGAAATGCTCTGTTTAAACCACTCTCTTTAGTTTTCAGTTATAACAGAATTATATAGAATTCAGAAGTCAAAAATATTACTTATCTATCATAAGATGTAATGCTCTCTTCTTGTAGATTAATAACTTCCACAACTCAGTTCTTCTCAGGCAATTTTCGCTATGGTATATACTTAGTTCTGGATCCATGCACTGGCATACCAGTTCATTTTCCTCTGAAGGCTATAGCCTCTGAAGATCCAATAGCATGACCATTAAAATGGCACTGTAATGCGATCCCCAACCCGCATATCCAAGACATGAGCACTATCCCATGAAATCCAATAAATATCCATGAGATAATGGGCACTACCCCGCGGAAATCCAATTGGTTGCTGATAATGGGGAGGCAAGCGTCTAGCAGTAGTCCTGTAGTACATTACCAGCTGGTCACGTTGTAGTCAGTAGTTCATAGTACAAGTCCGCCGGTGTGTGGAGGCAGTGCTAGTCGGCGGTGTGGTTGCGTGTGTGGTGACGTCATCGCTGCGGGTGCGGTGCGAAGTTGTGCCGTCGCTTCTTGTTGTGGCGCGGCTCGGCGGCGCGCGCGCGCACCGGCGACCCGCCCATGTAGCGTCTCTGGAGGATAAGTATACTGTTAATAAATAATTATGGAAAATAATAATAATACTACCCTAGTCACCGGTTGCTTGAGCCTAGCTTCGCGGCTGGTGATCCACCGTTTTGAAATATTTTTTACTGTAGTATAGTTGTATAATAAAATTTTATTTTCTATACTAAAAATGAATTTTACCGACGCATTTGCTCCCCTTGGAGTCGGTCCGAGGGTTGCTGGGTTTTTAAAAAATTATCTGAGCGTCTGGTCGATGCGACGCGTGACCCGAGAGCTGGTGAGTATCTAGCTCAGCGCATCAGCATTGCGATACAGCGTGGTAATGCAGCCAGTGTATTGGGGACGCGACGACTGGTAGTGACATGGATCAATTGAGCTACCTTTAGACTGTTTGCAACCGCCTGCAGTTAGCTCGATTGTTTCAATAGTATACCTATACTAGTTTTCATTTCTAAATGTAGAACTACATTTATTCTTTGATAGTAATTTTTGTTAATAAAGATTAACAAAAAAAAGATAGATCAAACATTCACATCGATATTCTAAATTAGGATTTTTTTTTTGTTTGTCTGGTTGTTGGTAGCTGACCTGTTTGGAGCTGAAGGATCGTGGATTCCTCTTGTTGGAGTCCCCGCCGCCCGCGTTGTTCCCGCCGCGGTCGTTGGCTACGTTGTTGCCGGGCCGGTCGCTGCGCTCGCTGACCCGCTCGTTTGACACTCGCTCATTGACCCGCTCGTTGACTCGCTCGTTGCTCACTCGGTCATTGGTCACTCGCTCGTTGGTCACACGCTCGTTGGTCACACGCTCGTTGGGAGGGTTGCTGTTGTTGCCGCCGCTATACCGTTGTATTACGCCTAGGAAAATAGAAATATTAGTGTTTGAGGGTAGAATCTTCGTTGTTAAAAAACTATGGTTTATGGTTGTTATACCAACTGGATAGTTTGATCATCATGCAGTACCCTTAACATGTTAACATATATCTAAATCAATACAAAAAATCTGAAAAGAGAACTAGACAAACAGAATTAATGACATAAATTATAATATAAAATGATATAAATAATAATAATAGTATCGTCAGGAAGTTGCTCTCTCTGCAACCCTAGTCACCGGCTGCTTGAGCCTAGCTTCGCGGCCGGTGATCCACTCTTTTGATATATATTTTTTACTATAGAAAGTACAAATATATTATAAAACTATACAACATTTTATAATATTTTCATACTTTCTGCAATAAAATAATTAGTATGAATAGAATTGTATTTTAAATAAATATAGAAAATAAATATAGTGCCATAATAATAATGAAAATCTATTCGAAGCAGTTGCTTATATTCTTATTTCAAACATTATTATAATTACCTGAGGGTATGTTATTAAAGTCGCTATTGCTGGTGATGTGGTGTATGATAAGGCTCTGGTGCGCGGAGACGCGGCGCGGGGTGGGGGAGCTGCACTGCAGCGCGGAGAGGGGCGGGGGGGAGGTGCCGCGCGCGCCCTCCGCGCCCGGGGGGGTCACCGCGGAGCGGGAGCGGGGGCTGTCCGACCACTCCTGGAAGGGGAGGTAGGGGTTAGTTAGTAGTTAGTTTACTAATAGATAATAAGTAATTCCGGACAGTCCACACAGCATCGTCTAGCCCCAAGCTAAGCAGAGCTTGTGTTATGGGTACTAGATGACTGTTACATTAAATAGTATAAAATAAAGTCGCTTTCTCTGTCCCTATTTCTCTATGTCCCTTTGAATGCTTAAATCTTTAAAACTACGCAACGGATTTTGTTGCGGTATTTTTTAATAGATAGAGTGATTCAAGAGGAAGGTTTATATCACTACATAGTATAAAACAAAGTCGCTTTCTCTGTCCCTATATCCTTATGTCCCTTTGAATGCTTAAATCTTTAAAACTACCCAACGGATTTTGATGCGGTTTTTTTAATACATAGACTGATTCAAGAGGAAGGTTTATAAGTATAATAAAACCGTGCGAAGCCGGGGCGGGCCGCTAGTAAAATAATAAAATACACTTTTGTCTTTCAATTTGGATGAAGCAACCAAATTGATCCATGCAAACTTATAGGTGAATCATTCAATGTCATTGAATATTGTCGTTCTACGGCGTTGAAATAATTGAACATGCTCGATATTTTCACTTTTAGCGTTCAATCACAATTCAACCAAATTGATTCAATTTGGTTGAACTGTGTATTTTCACCTTTAGGGTTGTCATCTGTGGCAAACTTTCAACTTATAGTGTGGTAGTATCTACTAATGAGCGTACTACATGTTTTCAAATAATATCTAATTCTACTAACCTAGAGGACTAAGAATGTACGTAGTAATACTAAAATAATAATAACGTAGTATAGGACGCCCTCCGGTCATGTGGGATGACGATCTACGAAAGACTCACGTTCACAAAAAAATCTAATAAAGAACCTTGTTTTGAAGTCAGGGAAAAGTTAATGTTTTTGTCTTTGTTCTACTTTATGTTGCACGTGTAAGAAAACGGAGATGTCAAAATAAAGTTATCAAAGATCAATGGAAAATAAAGAATACTTGAATTTAGAGATGAAATGATAACTGTAGATAGATAGCTTCAATAATTCCTTATCTTTTCAATGTCATATTGCTGGGGGGGCATTGATTAGAGATTTGGTTTTGACGTTTTTCAAAGGAATTTCGACTCACGTTTTTATATCCTATTTATCATTTCGATATCAAGTTCAAATCAAATAAGATAGCTCTATTTGTTAACTGTAACCCAGGATGTAAATAATGACTTAATCATCCTAAGTGATGAAGGTTTCGGATGTGGGTCGGAAAAAACCTCTCTGATTTACTATAATGTAATCCTTTATACAAAAACTAATAACCAATTTCGAACTAAACGCTTTATTATTATAGGATAATTAAAAAAACTACTCGTCAGATTAAAAAGCCTAATTTGGACCTCATAAGAAGCACCAGATTTCATATAAAATAATGTCATCAAAATAGGTTCACTGAGAATGAAATTTCAAGTAACACATAAAAAGGTGCTTTTTTGAAATTTATAAAATTATGATTTAACATTAATAAAAATAAAATGGTATTAAAAGACAAGAGAAAATAAAAGAAGAGAAACTCTTCTTTTTTTAGTGGGTCGAAAAATATATTTTTTTTTATTACGGTTGAAAATTGTCATGCTTAGCAACGAAGCCACATAAAGGCTCGCTCGTCACTGACATTGGAGTGCTGAGCAAAGGGCGCCACTATCACACAGTGTAACACTTGGAGAGCAATGAGCCGCATACGTCATTTATCTCACCACTTGAACTGTACACAAACACTTATAAAAAGAACTTTTTGTAAATAAGGTTCACTGTTACAAGATGCGTCGTAGTATACTGTGAGTTTTTATTTTCAAACAATTTCAAAAAAGGAATCAATTCAATTGGTTTTTTTTATGTTATTTCTTTTCTCTTGAAAGTTGGTGCTTCTCATGTGGTTCTATAATAATTTGATAAGATCCAACTAGTAATATTTAATAAATAAATAATGCTTGACAATCCACACAGCATCATCTAGCCCCATGATAAGCAGAGGTTGTGTTATGGGTACTATTGACTGATATACTTAATAAAAGTACTTTATAAACAACGAAAATTACAATCAAGGAATAGAAAAAAATACAACTATACCCTGATTCATCATTAGAGATATTTTATGTAAATAAACAAATGTCATGATATGTCACTGCCATAATGAAAAGTCAGAAGTAGAAAACAGTTTTTTTCCATGGATCACTACTAGTAATAACTGCGCGCAGTTTTGCTTGTGCGATAGAAACCTAATATTTACTACCTAACCAACCTTACCAACTACTTTTCGCTGTTTTGTAACACTGAATAGTAGGTACCTTTCGAGATCATACATACAACAAAGTTGGGTTACTTATACCGTTTATAACTCAAGAACAACTGAACGGATCTGGTTTAAATTTTGCACAGAATAGATGTAGATCTATAATCATTAGATGGGAACACCGTCGTAACCTTACTCTCAAAATAAAAGAAAAAGCAAGTAACGCTAGCTTGGATGCGGCCTCGTTTTCCAGTCTCTATAGGGAAATAAAACAATATAGGTACTTACTTAAAATAATTTAAAAAATATTCCTTATAAAATCTAACATTCTCCAGACATGTCCATCGACATCGTCAATAAGTGACTATAGTCACTATGGACCTGGCGGCATCTCCGCCATCGACGGCGGTGCGGTTTGAGGTTCCATGTTTGTACAAACAAAACAATAAGAATGTTGAAAACTTAACAAAAACTGATAACAATAACAGAAAATAATAAGGTAATAACGAAAACTCAACAACGCACATTGCACACATTTGACTTCGACGGACGAGAGACGATGGAAATTACAATACAAACAAACATACAAACACAAAAAATGGCATTTGTTGTCAAAATTCAAAAACTGTTTCGAACTTCTGTGATTTACTTCTATTTTAGTCCGATGATACCAGTGTCGTAAAATATTCGCTCCTAATATTTCTTTATCATTTTATAACTTTGTTAACAAAATGAAATAAAATATAATGTATATTACAAAACCATCACTGTGTGTCATTCTAGGATATTGATTAGAAAATAAACCCTACCACAAGTTTTTAGAAATTTTTGATAAACTTCTATTCCGAAATTATTATTTCATATGGTAACAACCATTGTTTACAAAAAATATCTTTAATGATGAATTAGAGTATAGTATTATACAATTGAAATCCTTTTAATAAAATACATTACTTACATCCAGAGTAAGTTTTTGAATACTCCCTAACAATTTTTATTTTATTGACTTCGGCTACTCTACTTTGAGGATTATCTCATTTTGGCTTTAAATAATTCCAAGTCAATTTAGAAGTATTTTTTTAAACATGCCAAGTTTCGCTTTACATGCCCTGTACAATCTCATGGAAATAAATAATGCTTGATTTGACACTATGAAGATAATCCAAGCAAATTTCGCACGTACTAGCAACCACTACAACTTCAGGGGGGATCAATCAGTGGCCTAGATCCAGCAGTGGGTGAAGTTAGTTTGACGATGAAGAAATTGTATACAAAAGTGACTACAATCTTAATATGATTTTCTAGATTATTGTTAGCGGTAGCGCTATGTGACTGCAAAGTGCGGACTCGCAGCGAAGCGAGGAAGTTTCCAGAAGGGTTTCGGTTTGGAGCCGCCACCGCCTCTTACCAAGTAGAAGGCGCTTGGGATGAAGATGGTAACAATTGAACTTAAACTTATTGCTACAAAAATTAACCTTATCAGAAAGAACTTAGAGTTCTCTCTTAGCAGTTTAAATTTGAAACTAGTCTAAAAGGATCTAATAACATATTACAATAACACAACAACAACATTGACTAACAAGACTGTTGCTTCAAAAACGAACCATATTGAAAAGAACATAGAACTGCTAATGTATGTGTGCTTTTCCAGGCAAGGCGCCAAATATCTGGGACCACTTGGCGCACACAAACCCTTGCTTCGTGAAGGACTGTAACAACGGCGACATTGCTGACGACTCCTACCACCATATCGAACGAGACGTGGAGATGATGAGAGAACTGGGATTAGACTTCTACAGATTCTCTTTATCCTGGTCGAGGATTCTACCCACCAGCTTTCCAGACCAGATCAATCAGGCTGGAGTTGATTACTACAACAGGTTGATCGATGAGATGCTCAAATACAACATAGAGCCGGTGGTGACAATCTACCACTGGGATCTCCCGCAGAAGCTTCAAGACATGGGGGGATGGTCGAACCCTGCTATCGTAGACTGGTACGCAGATTACGCTCGCGTAGTCTTCTCCCTATTTGGAGATAGAGTGAAGATATTCAATACTATTAACGAGCCATATCAAATCTGCTATGAAGGTTACGGACATGATGCAAAAGCACCTGCTCTGAACATCAAGGGGATTGCAGACTACATGTGCGCTAAGAACTTGCTTCTTGCGCATGCCAAAGCCTATCATATCTACGATGAGGAGTTCAGAACCGAGGGAGGGACGATATTCATCGTGTTCAGTGCGCAATGGTACGCACCAGCCAGCGACAGCGAGGCGGACGTGCAAGCCGCTTCTGACACTAATCAGTTTTTGGTAAGCTTTTTATAAACGTTTTGTCTCCTTTCCATGAACCGAACACTGTCAGAAAAGTGGCAAACCAGACACATGTTGCCATCAACAAAGAAGCCAACTCACTAATAACTGGATTATCTTTATCACATGAATATCATCTTCTTTCAATAATTTATAACGCCATTTATCGTCGGTCAAACATTAAGACAAAGCCGATTTAACTGGTTCTCTGACCTGTTCATCGGGATAAACCCCTATCAAATATCTACAGAAATGTACGAGTCAAAACAAAAGTTGCAAGAAATAATTAAACTAATTTGACAAAAAAAACGGTCCCATTCATAATCATCAAAATAAAAAGGATGGCTTAATATTTAGTTCCGTTAAATAGTCACCATTCAGCCTACAGGCTGTTGTTTTATGAGTAGTTTCTTTTAGTGGGGCCTGTACGTGCACCCAATATTCGGAAAGGGGGGTGACTACCCACCCGTTGTAAAGGAGCGGGTTGCAGCCAAGAGCGCCGCACAAGGCTTTCCGAAGACACGACTACAGGAGTTCACGTCCGAAGGTCAGTTAACTTTACAGCAAGATGTCTCTCGTTAAAGGATGAAACTTTGGGGTTCAACGCTAACTAGGTTCGTAGGTAAGCCGACAGTTAAAACAAATAACAATTCACAAAATATGAGAGCCAAAACAAGACGATTGAATATACCAGTAACGAAAATACAAGGGAACTGTAAGAGACAGCTGAGAAGTCTTGTTTCGGAAGGCGAAGTTCCACTTTGGGCCGCTGACTCCAGGGGGCTCCTGGGGCTTGGCTTGACTTGCTCCTGGCGGGAGCATGTCAAATAGGTGAATAGTTACATGATTGACTAACAATCTCCAGCCTTAACACCTGGTTTTATAGGAAGCAGAATGAATTATTACACCATAAAATAATTTTAGAACAACCGGAATGGTAGGGATGATTCATAATTTAAAAGGACCAAGACAACACTGTGACTAAAATGGCGAACAGAACTTGAGAACGTCACATTGTGGGTCCAGACGTTTCCCGAATTCAGCAAAACTTTGTGCACCATGGATTGTAATGCAGGAAATAAGAATTTTAATGAATTATTGTTGAACTTCCAGAGATCGCCTACATCCACGGCACGTCAGATATGTTCGGGTTGAACCACTACACCACATATCTGGTGTACCGGAACGAGTCTACAATGCGCTACCATCCTGTCCCCTCGCTCTATGATGATATGGAGACCGTGATTTACCAGCTAAGCGAGTGGAAGATCGGGGAATCAGACTTTACTAAGGTACTAGTTAGTATAGATAGATGATGGTACCAGTTGTATCTGCCCGCAGCTTCACACGCGTTATTTCTATGGAAACGTTTCAAGGGTATTTCTATCCCATGGTATCTGATTTATGGGGCTTTTGTGTTATTCCAGGGCTAGAACGAAGTCTATTCAAAATTTCAGCCCGATTCGTTCAGTGATTTTTGCGGGAGAGTAGACTAACATCCATAAAAACTTACGCATTTAAAATAATAGACGATATAATGCTGACTACTAGAATATTTTAAGGTCGGTTGAAAATAGAACTAAACAACACGGCTCTTGAGCGAAAAGACCGCGAATTGTAGCTTACGTAGTATAAATTGTTTCTTAGTTTTATCTTAATTGTCCCCAGTCTGTTCCATGGGGATTCTACAACCTACTAACAAACATCCGAGAGCAATTCGACAACCCACCAATCTTCATCGCAGAGAATGGATACGCCACTCCAACGGGTCTGAACGACATCGATCGTGTCCAAAACTACAGGAGCTATCTGAGCGCTTTGCTGGACGCTATAGAAGAGGGGTCGGATATCAGGGCGTATACTGCCTGGAGTATGATGGATAACTTCGAGTGGAAGCAGGGATACGTGTGAGTGAAGACTACATTTATTGGTACTGATGGCGACTTTATGCCAAATATTTGTATTGGCATATATTATAGGTTTTACCAGAAAACGGTTTGAGTCTATGCTATTTGTTTGTGCTGATAAATATTTACAAAATTTACTAGAACACGCTTTGAATCTAAGCTAGTTTTTCTGAGAGATTTGTACACGCATTTGAGTCAAAGCTTCGTATTGTATTGACAGATTTAATCAGTACACGGTTTTGAGTCAAAGTCAGTACAAATTACTGACAGTTATTTACAGAATTTACCCGTACGTGCTTTTGAGTGAAAGCTAAGGTTTATTTTGACAGATTATAACACTTAAAAAAACTGAACGGGTCTGAAATTTCGAATAGACGAATTCTTTGAATAAAACAAAGACCTCTTTTCATCAATTTTTACCACTGAGACCGTGGAATCTGCTAAAGACTGCTGGCAGATGCTGGATGCGGCAAGCTAAAAACAGGGCGCTCTGGCGCTCATTAGGGGAGGCCTTTGTCCAGCAGTGGACTAATGATGATGGTGAGTCCGAGGTGCACAGCTAGTAACCCATACTTTATTTCAGAGAGAGATTCGGTCTATACGAGGTGGACTACAGTTCGGCCGAGCGGACTCGCACGCCGCGCAAGTCCGCATTCATCTACAAACAGATATTGAAGACGAGGGAGCTGGACCTTGGATATGATCCCGACACGACTATCATGGCTATTGATGATGGACACTAATACTTTGTAAATTACTAAAACTACCTGTACAATAAGATCAATAAAAATTTGATAATGAGCAATGGTTTTCTTTGATGCATCCTTTAACATTTATAAACGTAAAATTAACCGTGTTTT
Source organism: Eupithecia centaureata (assembly GCA_944547425.1). NCBI lineage: Eukaryota > Metazoa > Arthropoda > Insecta > Lepidoptera > Geometridae > Eupithecia > Eupithecia centaureata. The sequence continues at coordinate 1,972,440 of OX155698.1, forward strand.
ATATATCGAGCAGAAAGTCCTTTGAAATAAGAATAGAATATACTTCATTGCACAAAAGTTGTACATGGGCATAATGCTCGAAAGCAGTCTCTACCTGCTAACCGGTAGTTTTTCTTAAATTTTCGTGTTGCCGCCATTAGCAATGATAAATACACAGAAACATCATCAGTTTATATTACACACATAAATGCATACATGAATAATAAAAAAAATACAAAAATGATAACTAACAGGATGAAGGTTTCTTCATATTGTAGCGACTGAAATCATTTCACTTGATTTCCATATCAGTTTTAATTTGACTTTTTGTACTATTTAATATATTGAAATGAATAATTTTGTCAGTTTAACTTCAGCAGGAAGGTAAGAAGGTAAAGTTTTATTTAAATTTTAGGACAAAAATATTAACACTCTCCACACACTGAAGCCGGAGGCGGAGCGGAGGCGAAGGCGTGCGAGTTGTATTATATTGAATCATATGAAAGCCTACACACACACCGCAGGCGGTGGCATAGGAAAAACCGCCACGCCTTCGCCTCCGCTCCGCCTCCGGGTTCTGTGTGTTTTCAACTTAAGGGTAACAATATCAATTTACAACTTATTTCGTAACTTTTCGATCTGGGTTTAGGTTGTTACCCATGGTCGAGTGACTTTCTTCCGTACTAGTTTATCACTGTATTACGGTTGGTGTGTGGTTTCGATTCTATCAGTACCACGCGCCCCAGCAGCGACGAGCGCGCGCATCGCTTCTCAGAAGAATAATTTCGTCAATTTAACTTCGCGAGTTTCGATTCTATGAGTACCTGGTCGGTGTCCTCCTGCGGCTCGGGGCTGGAGAGGCGGGGGGGGTGCCTGCGCGGCGGCGGCAGGCGCGGGAAGAAGTAGGGCTCGAAGGTGGCCGCCACCCAGCGCCGGTACTGCAGCACGTGGTCCGTGACGCGCACCACGCGCCCCAGCAGAGACGAGCGCGAGAGCATTGCTTCTCTCTATGAGTACCTGGTCGGTGTCCTCCTGCGGCTCGGGGCTGGAGAGGCGGGGGGGGTGCCTGCGCGGCGGCGGCAGGCGCGGGAAGAAGTAGGGCTCGAAGGTGGCCGCCACCCAGCGCCGGTACTGCAGCACGTGGTCCGTGACGCGCACCACGCGCCCCAGCAGAGACGAGCGCGAGAGCATTGCTTCTCTCTATGAGTACCTGGTCGGTGTCCTCCTGCGGCTCGGGGCTGGAGAGGCGGGGGGGGTGCCTGCGCGGCGGCGGCAGGCGCGGGAAGAAGTAGGGCTCGAAGGTGGCCGCCACCCAGCGCCGGTACTGCAGCACGTGGTCCGTGACGCGCACCACGCGCCCCAGCAGAGACGAGCGCGAGAGCATTGCTTCTCTCTATGAGTACCTGGTCGGTGTCCTCCTGCGGCTCGGGGCTGGAGAGGCGGGGGGGGTGCCTGCGCGGCGGCGGCAGGCGCGGGAAGAAGTAGGGCTCGAAGGTGGCCGCCACCCAGCGCCGGTACTGCAGCACGTGGTCCGTGACGCGCACCACGCGCCCCAGCAGAGACGAGCGCGAGAGCATTGCTTCTCTCTATGAGTACCTGGTCGGTGTCCTCCTGCGGCTCGGGGCTGGAGAGGCGGGGGGGGTGCCTGCGCGGCGGCGGCAGGCGCGGGAAGAAGTAGGGCTCGAAGGTGGCCGCCACCCAGCGCCGGTACTGCAGCACGTGGTCCGTGACGCGCACCACGCGCCCCAGCAGCGACGAGCGCGCGCAGCCGCGCACGCAGATCGTCTGCTGCAGGATTATGTAGCCGTAGTCGAATGCCTGGACACAACACACATTTGATAATATTAAGGCGGAAGCGGCGGCTGGTGCGTCACGATACGCCACGACACGCAAATATGTTTCCGCCTTTAGTTCTGGGGTTTTGGGTGTTATATATCAATAATGGACTGAAGACAGGGCGCTATGGCGCTCAGGGGAGGCCTATGTCCAGCTGTAGACTAATATGGACTGATGATGATGATATCAATAATAAAAATCCTATCTATTTAATAGGAAAATCTTTCCACAACCAAAATTGCAATCAAGGAATAGAAAAAAGTAAAACTATTATATACAATTGAAACCATTGAGCTAACTACAGACGGTTGCAAGCAGAATAAAAGTACATAGCTCAATTGATCCATGTCACTAACAGTCGTCGCGTCCCCAAGACACTGGCTGCATTACCACGCTGTATGGCAATGCTGATGCGCTGAGCCAGATACTCATCAGCTCTCGGGTCACGCGTCGTCGCTTCGACCAGACGCTCATCTATTTAATGTATTGTATTAAGTTTATCGGTCATTTAAACCAATTATTGCGACCTTTTGAGACGGAAGAGCTAATATATTTACCCGTATCAAAAAAGCCACATATTTTTTGTTTCAATGTCACAGTAGATATTTGGTTACATAATCAAACTTTACTCAGGTTTGACTCACAAGCTCTGCTTAGCTTGAGGCTAGCTAGATGATGGTGTGAGTATTGTCCAGCATAATTTTTATGCATTGCATCCACAATAATACTATCTTTCTTATTATGAACATTCTTTGGGAAACAAAATCGATGGGGACTTTTATATAACACGATATGTGATATATTCGGTCATGCGGCGGCTGACCGCTGAATATTTTCATTAGGTTAAAGATGCATTACATTTAGTTTGAAGTCTATTATTAACTCATTCATACATTCTTTCATTCCCTTTTGACAAATTCATGTTGATTAGTATGTTCATAGCTTTAAAAAATTGTTGCAACTATGTATCTTAGCCGTGAAAACCTTAATTTAAGCTTTCTAGGATAGTTTAGTTTGATTTATTTATTTGTACCATAGGAACATACAGAACACTTGGTAAAGTCAAGATATTTTTCACTGTTTTTCTGTATAAATAAACTTCCGGTTTTCCAATAAATAAACAAATAAATAAATATGTTACCATAGATAGATGGCGAACGGTATAAGTGTACCTGTTTGACTTGTATGGCTCCGTAGCTGGACCGTCCGATGTCGTTGCCAGGCGTCAGTGGGTCCTCTATGCACAGCAGCGATGGCCGGTGGCCCTCGTTCATTTCCTTATGAAACAATTGATAATATAAAACATATTTTTTGTTGGCGCTCATTGGGAGGCCTATGTCCAGCAGTGGATTAATTGTTGATGATCATTATTTTTTTTATATCCCGTCTCATGGGAAAAGATTTATGGTATGAAAAATACCCCATGTTTTAATACACGAGGGGCTAAAACTTTAATGAACGGATTGGGCTGTAGTTTTGAAAAGACGTTGTTCTAGGAAATAAAACATAGGCTACTTACAAAAGCATATTTCATCCCAGACAATTTTATATAATTATATATTTTTTTATGCGTGCGAAGTCGCGGGATGAAGCTAAGCGGAGAGAATCACTACATAGTATAGAACAAAGTCACTTTCTCTGTCCTTAAGTCTGATGATACTGTGTGGATTGTCCAGAATTACTATGAATAAGAATGTACTTATTACTTTTCAAAATTTACTATTATTATTATCATATTATTATATATATCCACCGCAGCGCGATGTTACCTTCTGTATATCATCCTTAGAGACGTAGCTGCCGCCGTTCTTGACGCGGATGGCTGTCTTGACGTAGTTGAACTTGCGTCCGTACAGCTCGAAGAACTCTATGAGCAGCACGCCGAGGTTGTGTGGCTGGCGGAGCCGCTCGGGCCTCGGGTGCAGTTGGAGGAAGCTGGGGACAGGTCATATGTAAAGAGTGAGGAAATTAATAGAACTAAGTCCATAGTTCCCATTGACTGATCATATCTATTCAAAATACACATATTTTTCTCTGCTAGTTTGTCTTGTTTGGCCATCTGGTCCCTGATACCGGACAAAAAGCAACTTTTTAATTTATGTAATAGTAAGTATAACTAGGTATTTCTTTAATATTATTCTTCATTATAATGCACACGGATCCCCAAGTACAATCCAAAGCTCTTATCCATCCATAGTTGTCTGGTAAAGAGCGCTTTTGAGCGATAGGACACCAATTGTCATATACTCTAATTTGTTTTGTTTATAATTTCTAAGTGTGCAATTATGAATTTTGTATCTATATTAGTGTGTTTCAGCTACAAAGTCAGATAATAAGAGTTCCATACCTGATGCACATGAGTATCAGCGAGTAGGAGGAGATGCCTCCCGTGAACACCTCGTTCAGGTCCCGCTGCAGCAGGAACTGCTTCAGGACCATCACCAGGCGGGAGAGCACCGGGTACTTTTCCTGGAATTATATTGGTTCTATTAGATACTAGTATCTTTCCGGGAAAGACTGCTGGATGCGTCAAGCTGAAGACAGGGCGCTATGGCGGTTATTAGGGGAGGTCTATGTCTAGCAGTGGATTAATATAGGAATATGATGATGATCTGTCCCCAGCTTAGCAGCAGTGGTGCTTAGCAGTGGATTAATATAGGAATATGATGATGATCTGTCCCCAGCTTAGCAGCAGTGGTGCTTAGCAGTGGATTAATATAGGAATATGATGATGATCTGTCCCCAGCTTAGCAGCAGTGGTGCTTAGCAGTGGATTAATATAGGAATATGATGATGATCTGTCCCCAGCTTAGCAGCAGTGGTGCTTAGCAGTGGATTAATATAGGAATATGATGATGATCTGTCCCCAGCTTAGCAGCAGTGGTGCTTAGCAGTGGATTAATATAGGAATATGATGATGATCTGTCCCCAGCTTAGCAGCAGTGGTGCTTAGCGGTGGATTAATATAGGAATATGATGATGATCTGTCCCCAGCTTAGCAGCAGTGGTGCTTAGCAGTGGATTAATATAGGAATATGATGATGATCTGTCCCCAGCTTAGCAGCAGTGGTGCTTAGCAGTGGATTAATATAGGAATATGATGATGATCTGTCCCCAGCTTAGCAGCAGTGGTGCTTAGCAGTGGATTAATATAGGAATATGATGATGATCTGTCCCCAGCTTAGGAGCAGTGGTGCTTAGCAGTGGATTAATATAGGAATATGATGATGATCTGTCCCCAGCTTAGCAGCAGTGGTGCTTAGCAGTGGATTAATATAGGAATATGATGATGATCTGTCCCCAGCTTAGCAGCAGTGGTGCTTAGCAGTGGATTAATATAGGAATATGATGATGATCTGTCCCCAGCTTAGCAGCAGTGGTGCTTAGCAGTGGATTAATATAGGAATATGATGATGATCTGTCCCCAGCTTAGCAGCAGTGGTGCTTAGCAGTGGATTAATATAGGAATATGATGATGATCTGTCCCCAGCTTAGCAGCAGTGGTGCTTAGCAGTGGATTAATATAGGAATATGATGATGATCTGTCCCCAGCTTAGCAGCAGTGGTGCTTAGCGGTGGATTAATATAGGAATATGATGATGATCTGTCCCCAGCTTAGCAGCAGTGGTGCTTAGCGGTGGATTAATATAGGAATATGATGATGATCTGTCCCCAGCTTAGCAGCAGTGGTGCTTAGCAGTGGATTAATATAGGAATATGATGATGATCTGTCCCCAGCTTCGGATCCGTTGTTTCTATGGAACCTTTCAAGACTATTTCTATCATATGGGAACTGATTTATGGGACGAAAAGTAGCAGTAGTATTGGGTGGGGGTGTAGGGGAGTACTAAGGAATTTTGAAAATTAGCCTCTTAAGGGGTTCAAAAAGGGGGTTAAATGTGAAACAAAAATGCTCTATATTTCAGGAATCGTTAGTGGACCGTCAAAATTTTACATGCTGGCCTCTTATAAGATAAACAAACACGTGTTTGAGCGATTACTGAATATTTCCTGAAGAAGGGCACGTCACCAATGTGTGTGCCAAAAATTAACTTTTTGAACATCATTTCAAAGTGTATCTACATATAAAAAGATGGTTCTAAAACAGTTTATAAAATTAAGTGTTAAGTAAATCTAATTCTATGCAAAGTCATGGGTTATGCCTAATTATGAAATAAATCATGCATGTTTTTATGTCAATTTAAAACATCCAAAAATAACATCAAGACCAGAAAGATGCAAGCCATCGTTTCTTTATCAAAAACGTGACTTGCTGTTATCAAATATTGTACTCTATTCATTATACAAACAGTTGTTTATTAAATAACATTTTACGCAACAAACTGACCTTAAAGTGTTTGATAAGCTCGGCACTCTTCACTCCGCTGCTCATATTGAATGATATATCCACCTGGAAAGATATAAGAATACAATGTAGACCTTATTTGGTTGAAATAGATGCGATTTAGTATTCTGGCGTTTATTTTTAGATAATGTCACCTCCAGTATAGATACCTAATGTTATCGTAACTTATAATGTAACAGGTTTGATTTACAAAAACGTGTTTGAGAAAGACTCGAGAGCTTTGCTGGAACGTTTATTGATCTGAACTTCATGTAGCTATGTATACTATTTCGCTTTTTTTACCGTCAATTTGATTTGTTTATTAATTGCGCTTGCTTAACGAAAAACTGCTCCTTCTTTTTAATATCTTTTTAGTGAGCTACATAAGCAAAGCTTGTTTTATACGTACTAGATAACTAATATAACTTAACATACACTACATACTATGTAGCTTACATTATGAATTGTTTCTGTAAATTGTTAGTTTCGAGTTTGGAATAAAGTATTTTATATCTATCTACAGATAGATAGTCTTTATTTTGAAAAGAATACACTCAAAACTCCTGTAAACATATCTGTTGATCGAACAAAAATTTATGCCAACCGAGAATATACCCGCAACCTCCTGCGTCGCAAATGAACTTTCGCCCACCGCCACAAGTTCGTCAAAAGTATAGTTATTTGCAGGCTGATATACAAACTAAAATTTATCCCAAGCCTGGAATTCAAACCCACAACCTCCTGCGTCGCAGGCTGACCTTCACACCAGCTGTGCCACTAAGTTCGTCAAAAGTCTTGTTCTTAGTTGCATGCTGATCGTTCTTACATTTATCCCAACCGAGAATATCTCCGCATCCTCCTGCGTCGCAGGCGGACCTTCGCCCACCGCCACTAAGTTCATCAAAAGTCTTGCTGTTAGTTGCAGGCTGATCGTACAAACTAACATTGATCCCAAGCCTGAAATTCAAACCCGCAACCTCCTGCGTCGCAGGCGGACCTTCGCCCACCGCCACTAAGTTCATCAAAAGTCTTGCTGTTAGTTGCAGGCTGATCGTACAAACGAACACTATCCCCAAGCCTGAAATTCAAACCCGCAACCTCCTGCGTCGCAGGCGGACCTTCGCCCAACGCCACTAAGTTCGTCAAAAGTCAAGTTAGTTGCAGGCTGATCGTACAAACGAACACTATCCCCAAGCCTGAAATTCAAACCCGCAACCTCCTGCGTCGCAGGCGGACCTTCGCCCAACGCCACTAAGTTCGTCAAAAGTCAAGTTAGTTGCAGGCTGATCGTACAAACGAACACTATCCCCAAGCCTGAAATTCAAACCCGTAACCTCCTGCGTCGTAGGCGGACCTTGACCCACCGCCATTAAGGTCTAGTTAGTTGCAGGCTGATCGTACAAACTAACATTGATCCCAAGCCTGAAATTCAAACCCGCAACCTCCTGCGTCGCAGGCGGACCTTCAAACCAGCTGTGCCACTAAGTTCGTCAAAAGTCTTGTTGTTAGTTGCAAGCTGATCGTACAAACTAAAATTTATCCCAAGCTTGGAATTCAACCCCAATATAAACCGCAACCACCTGCGTCGCGGACCTTCGCCCACCGCCTCCCCCTTCTTTCAGTTCGAGTTCCTCAAAAGTCTTGTTGGTGGGTTACCTTCACGTCGGAGTACTTGTCGGTCATCTTGACGATGGGCACGGTGGCCTTCTCCAGCACCTTGATGCTCTCCTTCTCCGCTATGTCCTGCACCACCAGCTCGCGCTCCAGCGTCCACAGCGGCAGCTTCTCCCATTGACCTGCAAGTAACACATCATGTAAGTACTTGAAAAATCAAACGATATGGTAATGCTGCCTCCTTACTTTTTTACTTCTGGAATTGACATACGTAGATTCATTATTACATCTCTCTCTAGGTCTCTCTTCCTCGGACCGTTTTATCTCTCTTAGTCAAGAGCGATAGAGAATCATAATAGGGAAATATACTAGGGGACAAAATACTATTTCTGTATTTGAGCACACACTTGTACACTATAATGCGCACGATATCTGCACAAATATAGTCTCCATTGAGTCTGGCAGCCGTGGCCGAAGCTTCAACTAGGGCATCATATTTAAGCATCGAATTTTCAGAATTGGACATATTTAGCTGTCGTGACATTGGTCGCCCCAAAAAAGCCCCAAATGCAAATTATGTCTATTATTAGCTTCTACAGCCGCTATAAATAAATCAATCAAGATAGTAAGTCCGTTTCCTCAATGGAGGCTCCATTCAACCAATCACGGCGCGGCCTGCGCACGCGCTTCGTTCTTCCTACGAGTCAACTGATAGCAGGAAGTTACGTCATATTTCTGTGTAGATTGTTTTCATACTTTGTTATCGAGATCGCATCTAGAATTCCATTGTGGGAAATAACATGTTCTGCTTTTTAAACACAAATCTAGGTCTGGACAGTACTTCAAATTCAATCAAATCTCTTATGAAGACGCTCAGACCGGCAAATGCTTTCGTAATGAAAATCATTTTAAAAAGAGAGTTTAATTAATTTGTCAAATGAAATAACAGTTCAATGCCGAGTCGTCTCCAGCCATCTTGACATCAGCTCTGCGAATAAGCCAAACATTGTAATTTCGGAGTCGCCGTGACTCACGCTCTCACAATGTACGAGTAGTTACGTGCCGCCATTCATTCATTGTCCAATTAGATTGTCCAGTAGCACCACTTGCTAACGAAAGCTAATCTGCAAGCCAGTAGGAAGTTTTCGGTAGATAGCTGGAGCGAAAAAGACTTATGCGAGTTTCAATAGAAAATTTTGCCTGATTTTGACTTCTCTACTCCGTCTACATACTACAAAAGGGCTTTTTCGTGGTTTTATTCATTCATACTATAAATTATACACATGCGAAAGGAACTATGTTTCTTTGTCTGTTACTTTTTTGCGTCTTATGGGCTTAATATTCGACAAGGCGATATTTGTCTGTTACTTTTTTGCGTCTTATGGGCTTAATATTCGACAAGGCGATATAATATAACCCAAAGAATATGCTACATTTTATCCGGGAAAAGGGCATGCGATGCCGATGGCAGTGCATTATAAACTGGCAGTTCACCAAAACAGAATTCTAGCCTTTGTTCAACAGTTTGTAGATAGTTTTGATTCTAAAGAAACCTACACTACTGCCCACGCCAAACTGTGACATTTCTGTTACGCAATGGTTTGTTTACGTACGGGGCTTGCACTCCAAATTGCCAGTGGTTTCCGCGCTGCCACTACTAACAACAAACAGCGTTGATAACAGCTGATTGGGTAAGGGAGTGTATTTTAATAACAGGTGCTCTGTGGGTTATGATTCGGTCTTGATCTAGAAAAAAAAGAACGATAAGGACTTTGCACTCTACAAGGTCTTAAAATGGCAAATTTTAATTTACTTCCGTTAGGGGCGATCCTAACGGGTTTGTCAGATTTGAATGCTCATGGAATCCCCGTGGTAATAATGCAATTTTTATTGGTTCTTTAAAAGTGAAAACAAGATTGAGAAAAAATTACAACAAAGAAGAAAACATGAAAGTGCACTGTTTCGGATTTAATTTGATTAAAAGTCTTAGGAACCCCGCGGTCTATTGAAATGTCTTTGTTTTTTAGTAGGTTTTTTCTGATTTTATGGTTCCTTAGACCAGGTGCCTCATTAGTTGCGATGTTTATTTTAAAATAGCAAAAACTTTATTTGTTTAAATTTAAATATGGGAGGTTAGAAGACATTGAAGAAACAATAGCTGTCGATGATATAATCTATACAACAGCTGAACGATCGGCAGTCTATTTACGATCGGGTGGCCTCGACCGGCGCCTAGCAGAATGCTCAGCCACCAATAGTACAGTACGCAACTGTTGGGTATTCTTTGCAGAGCATTGCCTGTACTGTAGGTACTTGCAGCCTATGTGCGTAGGATTTGTAGTCTTGAGTCACCCGAGTGGCTTATTTCTCACAGCTTCGGTCCGTATAACCGTAGGGACCATGGGAAGGTGGAGGGAGTGTACTTGTAGCTTGTAGCTAGTATCGTACTTGTAGTTATCTTTGCGCGAGCGTTGCTGGCTACTGATAGCTTGAGATTTGGAGCTAGAAATTTTAGTAGTGAAGGATATGTAATGGATGAACCAAATCTACTTCTTTACTTCAAATGGAATAGACGATGTCGGTCAGGTTAGTTAGTAATTAAAGTAATCTTTATAGTATACGATTACCTATCTGTGAAGATTATGAAACAATGCTGAAGTAAGACAAGCGTAATTTAAGCTGCGTAAAATAAGTAGCTTATCACAATATCATGTGTGTGCCACACGCGTTACTGATTTGTCATTTCTCTTGAAAGTAAGCATTTATGTTAACAGTAGGAATTTAACGCGACTCGCAACTCAAACTACGTTTGTTTGGTCTCTGTCTAAAAGGCCCTCTGCCTTAAATGTTCTCCTGTCCGTTTCCAACTGACATAAATTTGATTTGGTAGAACACTGGAGGTTTAATCGCCAATCAATGCATGACTAATGCGGGTTTTCCCCGCCCAAAGACGACAGGCGTGCTGCATCGATTGCATTAAGAAAACACAGATGGCAGTGCAAGATTTGAAATGCGACACTGTTTCTTGTGAGTCACCCAATCGGGCGATAAGTTCATATGTAGTTAGTATAAGTTTATGTGTGCTTCAGATGTCGCCATGACTAAAGTGATTTTACAGCACTAAAATGAAGCCATCCTTAGTATCTTGACAATTTATGACAGATACGGAACCGTTATAGCGTTGTCCAATTAGTTAAGTTTATTTTACTAGGTATAACAAGTTTCGTAGACTGACGAATTCTTCATGACTTCAAGCAGGTTCCCTCCCTACGCGTATAGAATATGGCGGCCAACCGTCTCTCTTCAGGGTGAATGCGGTTCTAAACGTTAAATATATAACGTTAAAGGATGAAACGTTACGGTTCTTCCAACAAAAACTAGTTTCGAAGTTTTGTTATGACATAACTACACATCTGAATTGATATCAATGTCGCTCGACCTTCAAACACAATGATTCGTCAACCCCACATTCTTTGCGGCACTGGTTAAATTGTAACCGTCAATTACGACATTGCAATGCTGTGCACTATCTCATCTCGCAGAAAGCTCAATATGATGAATGGTTCTTTTTATTCACGACGTCGTCGATACAAAGGGACCTTTTGCAGCGGCCATATGTGACCTTAGGGTGAGGCGATGACAGCTGGATATCCATTGAACTTTGAGCAGGAATGCGTAATAGTATCTTCCGAATTATTTATGAGCAAGAATAAATATGTAGGTTTTTATAAATAAAAATAAATAAAATAAAATTTGTTTATTTCAGGCAAAAAACCCATATCACATTGAAAAATCTTTCGTGTTATTCGTTACTAGTATATGCCCGCAGCTTCGCACACGTTCTTTCTATGTAAACAAAGCTTGATTCTTTATACAACTAGCTGTGCTTACGGCTTCACCCTCGTAGATTTTATTTTTTTGCGTAGAGAGAGACGATTATTATGCTATTCGGGACGCAGACGAATCAAACAAAAGCAAAATGAATAAAATCCCTTCAGCCGTTTTTGATTTATAAAGGGTGTAATTAACCTGACTTAGTTTTTTATAAGATAATTCTTTTTTTACTATATATTTAGTAAGGACACTTACTAAACATTTTGCCTAAATCCTAAATCTAAGGCGTTCAAAAAAGTATACTTAGGTCAGTCAGTAGACATCTAATAATAATCTTGGAATAAATTCGCTTGTGTTCTTGAACAGGGAAGCAAGGCAGACATGTTTTGTAATTTCCATGTTTCCGCCATTTAAAGCACGGAAGCCACGAGTGGCCGAGCTGGACAGATAGTAAATTACAGATGAGTGAAACTTGAATATTTTTCACAGCTATGAAGAAGAAAACTCTTCTTCTATTGGTCATAGGTCATTTTAATTTGGCATGTTTTAAAACACTATAAATGTGCATGACATTCTTTAAAGCCAAAAAGAGAACATCTTCAATGTAGTAGAAGTCAAATAAATAAGATACGTAAAGTAAAAGTATTTTTTTTCTTTTAGTAATTATTTGCACGTATGAGGGATAAATCCAAAACTACTGGAGTTTTGGTTACTACTCAGTTCTTAAACGAAATATAAGACCACACATCACAAGCATTAAAATAAAAAAAAAACAATCCTCATTATCAATTCACCTACAAAAAATACAGTCCAATTTAAGAACCTCGTTTTTTGAAGTCTGTTCTGTCTGTGCCTATGTATGCTTAGATCTTTAAAACTACGCAACGAATTTGGATAAAGTTTTTTTTCATTTGGACAACCTAATGGTATTTATTTACAAAATCCAGTTTTGATAGATAATGATTCAATAGGCATAATTATATGTATAATAAACCCGTTCGAAGCCGGGATGGGTCGCTTATGTGTGTATAATTCGGTTGTTAGATAAAACAAAATCCCACGCGCTTGATAAGATATACTCCTATGTCAGTATCAAACCCAGCCTTAAAAAGTCGGAATCTGAACTGGGGCGGCAGATTTAGGTAAAAGTTATTTAACTCGCTACAGGGCACTCACCCCACTTTCACTCACGATAAATTAACAACTTTGTTGGCATCCGCAATCAAGAGATTTTTATTTTTGTGACGAAGTTTGTATTACTTTCTTTGCCTCGGTAGATTATTATTTGACGTTGGGACCAATGTTTTTACGATCTGCAAATATTTGATCCGGTTCTGAGTGTTAACCATACCCGTGTGGTTAGCACAAGCTCTGCTTAGCTTGGGGCCAGGTGATGTTATGTGGATTGTCCACCGGCATTACTTATTTTGTTGTTAGTTTGTTAGTTATTTTTGTTGACTTCTATCTTTTTAAGGTAAATTAAAAGAGCGAACAAGAAAGGACAAGGAAATCATGAATATAATCAATTATTTACTTCTAAGATTAAAATTATTTAATTGTTCGGATGAAATATCTCTATTGCTCTCAGAACAGAAGAGATTAATTCAAAGAATTAACTTATTGACAATAACACGTCAATATATTTACTAGTTTAGATTGGGGCTAGATGTTACTGTGTGGATTTTCCAGTATTATTTATTTTTGAAAACTTTTTGAACACTCATAGGAATATCAATCGGTTTGTGTCTTCTGTGAATTTACTCTGTGCAAAATTCCGATTATTTATGTATTGTGGAGTTAACAGTTTCTCTGACATCGATCAATCTACCAGAGCTTCTAAATAAACTTTAATCAGATATCGCCCCATTTATTCCGTGACAAAGATTCCACAAGGCTGCGTGATTTATGGCTCAGACGGTATCTGTACACAGCAATTGTAGATAGCGCTGTAATAGATTACTGGTTGGTCTTGCACGACGATGAGTCGGAGATCCGGGCTCTCGACAGTCCAAAGGGTGTTTGGCCTCAAATTCTATTGTTTTTGCGGTTGTTTAGAGACAATTCTTATGCCAAAAGTGAATAAATAATATCCTAAAATTTGATCTTTATGGGTGAGTGTACACACACACTGAGAGTACACCAATACTCACGAGATGAATGTCGCTGGTGGGCAGGTTCAAGCCGGTGGGGAACTAATCATAAAAATAGAGGCTCGCTTGCTAAAGTTTGACGATGTCGCTGTGGATGCGGTTCAAGATGCGGATACGGTACACTAGGAGTACACTCACCGATAACCACGAGATCGATGTCGCTGGTGGGCAGGTAGAGCCCGGTGCGGAACGACCCGAAGACTTCTACCCGCGCTTGCGGCCACAGTGCGAGGATGGCGATGCGGATGCGGTTCACCACGGTGGAGCGGACTAGGTGCTCCGTCTCCGTGGGTGACATGTACATGTAGAAATGCTCGATCTCTTCGTGTAAGCTGGAAGAAAAGAAAAAGGTCGCGGTTATCATTGTGTCGATCAACGGTTATCGCACTACATACATACTCGTATTATACAATTTTGATGAGAGAGAGAGAGAAATAAAAAATATTTATAATAAAGTTTTATTATGGGCAGCAGAATTTATGGCAGATATGGCCTCCACTCGGCTTCGTGCGGGATGAACACAGTGTAGTTTCATAGAAGTTTGCATTCAACTAAGTAGGTATATCAGTCCTCTAGTACCCATCATTACAGTAGCCATAACAAAAGCTCTGCTCAGCTGTGGCCTGGATGATACTGTGTTGATTGTCGAGCATTATTTTTATTATGTGATTTTTATTTCCATGATATCGGGCCGAGGTTTGACCCCTTGGGGAAGCCAACGTGGGGCAGTTTATCTAAAATTATTATTAAGTACCAAAACATTTTTTGCGAGCGAGTTCTTCATTCTTGAGTTAAGCTACCTTATGAGATAGTTGATCTGGAAGACAATTTATAAAATGTGGGACTATCACACGAGTTTTCAAATGACAAAATAAAACATAAAATAGGAACTATTTAAATCCTGATTTTCAAGTTTTAGCTAGTATCGTATTAAAATTTTATGTAGATTAAACGACCTAATGTATTTCTCTAGCAGATAGGCATAGTAAGTAACGTTTGTAGGTTTTAATATTCTAGAATAAAAACAACACAGCGAACTGAAAAACTTGTGGAATACAATTCAGTTGCAAAAAGTGGTCACGCGATGAACGGAAGCGTTCAAAACGAATGACCAGCGAAAGAATGACTCGTCCTACTAAACTAATTAACTACTTAACCATAAATAATTAACTACTAAACGATAAATAATTAGCTACTAAACCATAAAAGTTATGTTAAGTGAGTGACTGCAGATGGACAGAATAAGTATTTGGTATTTAGTAGTATCCTACTTCAATTTACTTTGTGTTTGTCAAACGATTGATATAAACATATTTAGGGTAAATAGGAAGTCAAACTTCCGGCCTCTTTAGCTTTGATCTGAGAAAACGAAAACATCAAAAACAAGCCAGTCTTTGAATGTTTTAATGTTTTATCAGAAACATGAAATACATCCACTATCAGCTAGCAACAACATTCTTAGCGTTTGTTTACATTTATTATTGCGCAATAGATTGGTGTAGGATCGTCGTCATATCGTGACTCGTGGTATCCATTCAGCGGCTAAACTAAGGCGCTTTTAATGACGTGACTTGTGCTGAGGATTGACAGCTTAGGGATCTGCGAAGCTATAACTGACAGCTATCTACGCTAAGTTGTGACGTCACAGGAATGTTGCAAGTGACTCTTGAGATCAATACAATACAGTTTACTCCTTATTGCACACAAATAAATACTAAAATAGGACAGGAAATATTTCATAGTTCCAAACAAATATAATAAAAGAAATCCAGATAAACTTCACTTACCCACATTTAAACTTGACATAGGGCTCAAACACAAAACTGCGAGCTCGCATCGCATCGCAAATATCTGCGAGCTCGCACGATAACGTCCGATCTCATTTGCATCGCACATTCCTGTCATATTACGTCATACTTGGTGACCCCCCTTTTAGTCCGCTCTGAGACAACTTTAGCGAAAGATGCGCGGTGCCTGAGCCGCATTCTTTGTGTTGTAAAAAAAACTGCTTTAGTTCTCAACTCATAGTAATTTCGAGTAAAATAGTTCCCTTCAGTGTTCATAATCGTATTAAATGGATGAATCCAGAATCTTCTTTTTCTTTTATATCTATTTAACAATAACAGCAGTGCAATTGGACCGATTTATGCAAAAATGATCTAACCCACAACCTAGTCAATTTCGAGTTTTTTTAACCTATGTAATCAGTATAAGGTATATTTTAACATATCAAAGACTCACACCTCTATGTTCACAAATGTGGAAAATCCATATGATCCAACCCACAACTGTCATGTCGAAGACCATTTTTTAAAATGTATAAGTGTTTCATGACACTTGAATCATTTTTGTGTTGCTTTGGTTACCCTAACATATAACCGTTCTATTTTGCTACAATGATTCAAACTATAATATTAAGCTGGTCCATAAGTTCAAAGAGCTCAGAAAGCTATAGAAAGAGCTATGCTTGGAGACCGAGACTTGGCAAACGTAGACTTGGACGCCCTCCGGCCAGGTGGGATGACGATCTGCGAAAGACTGCTGGCAGATGCTGGATGCGTCAAGCTGAAGACAGGGAGCTATGGCGCTCATTAAGGGAGACCATAAAGTTCAAAACACACAGAAGCCGGAGGCGTGGCGGAGGCGAAGGCGTGCCGGTTTTTCCTATGGCACCGCGTTCGCCACGGCCTGCGGTGTGTGTGTAGGCTTTCATAGGATTCCATAGAATACAACTCGCACGCCTTCGCCTCCGCCTAATTAATTAATTTTTGCACCCTACATAGCTCTTTCCATACAAAATTAATTTTGTAATAATAATCCAGGCGCAAGTTTTCCCACTTATCTACTAAACTATTACAATTTATTCTTTATATTATTTATAGCAAAAAGTTGAGTTTACATAGCATTAAATTAAATTAAAATAACAACATTTTAGCAACAAAGCTAGAGAAATACCGCCACAAACTTAAATATCGATTATCTCGAAATGAGGTTTGTGTGGGTTGGATCATTTTTGCTTAAATCGGTTCAATTATCTTTTTGGGATCCATCTTACGCTTCCTAAAAACACGTCCAATACGGCTGACTAAACTTGAAGGTATGGTTACCCTACAAAACGGTTCGCCGCACAAATTCGCATCGCAGAAATTCGCAAATCCAGTTCGTGTGACATCGCATCAAATCGCATCAAATCGCATCGCATCGCACCAAATCGCAGTTTTGTGTGGGAGCCCATACATAAAAGAAATTCATACATCAATGCAATTAGAGTTTACAATAAACTACCCAAATCATTCAAAGATCTTCCATTACTTATATTTAAGAAAAAACTGACAAAATGGTTATTAGAAAACTGTTTTTATGACATTAAAGAATACATGGACTATTGTGACAATAATAATAATAAAAAATAGATTTATTTAATAATTTTGACATTTTATATAATATTTTTCTTTTTCAATTTTAATTTTATGTTTTTAATGTTCAATTCAGTTATTATAATAGAGCACAATTAAAAATAATTTATGATTTAATGATACAATAGAATACCTAGATATCTTTAAGTACCTACCTAACTATTCATACGCCCCTAGGGTAAGATTTTAGTGATACTACACATTATTTACTATAAGACCACAAATTGTACCTACCTAATATCTTATGAATAAATGATTATGATTATGAAAAAACAAATTTAAATTAAGTAGTACAGTGGGCGGCCTTGTCGCTATGAGCGATTTCTTCCAGGCAAACTTTGGATGGACATGGAGAGGACAGAACGTATTTTAGGATGCAAGAAAACTTGAAACGTCATTGTCACGGTTAATTAGCTCTATAGGTGTCTGTTTCAAGCGAAGCTTTTGGGTGGAGGGTAGAAACCAGATCCTGTTTCACCTTCGTTAATCAGCAAATGCCAGACTACTGGAATTCCTGCCACTGGCCTTAACATAGAGACCTTTCACCTGGCCGGTGCACTGCGGGTGGATTAATGTGTGACCTGTTTAATGAAACGAGTTGGAACTTTAAAGTCAACAGATCTGCAGTACCTACGCATTTATTTACGCATTGTCCGACATATTTATTTGCTCCCCTTGGAGACGAGACTCTAGGTCCGTGGGGTACTGAGGCTCTACGGGTTTTAAAAAAATATCGGTCTGGTCGATGTGACGCGTGACCCGAGAGCTGGTGAGTATCTGGCTCAGCGCATCAGCATTGACATACAGCGTGGTAATGCAGCCAGTGTCTTGGGGACGCGACGACTGGTATTGACATGGATCAGTTGAGGACGGTTTGCAAACGTCTGCAGTTAGCTCAATTGTATAAACTTGTTTAATTACAGAAACTATTACTTGATTGTAATTTTAGTTCTTAATATCGATCTTATCTAGCGATTTTACGTATCATAATGACCTGATGGCCTACAAACTCGAATGCTGCCGTGAATTTTAGTCACACAGTCGGCAGATAAAGTACAACATTGTCTTTATTTACATAACTAGATCTAGGTCTCGAATTCAGAAGAGGACAACGGACATAACGATCAGTGAGAGCTTCCAGTTAGTGTTTATAAACTAGATAACTTATGGCAAAGGCTAGCTTAACCCTAAAAGAGTTCGTTTCCGTTCTCGTAGAAAAATCAATAAGTTTCCTAAAAATAGCGATATACACAATGTCAATACTAGAAATAAAAATAAACTAGCTTTGCCTACAACTAAACTAAACAAGGTTAATGTATCTTTCAAAGGGAAATGTATACGCTTCTACAACAAAGCTCCAAGTGAGTTGCAACAACTATCAGTAAATAAATTCAAACAAATTGTCAAAACTATTCTTTGTAAAAAGGCTTACTATAAAGTATCTGATTATTTAAATGATAAAAAAGCTTGGGATGAGTTTTGCTCCAACTCGAAAAATAACAACCTAACAAGGTAAAGGTTTCTGTTCGCTTTTTTACTTTACCTTAAAAAGATTGAAGTGAACTAAATCAAAGTGAGCTCTTTATTTCCTAGTTTTAATTTTTATAAAATGTATTTTATGACGTGTCCAAGTGTCCTGTAAGGTCTTAAGGAAATAAAGCACTTTGACTTTGACTTGACTACCAGCAAGTTTAGTTCGAGAACCGTCCGAGAATATCAAACCTTAGTAGCAATTCAATGAATACTCTAATTAGATACTCGTAGAAATTAATAACTAGTTAAAATGACGATCAATTGCCGTTTCTTAAGTTTTAAACGTGAAATTACGAGGAGTTTTAGCAATCGCAAGCAGGAAATAATAGGGCCTCTGGTCCTAATTTTGTGTGGATAAGAGCAGCTGTATAGACTTGTAGAAAAACAAATATACCTAACCCAGATAATTGTTTATATACAGGGACTTTGGTAGAGGGTTAGACAAACTCGGTGGGCGTGGATTATTAACTCATCACTACATAGTATAAAACAAAGTCGCTTTCTCTGTCTCTATGTATGCTTAAATCTTTAAAACTACACAACGGATTTTGATGCGGTTTTTTTTTATAGATAGTGATTCAAGAAGAAGGTTTATACGTATAATAAAACCGTGCGAAGCCGGGGCCGTTAGTTTGTTTACATGCAGGTACTTTGGTGGAGGATTAGACAAACACGGTGTGTAGGTGGACCTAATACAATGCGTTTAGGGCTTCCATTCCGTAATTACGTAATTACGCAATTACGTAATTACGCAAAAATTTTACATTTCTGACAAATTCGTAACTGAAGGGTTGAAATCCGTAATTACGTAAGTAGTAAGTTGGTAACATTATTCTAGTATGACAACCCAATCAACATTGAAACGGGTATTCCCCCGTAGAAAATAAATTCAATCCGATATTTTTTTCTGATTCCGATACTTCCCCGCGACTTGTCTATAGGAGGCCGTACACGCTACGATCTACCGGAGAGGTAATCTGTGCAGGTATGCCTGCGCAGGTCAACCGAACAATGGTAGCGTGTATGGGGACGTTCCGGTGTATCGGAGCGGTCTTCAGTACACCGTACGGTGTCACTCGAAAGAATCGATTTTCGATCTTGCGCCGGTCGCCTGCGCACAGGTCTATTCCCACACACATTCCGGTCTACCTGCGCAGGCATACCTGCACAGATTACCACTCCGGTAGTAATCAATAATAATAATCAATAATCATACACCGTACGGTGTACTGAAGACCGCTCCGATACACCGGAACGTCCCCATACACGCTACCATTGTTCGGTAGACCTGCGCAGGCATACCTGCACAGATTACCTCTCCGGTAGACCGTAGCGTGTATGGCCTCCATAACGGCCTTGGATAACGTACGCAATAATGATCTTTGACACGTAAGGAATACAGTATGATTTTATTCACTAATTGTCCGCAGAGAATCCCTGCGCTGCGTGCATCTTTCTAGGTATATGTAACCAGGGTACTTAGATAGTTTTTTGAAACAAATAAAATAGTAAGTAGGATGACACCTATTGGAAAATGAGGAGAATTTAGTAAAAATTAAAGGAAAAATAATTTAGGGGCGATCTGAGGTCGGGAAGGGGTAGGGGGTGAGTGTTTTAGGGTAAAAAACGGTTAATCTCGATTTCCGGCAGAACTACAAGTCTTATGGGAAAAAGTCAAATTGCAAAGTTGTAGGTTATAAAAAGATCTACAATTTATGTCTACACACTTTTTTCACATAACCTCAAAATTTATGTGAAAAAGCAAAACCAAGTATTTGCTTTTTTATTTTCTTCTCACACTGTAATTTAATTGATTTGAAATTTTAATTGTTTACCTTATTTTGACATAAATATTGAAAAATTAAGGTAATTTTCAATCGAAAATTCACCCCTCAAAATATGGAATCCCTTTTGACTGATTGATTTGTTAATAAACATTGTGTTTATTTAACGCCACTTTTTATTTCTTACTATGTATTTTGCTATATATAAATCCTTAAACAGTAATCGCTTAAATAAAACTAACGATATAAAAATATATTAGAAATTACGTAATTACGTAGTTACGTAATTGGACCACCAAAATTCGTATTCAGTTACGTAATTACAATTTCCGTAATTTTGGAAGCCCTAAATGCGTTGCAGTCTTAATCTTTTGTGATAGCGTGTAGTGTGACGCCTGTAGCGTGTGTTCAGTGTGGTCTACTCATATTCCAACCGATACAATGCAGTCTAGGCTAGCTCAGACACGGCCAGACGACCTCGATTTGAAAGCCGTACAACACCTACTTAGACTCAAATACCATCTGTCATTAAGATCAAAATAGATCGCCATTAGACTGATTATGTCGCTCACAAAAAATGTGCAATGTTTAGTTTTTTTACGACTGGAAAAGTTGACGCGTTTTATTTATTTTATTGCGTCGCTTTACGACGACATGTTAATAAAACGCGAAATGAATTTTCATAATCACTACATAGCATAAAACAAAGTCGCTTTTTCTGTCCCTATGTCCCTTTGAATGCTTAAATCTTTAAAACTACGAAACGGATTTTGATGCAGTTTTTTTTTAATAGATAGTGATTCAAAAGTTAGGTTTTTACGTATAATAAAACCGCGCGAAGCCGGGGCGGGTCGCTAGTCTTAAAATAAATTATCCAAATTCGCTATAAAACAACTATTTGCCATAGTTGTTTTATACTATAGCAAATACATAGTTGGTTTATAGCGAATTTGGATAATAGGAGAAACATACAGAGACTTAGAAAAAATAGAGATAACATTTCACTTGATTTGCTCGATTCCTATCATAACCTATCATCTATATAGATTTGTTATCAAACTATGCATAAAATTTAAATTAAAACGAAATACCTACTTTCAATCTATTACCTTTAAAGTTAACATAGACAGACATTGTGTGATTTGTGTAATGCCTCGATATGCGACATGTGTTTGCTAGGCAAGTACCTAGTTATCTTGTTAGTAAGCCCTACGTTATGACAAGGATAATATAACATCGATACCGGGAGATAAAAAGCATCGGCTAGTTTGCGACAGCCCTAGAGCACTGCCATTAAAAGCATTCTTAGCTGTAGTTAATCAATCACGACTCATTTCCGCATTACTCCAGTAAGGTAAATAGAAAGGAAAAACGGCACAGCAGGATATTGAGTAATGGGAGTTCAATGAGGAGTGCAAAGAGCGGTTGAAACGTGGAAAACCCGAAAATTATGAGTTATAGACGAGTGTAGTCTTAATTGCGATTACGACTGATAGGAAGTGATATACCTAATATACTACTAGCGTCTACCCGTGGCTTTGCACGCATTATTTCTATGGAAATGTTTCAAGGCTGATAAACAGTAATTAGAATGTTAGCGACTTTCCAAAAAGGTCCGCCCGCTTCTATGAAAGCGTATTCTTATTCGCAGAAATGGCTACATGGCGCCAGTTGGAGAAATAGGGATGTAATGTAAATAATTATAATGAATACTATTTTCTTTTGATTGTTACAACTGCGACAGCGCTGTTGCGGTCACAATAAAACGACAATAATTTCAAATACATCAATAAAGCGATTGAATAAATAATTCAGGAGGGTCATTGTAAAGGAACTTTTACCTTGAAGACTCGAGTGTAGGGTGTCTACCTTGACAAGGACACATCTGAATGTTTAATGTATTTGGAGGGAAGGGGTAAACGGCATTGGCAAGGCCGTATCGGAGCCGCTATCTTCGTGCATTGGAGGGATACCTGCGCGCGCGCATTACACACTGGGTGCGGTAGCAGCTAATGATCGAATTGATTGCTGTTCCAATTTCAACTGCAGATTATATTGTTGCTACTAACTCTTATTGGGTTTTTATCTTAGCCAGAAGCTGGGTGACAAATGACTCGCAAGCACAGTAGTAATTATACAATTTTAACTTAATTACTGCCCAGCTTCGAAGTAAAGAACTTAGGCCTTTGCGTCACAGACACTGAAATGTTATTTAAACGTATTCAGACCCCAGCTTATGCGATGAGACCCAAAGGCGTGCAGTTTAACTACGGCGCGCCGGTTTTTGTCAGAGTATTGTGCATTGTTGTCAATAAAAGCGTTAGTGTCTTTTCTCAAATAGGATTGAAATACTCTAATATTAGTAGCTAGCTGCGCCCCGCCGCTTCGCCTGCACGGAAATTTATTGCACATCTCATAAGGGTAGTTTACCTTTAACTTTACCATCCTATTTAACCACCTCAGATTACTTATAACAAACATTCACACAGACTTTCCCATTTTTTATAATAGTAAGATAGTATTCTCTATTGGCTAAGACTGGAGTATGCTTGTGCAAGGGACATCTGACATCTGACATTGAAGCACCAATGCAGTCACAAATAGGTGAAGTCAGGTATTAGGCTAATTGACCATCTATTCTCGTCTGGCACGCGGCCAGGCAACCAATTCTGCTACTGTACTGAATGTACTGATATACAACATAAACCTGTGGCCGGCTGACCTCTCCAAGCTGTCCCATCGGATTAAATAAAAAAATATAAATAATGCTGGACAATCCACACAGGATCATCTAGCCCGAAGCTAAGCAGAGCTTGCGTTATGGGTACTAGATGACAGATATACTGAATACAATACATTACATAGATACATTTATTATACATTGAAAACACACCCAGCCAGAACATTGGAACAATTTTTTTTAGATCATACAAACATTAGTTCCAAGGTGGGAATCGAACGCGCAACCTCGTCCGCGTCGCAGGCAGACCTTCGCCCACCGCGACTCATCAGTCGCGTGAGAGTGAGGGAATAGAGAGTGCACCTGTGCTTCACACACACTTGTGCACTATAATAATGTACTGTGCACATGGCTAGTCTTTTTAGAGACTGGCCGTCATGTGCTAAATTCAGCTAGGACATTGATCTATCTATGACATGGTAGCAAGTTCTATTGAAGACTTCAGTAATTACGATCAATGTTTTGATTCATGGTGATCAGACTATACTTGTCCAAAACTATAATTATCCTACTAATATTATAAACGCGAAAGTTTGTAAGTATGTATGTATGTATGGATGGATGGATGTTTGTTACTCTTTCATGCAAAAACTAGTGAATGGATATGGATGAAAGAATGATGGCAAGAATTTTGGGCTATCGTGTACATCGATCGCAAGGGTATCAATCGAAAGCTCATGAAATTCTAATTAAAACTGCATATTTGGTTTTCCAAGAATTTTTGCAGAAAAAATTAAATTAATTTTTGAAAATCTGAATAAATAGCAAAAATTGACCCTAAAGCTAGGGCTAAGAGCACTCCGAGATCCGCCATTTTGTTTTTGACGTTGACGTTCACTTGATTGTCAAACCATCAACTACTTATGTCAAACGTTAAAAACCAAAACAAACAATGCTTGGCAATTTGATAAATGGTTCAGTTTAGTTTTAGTTTGGTTTTAGTGTTTCTGATTTAGATTTTGGCCTGATTTCGATATAATCAATTGATAGGGAAAGTTTCTTTTCGTTTGGCTAATACATAATAATAATGCAAATCGACAAAACTTACCTACGCATCATATGAAAATGAACTATCAGTGCTACTGTAATTATTCTAAGGTGCTACTATTGTCCTTTTGTTTTAAATTGTATCTATATGTTAATTGTATCTGATGTGTGTGTCTGTGGAACTAAATAAATGTTGTACCTATCTGTCTACTGTTATAGTTTGTAAATGATGGCATACTTATGTTGGTAGGTATAATATTAATTAGTAGGTAGATAGAGAATTAAGCATAAAATAAACACAATCAAATCTAACTAATATTTTAATACTCAGGGGGTATAGGTACCTACTCTAGGTACCTTCTCTATCCAACATCCTCCAAGGTAAGTATAAGAAGCTCAGTTGAAGTCCTGCTAAATATGAGATAAAGGCACCATAATGTTATTTATTATAAATAAACCTGGTTATTGCCGTAAAAAGTAATTTGCCGATAATGTACCTACATGAAATGCCCTGGAAAAAGTTGAATTATGACTTAAATCAGTAGTTGCCTATTATAATTGGTTATTTCAATGGGGTAGGTAAATAGAAAGGAAGTTACCTGCAGAACAAAACATCTTAATCAGACTTTAAAAGTAACATTACGTAGGTAGAGTAATTCCCGGAGTGTAATTTTGAGAAAAGTTCTAGGTATTTGTTGTACAGAAGCTACTGAAATATTTATTCAATTTGTTTATATACTTCAACAAGATAAAGCACTGGGTGGGCAATGGACGCTTAAGTATTTTTATCTCGGTCAGAAATCAGTTTTTTCTTCATTTCACACATCAAAGTCTAGTATTTTTATTATTAACTAGCGACCGGCCCCAGCTTTGCACGGTTTTAATAAACATTTAAACCTTCCTCTTGAATCACTCTATCTATTAAAAAAACCGCATCAAAATCCGTTGCGTAGTTTTAAAGATCTATGCAGTCAAAGGGAAATAGGGACAGAAAAAGCGACTTTGTTTTATACTATGTATAATATAAATGAAGCTGCTACTAAACTATCGTGAATTAAATATTATGAAACGTAATTGTAGGTATATTATGAGTATTAAATGTAGGGTACTAAGGTAAGTTGTTCCGGGACCGATCGTCATAGATGGCCACCTTCTTGAAATTGTTTCCGAGTAGGTAGGTACACTTACCTTGGGCAAATTGTGCAGTTAGGTAAAAACAATTTTGAGAAGGAGGCCAAGAGCTCCAGCTAGGCTGGGCAGCATTTGGGAAACTACGTCGGGTGTTCTCGTCATCCATACCGCAATATTTGAAAAAGTTTTCAACCAGTGCGTCCTACCCGTAAGACGTGGACACTCACGGTAGGGCTGGTCCACCAGTTCAAAGTCGCTCAGCGAGCTATGGAAAGAGCTATGTGAGGAGTCTCTCTGAAGGATAGGATTCATTATGAATACATCCGACAGAGAACCAAGTTATCGACATAGCTCAAAGAATTAGCAAGCTGAAGTGGCAGTGGGCCGGCCATATCTCGCGAAGAACCGACAACCGTTGGGGTAAACGTGTTCTTGAGTGGAGACCGCGATTCGGCAAACGTAGTGAAGGACACCCTCCGGCCAGGTGGGATGACGATCTGCGAAGGAAAGCTGGCAGATGCTATGGCGCTCATTAGGGGAGGCCTTTGTCCAGCTGTGGACTAATATAGGTTGATGATGATAATGACTAAGGTAAGGTTTAATAGATACTAATAAATGCAGTGTTAAATCAAATATACTTAGACAAAAAGGAAATGCACAAACATTATTACAACTCTTTAGTAAAATCTTAATCAACATTCATATTCAGATTCATACCTACTTATTAATTAAAGGACATTCATATTCAGATTCATTTTAATTCAGCAGTAAATAATTGTAAGCGATTTGTGTTTTCTTTTCTGTAATTAAATACATAGAGTAAACGAGTTCTTGAGTGGAGATCGCGAGTCACTAATCGTAATGTATGACGCCCTTCAGCATGGTGGGATGGCGATCTGCGAAGGACTACAGACTACCATACTAAAATGTGGCAAAATAAAGACAGGGCGTTATAGCACTTATAGGTCTCATTGTATATACCTAGGGTAGGCATAATTATTTCCAGCACAGCAGTGGACTAATTAAAGGTTGAGTCTTGCAATCGAAGAGTTCATATGAAAATGAAAAACTTGTTGCAACCCCCTTCTGAGCCCTAAAAAAGTGGTTGAATTTAATTTATCGCTAAAATAAACTTATGGCTCCTAACAGTATATTCCGTACAATATGTATTCTCTCTATTCTGTCTACCTTCTGTACCAAACGAATAAAGGAGGTTGGTTTCAATACTGACCCTAACCTGAAACTAACCTCTAGAATTGAAACCTCTTTTGTATTGCGCCGCCATTTGCCATGAAGAGATATCATAAGGAAATTATATTATTCTGCCAATGTTCAAAAAATAATTTAATTTTTTCTGTAAATATTATGGAAAAACTGAAAATGCAAAGTTCCTTAGGATTTTAAGACGATTCGAACGATATATTCAGTATCGTTCTTCAATTTTTTGGGACAGGCCATAAGGGATTCTTGCCATTGTTCTTTAGCACAGAGATAGATTATAGTCTGGAATAACACATAGGCTATATTATATCGCGGAATAACTACTTGAACGGAAATTAGCCACGAGCAGCTGCTACTATTTTTATATTACTATTATTCTTGCTGTGCTTAGTGCTGCACTTAACGTGGCCCTCCTAAAAACCAGCAACGCATTGGCCGTGGCAATATAGCTTTTATTTCTGTGCCAGTGGCATATACATGTAATACTCACCATAACACAAGCTCTGTTTAGCTTGGGGCTAGATGATGCTGTGTCCAGCATTCATTAATTATACATGTATAATTATAATATGTATAATTAAATTCATTTCTATTAAACCTATCCACACCACCAAACCACAGAATCTTTTAAAAACAGCACCATTATACTTAATGCAAGATAAAAGTTATCCATGTTAGTATGTTTATACATCTATTTACTTTTGATAAGAGCGGGACACAGGAATTGATAATGTATTTTTTGGCATTTTTGTTATTTATCGCCCAAGCACATGTTCTAATTAGGGCTAAATAAATAACACACAAACACAATCATGGAGACTTTGTGAGGAGGCAGAGGAATCTCCTCTTGATCTGATAGGTCAGTGTGGAGGATGCAAGAACATAGCATTTACTTGGCTCAGACGAACTAAGATACATCAAAACAGCCCTGAAGATAATGTAAGTTTCTAGCATCAAGGGTATTACTGGTGAATTATGAATATTATAGCTTCAGGGGTCAACACATAGTGGTTATAGCCTATCACTGAGAAAGTAACTTAAAAGGCAACCTGAACAAATAAAAAAAATCCTAAAGTCCAGTAAAGAGAGAAAAAAACTGTATTTTAGTTTAGTAACAAAAATAATAACTCAAAACCTATAGGATACTTTCTGTTGACCTTGAATCATGATATTTGCCTCAAAGCTATCTTATAATTTGAATGTTTTTAATTGTTTACCTCAGTGCTCGAGTCAAGATTCGCATTCAATGTTTTATTTTATGTTCCAGCATTAATATCCCATATTATACCTAGGAATTCTATGTTGTAACTATTTTTTATCAAATATCTATAACTCAGAGATTTAAAATAACTAATGAATAAGCTAATTTGAACTTAAGCTGTTTAGACATCCTATTTCCTTATTTACTTCCATAGAAAGAGACAGAAGGTTATAAATTGCTCAGTTTAAACAAAACTACTTGCGTACAAGTCAGCTTTATTTAAAGTTTGTCAAAATAGGTTCAACAGACGTAAATCATCATCTACGATAAAGTAGGTTGCTGTAATGTGTATATTAAAATTCAATATGTGATCAGATTTTGATGATGTTTAAATGAAGATAAGAGGTACTTGGTGTCTTATTATTCGCTTTTGAGATCTACATGCACATTTAGGCCTGGATTTGAAACATAATTAGAAAGAATACGAGGAGTGGGCACTTTGTAGTCGTGCAGAGACGACGGCGGCGGCGAGCTCCGGGTTCAGACTGCGACCGTGTCGTCGGCCGCCAGCGCGCTCGCACTTCGAAACATAACCAATACGTCACCCACGTTGACATTCCTCACACACATCGCACTACGCCAATAACTCACTCACCCGAGAATGCCAGGTTTGTACGCGTAGTTGGGTAACCTCCACGGACATCCCCCGAACTCTCCGATCAGAGCATCGTGGTTCTTGTTCAGGTTAAAAGTTGACGCGCGGTTTTCGTTCATTTTCCTCCGCGCGGGGTTGAAATAATTGTTATTTCTATTTTCACCATTCACATCATTTATTGGTATAAAGTCTTGCGCTTTATTTACATTAGGATTAGCGTTTTCTAAATTTTTTAGGTTCATTTTGTCTATTTCACTTTGAGTTTCCCAAATCCGAAGCCACAGGCGCTTCGCGGGTCCTTCCTGCTCGGGCTGATACCACGCGACCGCGGGATCCATTCAGCCGGAGCTAGGTTGCACTATAACGGATAACACATGCTTTTGCATTTCACATTTAGAAAATCAAACGAAAAATTGTCAGAAAACAAAAATAAGTCACACCACATTCGGAACATGGACGACACGAGCGAAAAAAGCTTTGACAGTTCGAATAATCAAAGAGGGCGCCATCTTAGCAAAATAAGATTCCAAAAAGAGTCAAATTTTGTCCCATTTTTTTGTTTTTATTACGACTAGTATACTATATTGTTTTTAAAACTTTATATGTATAAAACACTATACACATTTTATAAATGCCAAACTTTATCTAGTTATTGCCACACATATGATAATAACAATGCGTTTGATAGTCCGAGTGGCTAAACCGGAAAAAACATGTTATTCGTTCGGATAAACATGTATTATAGCAGTATGGCACGGACGAACAGAACAGAAGCATGATTTTTTTCATTTTTTTTTCATCACATTCTTTTTTCGCCTAGGCGGGTAGGTGTGAAAACATTGTCTGATTTTGTTCTGTAAAATATTTATTGTATATATAATAAAGTAAAACACTATTTTAAATAAATCAATGCAATAAACTAGTCAAGTACCTTAGTGCTCCATCTGCCACATTCAAGATCTACATAAAATAAACTAAAACACTACTGGATAAAACAAGACAACACTGCACACCAATATGGACAGTCAACAGTCTTTGTCTGAAGCAATTCAGTCCCTTCATGACCGGATGACTCAGTTTGAGGGAGCCTTGGTGAGGTGATTGCTCCAATCGCTATCGGCAAGTGCGTGATCCAAATGCGCAGGCCGGCCGCGATTTTGAAGGGTTTTTTGTGGCGATTTATTGCGGTATTAGTTTGGTGGTACGTATAGCTTGGCAAAAAAGAGTAGAAAATAATGGGGGCGCCACTGTAGGTCCTTATGGCAACACCTATAGCGCACCAAGCTAGTCTTGATACTTAGGTGTAAATTTCTGATATTATGTACATTTATATCCACACATAGTATACTAGTATCAGTAAATATTGTTTAATTGAGCAAGGTTCTCGTTATGTCAGTATATAAAGAAAACAATATAAAGTAAATTAAAATTTAATACATTGTAAGTTATCTCTCACAGTATTCCTTTTCTATTTTTATTACGTGCTGGCACGAATTCTTCCAATCCTCCTCCGTAATAGCTTGAAACCGTTCCGTTTTAGCACGCTCAGCTGCTTCCTATAAAGAAGAAACTTTTTATGATACCTTTATCAGTTATCCTTTTTCAGTTTATTATTTAGGCACCTAATTTCTAGACCATTTAAAATACAAACGCTATAGTAACTTTATTACAAAGAAATAACACAACATATAAATTATGTAAAATAGATTTATATATTAGCTAGTCTAGCTCAAGTATCAAATTCTATGCCCGCGCTATAGCAGAGTACGCAGAACAAACGTAAACATAACCTAACTGCCCGATGTTTATTGTTGAATATTTCACTTGTTCCGTGGAACTTTAATTTAATCCTGCTTTAGGACCATCAAGTTACCTTTGATTCAACTTAAAATTACAAAACAAACTCTCACAAACCTGTCATATCAGCGGTTCTTTGAAAAACATTCTTGAGATCTGAAAGAACAGTTCTGGCCTCAAATTCTGCCAGACATCGCCTGTATACCTTATAAATAACCTCCATGGCAGCACTTCTAACTGTTTTATTCATTATTTTTCACTTTTCGTCACTTTATCACCACCGCTTGACCGATCCAAGTAAAAAATCCGAGAATTCGTAATCTTTGTTTACAATTTTACATCAAACGTCATTGTTTTAAAAATGTTGCCATTAAACAAAAAAATTAGTTCCGTTTCTAGACTTTTTTGCCAAGCTGTAGATCTACATATTATTATTCTAGTAGGTAAGTATTATAAGAACCTTATGTACAATCTTACATACCTACTGACTGGTGCAATTTCATCGATGCGGTTCAAGATATCCGACGTGTTTCCGCGTCCTTATAGTTTTCGGGAACATTTTGAGACGTATACACTATACATATATAAACTTTCACACAGCTGCTTCTTGTGTTATGTTCTTGATTTAGCGGCACGCGCAGTGACTTTTTTTTTGTGGAGGCTTTAAAAGCACCTCTCTCAGTTGAGTTTAGTTCAGCAACTGAACTTCAGCCTAATACAATCCATGTATCACGGATTGTATTCGGCTGAAGTCTCCTTCATCCTGGAATAGAACGCGGGATCGTCGCATCGCACCGCGTCGTCGCCGCCTCCGCCGCCGCGCCGATTCATTCTGGATCGTCTGGTGTGTGTGGGTGGGTGGATCATAACACACAGAAGCCGGAGGCGGAGCGGAGGCGAAGGCGTGCGAGTTGTATTCTATGGAATCCTATGAAAGCCTACACACACACCGCAGGCCGTGGCGACGAGGTGTCATAGGAAAAACCGCCACGCCTAGGCGCCTTCGCCTCCGCTCCGCCTCCGGCTTCAGTGTGTTTCGAACTTTAACGCATCCTGACACTATAATATAGGTAGGTACACGTGGATGGATCATGTATATAGTACATATAATACCTACTATTCATATTGACCAAAATTGTGTAGCCTCTGCAAGATCATTGAATTTTATCTATAATATAAAAATGAATCGCAAAATGTGTTGGTAAGCGCATAACTCAACAACGCCTGGACCAATTTGGCCAAATCTTTTTTTAAAATGTTCGTTGAAGTTCAAGGATGGTTTTTACGGCGAGAAAAATATGATATTTGACAAATTAATAAATTTCCCCGCGGGCGACGCTGCGGGGCGCAGCTAGTTTATAATAAAAATGCTGGACAATCACACAGCATTATCTTGCGCCATAATATAGTACCTACCTACTGAAAATCAAATATTATTGCATGTTTGATTTGCATGCATTCTTTCTATTACAAGTCTGAATATCGCTAATAATCGTTATATTATCATTTCATAGATTCTATTTCTATCATTTCTAGAATTCTATGTATTATTTGTTAATTAACATGCATAAAAGAATAGTTTCTTCTATGATAGGGGTTTTATATCCGAACGCTGACATGTCATCTTAAATCAGTTTTCGCGCCAAATCTATTCAAAATGTCATTCAATTACTGATAAATGTCAAAAAATGTAAACAGAAGTAAACGAAATTCTGTAAAATGAATATTTGCATTTTGCATCATTTCAATAAGTGAATTTGAGCTTATCAAAGGCAAAACTATTAATTTTTAATCCTATACGTAAGTCAACTTTCGTTATTCTAAGCCCAACGAGTCTGACTGAGCTTACATTTTCATGCCTGATAAGTTTACATCCAAGTTACTCTAAGTTTACATCAATTTGAATAAATTTTCTTACTAAAATTAACCTTTATGTATCGATGCATGCGTAAAATAGTTGCAGACACAACAAAATACTTTATTAAAGATACTAGCAAAGTCCTGGTGTGTTCAAATGTGTTTGTAAAAAGAGGACTTCACTCAACCAAGAACCTAACAATGGCCCAAAGAAGCATTACATCCTTTTTCAAAGCCACTCCTCCAAAGAGTGCTGATAAGAAAGTAGCAGCCACTGTCAAAGAAGAGAATGATACATCACCAGTTTCTCAGGGGAAAGAAAAGGTAAATAAAAAACAACCTTCAATTAATCAAACACTAAACAAAAAAAAAAACAGTTCTTTTCAGTTTCTAGTTGGTGCAACTAAAACTTTTTTATTTTCTAGACAACCAAAAGGCCTAGATTGGAAAGTTCCGGAAGTGAGTCTGAAGCCCTCAATCATAAAGTATTACCAACTAGTGGTTCAGAAAAGGTAATAAAAAACTAATAGTAAATTTGCTGAACCACCTATAACTAAATCCACATGATAAAAATTATATGTAATGATTTTAGAAAAAGAAACCAAAACGGCAGAGGATAGAAAGTTCTGGCAGTGAATCAGAACCAACAAAAGCAGACACACCATCACCAAAATCTAATGAAGTATCTCCACAAGCTCAATCTGATGTTGAATTGCCAAAAGAAGATAAAATCCAGATTAAGGTGGAAAAGACTGACTCTCCAAAAACTTATGCATCACCTAAAAGTAAAAAAGGAAGACCAAAGCTTTTAAAAGAGGTTAACAAAAGTCCCACAACCTTAAAATCACCGAAGAAAGAGTCATCTCCTAAAAATGCTTCAGAAAAATCTCCCAAATCTGGAAATGAGTCTCCTAAAAGGAGTCCTTCTCCAAAAACTAAGAAAGTGAAAAAAGAAAAGAAGGAAGTTGTGAGCAGTGGAAGTGATTCAGAGATGAAGGAAAATATTGGAACTGAGGTGTCAGAAGATATTGGAGATCACAATTTCGATGTTACTCCTGGTAAGGGTAAAACAAGATGGAATAAAAAAAAAGTTAATTTTATCTGGCATACATAGGTCATACATTTTTTCTTAGCAATCCTCATTTTCACTAAAACTCACAACATTCTGGAATAACTCAAATTCACAGTAACTACAACACTATTGAAAACAAAAACAACTCTATTTGTGAAAACCTTTTAATAGCCTTCTGTTTCTATTTCACTTATTTTATTTTGTAAGTGCTGCTGGTTTTCCTTAAATAAATAAATAAAATAAACATTTAAGGCGCTAAGTAGTCTACTTGTGCCACCACTCACAATATTATATTATTTGTTTTACAACAAAGGAAGTGTACCTCTATTTAACGCCTTAAAAATGATTAAGTTCACTTCAAGAAGGCAGTCACTCAACACAACATAACTGAATTAGATTATTTCTTTATTGCACCATCAAAATATGTAACAGAGCAGCCTAATACTAATTACGTCTAAAGTGGTATTTGCAATCATTTTATTCCCTCTTTCAGTTGCAGAAACCGAATACAACCCCGGCAAGTCCAAATACCATCCCATCAAAGACGCGTGCTGGGCGCGCGGGAAGCCCGTTCCCTATCTCGCTCTGGCCAAGACCTTTGAGGCTATTGAACCTATCTCAGCCAGGCTGAAGATCATCGAGATACTTAGCAACTACTTTAGGTAGATATTTTTAAATAAAACAAATCCTACTAATATTATAAACGCGAAAGTTTATAAGTATGGATGGATGGATGTTTGTTACTCTTTCAAAATCTACTGAACGGATATGAATGAAATTTGGCTCAAAGATTATAGACTGGAACAGCACAGGACTGGTCAAAGGCTATATTTTATCCCGGAATTACCAACCCATTACGCGGGTGGAACCATAAGGCACTGCTACTATAATATAATAATATACTTGTACTTGATGCTGGATGCGGCAAGCTGTAGACAAGGCGCTATGGCGCTCATTAGGTTAGGCCTTAGTCCAGCAGTGGACTAATAAAGGCTAATGATGATGATGATACTTGTGACACATGGGTAGACAGGTGAGTAGATAGCCTGGCGAAGCTGGCAGAAGTTGCTAGAGGCGAATAGCACAAGACTGGTCATTGTTGCTATCAATGGAGGCTTCCATACCTATGTGCAATAGCAGGATGATAAAAATAATAGCTGACTTTGAAATTGAATCCTTACTTCTAATGAAAGCCCTTGACCTGTGAGAGCTGTAATTATTCATTGAATATAATTGAGTGTTTACTCTAATACAGAATTAATAAATAAATAATACAAAAATACAATACAATACAAAAATCCTTTATTGTAGACCAGAATAAGAACATAAGGACATTACATAATAATGTTGGACCACACAGCATCATCCAGCCCCAAGCTAAGCAGAGCTTGTGTTATGAGTATTATATAACTGATATACTTAATACAATACATTACATATATAGATATTTTTTATATAAAACACCCAGAACACCAGAACAAATATTTGTAGATTGTACAAAATCGTTCCAAGGCGGAAATCGAACCCGCAACCCCCTGCGTCGCAGGCAGACCTTCGCCCGCCGCGTCGCATCAGTCGCCCGCTATTCATTCTGGCCGCTTCTAACAATGCACTTACATGTTATTTTACAAAAAAGTGCCATAATTTTTTTACACATAAATTGACCATGATGTCCACAAGAAGACAAGCCCGAAAAGGACCTCCACACTGTTAAAAGATATTTGTCAGAGGCCCAAAAGGGCTTCTGCACTGATGAGTAGCTAGATGATGCATTCCTTTCGTTCCAGGTCTGTGATAGTGCTGACTCCGGAGGACCTCCTGCCCAGTGTGTACATGTGTCTCAACCAGCTGGCGCCGGCGTATCACAGCTTGGAGCTTGGTGAGTCTCCTGCACAAAATATCTTGAAAACTTCTCATTTGTTCTTTGTGTTATTAGATTTTTCTGGCAGAATTATTGTAGGGTTCTGCCAAAGTAAGACTTACCAGTGACAGTCACAAATTATCATCAGTCTATACTAGTCTATTGCTGGAAGTTTATTTTATTTTTAGTATTTGTATAGCAGTTACAGAAACACATAACTTGTGAATATTTCAACTGTCTCTCTATGGCGGTTCTTGAGATACAGCCTGGTGACAGACATACATACAGTAAAGTCTTTACTAGGGTCCCGTCTTTACACATTGGGTACAGACGACGGACGCACAAACTGCGAAGTCTTAGTAATAGGATGCCGTTGTTGCAGTTTGGGTACCTACATAACCTCGGGACCCTGGGGAGTATGTTCGATACACATCGATCACCTAGATTCCTAAACTAGCCGCCTCAGCAGGTCAGGCTAACTAGGTGACTCGTGTACTCACGACCGTGGACGTACCGAGTGGCCACTGGGTCATGCAGCAGACAGTGCATCACTAGCAGCGATACCAACAGCACTCATTATCATCAGCAGTCGTAGTTTTACGTATAAAAAAATAGCTTTTACCGACAAACTCGACTTACATCAACATCCCAGGCTAATCCTGGGATGTTGATGTAAGTCCTACATAACCTCGGGACCCTGGGGAGTATGTTCGATACACATCGATCACCTAGATTCCTAAACTAGCCGCCTCAGCAGGTCAGGCTAACTAGGTGACTCGTGTACTCACGACCGTGGACGTACCGAGTGGCCACTGGGTCATGCAGCAGACAGTGCATCACTAGCAGCGATACCAACAGCACTCATTATCATCAGCAGTCGTAGTTTTACGTATAAAAAAATAGCTTTTACCGACAAACTCGACTTACATCAACATCCCAGGCTAATCCTGGGATGTTGATGTAAGTCGAGCTAGCGGTTAATACTTCACCTAAAAACGACTGGACAGCACAATGACTTTGCATAAAATACCTCAGTATGGTCACCCTACATCGTCCTAACCTACATGTCCCCCCCAGGCATAGCCGAGACGTATCTCATGAAGGCGGTGGGCGCCTGCACAGGCCGCACCCTCGCCCAGCTGCGCGCCGCCACGCGCTCGGCAGACTTGGGCGCGGTCGCGGAGGCCGCGCGCGCCTCACAGCGCACCATGTTCCCGCAGCCGCCGCTCGCTTGTAGGAAGGTGTTCGCCGCGCTCAAGGAGGTGGCTCATATGACTGGTAACATATCATAGCCGAGACGTATCTCATGAAGGCGGAGGCCGCGCGCGCCTCACAGCGCACCATGTTCCCTCAGCCGCCGCTCGCCTGCAGGAAGGTGTTCGCCGCGCTCAAGGAGGTGGCTCATATGACTGGTAACATATCATAGCCGAGACGTATCTCATGAAGGCGGAGGCCGCGCGCGCCTCACAGCGCACCATGTTCCCTCAGCCGCCGCTCGCCTGCAGGAAGGTGTTCGCGGCGCTCAAGGAGGTGGCTCATATGACTGGTAACATATCATAGCCGAGACGTATCTCATGAAGGCGGAGGCCGCGCGCGCCTCACAGCGCTCCATGTTCCCTCAGCCGCCGCTCGCCTGCAGGAAGGTGTTCGCGGCGCTCAAGGAGGTGGCTCATATGACTGGTAACATATCATAGCCGAGACGTATCTCATGAAGGCGGAGGCCGCGCGCGCCTCACAGCGCACCATGTTCCCTCAGCCGCCGCTCGCCTGCAGGAAGGTGTTCGCGGCGCTCAAGGAGGTGGCTCATATGACTGGTAACATATCATAGCCGAGACGTATCTCATGAAGGCGGAGGCCGCGCGCGCCTCACAGCGCACCATGTTCCCTCAGCCGCCGCTCGCCTGCAGGAAGGTGTTCGCCGCGCTCAAGGAGGTGGCTCATATGACTGGTAACATATCATAGCCGAGACGTATCTCATGAAGGCGGAGGCCGCGCGCGCCTCACAGCGCTCCATGTTCCCTCAGCCGCCGCTCGCCTGCAGGAAGGTGTTCGCGGCGCTCAAGGAGGTGGCTCATATGACTGGTAACATATTATCATAGCGGAGACGTATCTCATGAAGGCGGAGGCCGCGCGCGCCTCACAGCGCACCATGTTCCCTCAGCCGCCGCTCGCCTGCAGGAAGGTGTTCGCGGCGCTCAAGGAGGTGGCTCATATGACTGGTAACATATTATCATAGCGGAGACGTATCTCATGAAGGCGGAGGCCGCGCGCGCCTCACAGCGCACCATGTTCCCTCAGCCGCCGCTCGCCTGCAGGAAGGTGTTCGCCGCGCTCAAGGAGGTGGCTCATATGACTGGTAACATACTATCATAGCCGAGACGTATCCTCATGAAGGAGGAGGCCGCGCGCGCCTCACAGCGCACCATGTTCCCTCAGCCGCCGCTCGCTTGTAGGAAGGTGTTCGCCGCGCTCAAGGAGGTGGCTCATATGACTGGTAACATATCATAGCCGAGACGTATCTCATGAAGGCGGAGGCCGCGCGCGCCTCACAGCGCACCATGTTCCCTCAGCCGCCGCTCACCTGTAGGAAGGTGTTCGCCGCGCTCAAGGACGTGGCTCATATGACTGGTAACATATTTCTTTAACTTCCAATTTGTTATCATAATAAATAAAAAATGACGACATAGCTCAAAGAATTAGCAAGCTGAAGTGGCAATGGGCCGGCCATATCTCGCGAAGAACCGACAACCGTTGGGGTAATCGTGTTCTTGAGTGGAGACCGCGACGATCTGCGAAAGACTCCTGGTAGATGCTGGATGCGGCAAGCTGAACACAGGGCGCTAAGGCGCTCATAAGGGGAGGAATAGTCCTCCCCTTATGAGCGCCTTAGCGCCCTGGACATAGGTCCAGCAGTGGACATAGTCCTGATATGGTGAATATAGGCTGATGATGATGATGATCAGGTATTTAAATCGTGATTTTAAAAATAAATTTATCTAGGAAGTATTTTTTTAACACAACGAAAATTAAAATCTAGGAATATAAAAATTTAAAACTAGTATATACAATTGAAACCATTGAGCTAACTGCAGACGGTGCAAACAGTCTGAAGGTAGCTCAATTGATCCATGTCAATACCAGTCGTCGCGTCCCCAAGGCACTGGCTGCATTACCACGCTGTATGGCAATGCTGATGCGCTGATCAAAACTTGAGTGCAACATAAACATATTATTATGTATGCGTGCTTATAGTATAAATATGTATAGAGTAGGTAGAGTTATTACTATCTATACATTTTGCAGGTCAATCGTCGGTGAACAAGAAAATCGCCAAGATCCAGTCCCTCTACGTCGCGTGTCGGCATTCAGAAGCTCGCTACTTGATCAGGTACTGGTGGCATTGGTTGGTTATTTCGTGCATGTGACTCTAGTCTTTAAACTGTTGTAATAAAGTTCCCGTAACTATGGTATAATCATACCGGATACCAACGACTTTCGTGCCATAAATCTAGTCCCCAAACTGTTTTTATAAGGTTCTCATTACTGTTGTATAATAATTATTTTCAACTTGATCTGATATTTTTCGAGTACTGTAATGTCCTGTGTGCTGAGTGTGAACGGCTTTACTGTTTACTACAAAGTTTGCGTAACTTTTTTTTGTATGGAAATCTGAACAGCGCCCCTAGCGGGAAGTTTACAAAACTTTTTTGCAAGTTTGAATCGATAACCATTACTTTTATAGTTTCTTAAAACGTGAATTTGATAGTTTACTCAATTTTTTGACAGATATGCGAGTGTGAACGGCAAATTACGTCAATTTTTGACAGATAGCTACTATAATAAGTAAACTTTAAAAGTAAAGTATTTCACTTGATAATTCTTCAGTGAGACCATAGTAACTATTGTATTAGGCTCGGCGCCCATTATCGGCATCGGCACGACTGAGGATTTTAGGTGGCAAATAGCAATATACATTAACATAATGGCAATAAAGTAAAAATTGCCGTGTATATGGTCGTAATAACAAAAAATACCGCTTCGGTATGCTTGAGGCTGCTGTATCGGCAGCCTTGAGAATGCTTCGGCATCCTTCGGTACGCCGCCGGCGCCGAGGCAACACTCGGGGGGATAGCTTGCCCTGCGGGGCGAGGGGAGGCATCCGCCATTTGAATCATTTGACTCACATTGATATTGAGACGCATCGGCAAGCTACAGGACGGTGCGGCATGCTTAAGGACGCCTCGTCATTCATAAGAACGTTGCAGCATGCCAAAGCATAGTTCCCGACAGTGTGCGCTTGCGTGTAGGATGCCGAAGGATCCTTTTCATTGCCGATGCCGATAATGGGTGCCGGGCCTTATTCTCTTTGACCTCGAGTGAGACGAAAACGTCACTTCGGAAATACTGCATGTATTGAAGTGAAATAAAAATTAATGTAAAGGACATGATATAGTACTCTCCGATTTTAGCTACATTTGATAGTGTATATTATTTTGTTCAAATAATATTATTGTAATATTTTGATCCTTTTGTGTTCTCCATTAAAACTCTTGAGCTGGCTGAAATAAAAACTTCCTTTATGGATCTTAATTTCGAAAAAAACAGTAATCTCGTCCTAGATGAATGGTTTAAGGGGTAGGCTTGCGATCTAGGGTTGGATGTTCGAATCTTTATATAAATGTTATTTTTGCTTTATCCTGACCTTTTAGCATAATAATTGCCTATAATCTATTTTTTTTTTAATTAGAAATAGGATTGGAATATTATAAACACATCTTAGATTATATGTCATCTTATTTTATTTAGAGACTACAAAGAAAGACTAAAATAAACAACATTACAATGATATAACTAATATTAACTTAAACTTAATAATTAAAACGTATTACATTTTCGGTTCCTTTTCATACAGCTATGTTGTTTTGAAATCCAAGTAAATAAAAGTCAACACACAAGTAGAAGAAACACGTTTTGTTATTATTAGAATACCTATACCACAGTCTATCTACTGTAAGGTCTACTTTATTTCATGCAGCGTCTAATAAATATTAACAATTGAGATCCCTCGTGTGTAACAGACTCAATACGCTAAATGATAATCATGCTAGAACTAGTAAATTTAATTTATTGACAACAA
Source organism: Eupithecia centaureata (assembly GCA_944547425.1). Lineage (NCBI taxonomy): Eukaryota > Metazoa > Arthropoda > Insecta > Lepidoptera > Geometridae > Eupithecia > Eupithecia centaureata. Next base: position 2,012,590 of record OX155698.1, read on the forward strand.
TAATTATTGAATTCGATAACTTTCGATTAGTAAAATTTGTTCTAGCCTGCTTTTCATTTGAGAAACCGTATTCCAGCCTGCATCACTTCCACGCCTTTTGTCCCATGATCTTAAAACTTCTCTGCGTAAATTGCATTTTGATTGAATTCTTCTGAATTTCAATTCAAAACTATTAAACCCCACATATTCCCAATTGAATTTAAATCCAGACTTTTAAGATGGCCAAGGAATTGCAGTCATATCATTCTGAGTAGATAGCAGCTATTCTGTTACAATTTTCGAGCGATGAACTGCATCTTGCACAAAATATACGTGCCCTACTGGACAAGCAACGCGCGCTGTTGGTTTATGATAACTTCTTTCAATACTTATAAGTATTGTTCCCATTCATGCGGCTGTCAATTTCTATGAGTTCTCCTGGGCCCATGGATGACATTCAGCCCCAATAACCTGAAAATAACACTGACTTTTCAAGACTTGTAGGTAGGGGTGCACAGTTATTAAATTAATAATTGACTGGACAGGCAATTTAGTTTGTAGTAAAAGAAAACTGTTGGATATTTACTAGATAGGTCATTTAGTCTCAAGTAGGTATAAGAAACAGATTTTGCAACAGAATATGCAACTACTTATCACATCATACCTAGGGTAATTCTGCCACTTGGTCGAACAGTTAGTATATTTTGTGGAAGGAGTAGTTCGTTTGGTTTCCTCCAAAGTATTTTCCGACCGATCCGTGTCAGACCTAAATGTTTTTTCATCAGTGAAAATCACAATAAGATCACAATATTGTTCTGCCAGTCAAAGTTTTAATATTCTTCTGCGAACCGCAATCTTTCTCTCCGATGGGTTTCAGCTTATTATTGTGTATGTTGGTTGCACTTAGTTTATGATTGCTTGAAGTTCTCCTTTCTTCAAAATTATTTTTGGCGAATACGCGAATGGACGCCATTTTGTTTGTTTACTTTTTGCAAAACAAACAAAGAGAATATAAATACTTCGAAAACAAACGGTGTCTTTCTTCTCTTATTTGCGTAAGCATTAGAAAGAGAAAAAAACAAATGTAATAGACAATACATACTAGAGATGGGCCGAATATTCACTTTATAATCGTTATTCGGCATATTCGGCAGCTTTACCGAATATTCATATTCGGCCGAATATTCGGCGGAATCACCTAGTGTTCGGCAAAGTTTTTACTGTTAAGACCCGTGTATTATCATAATTTGAGTGTACAGTGTAATGAAATAAGTGTTTTAGAGTATAGCTTTCTGATATTGTCGTCACTGAAGCTTCATTTTCAATTAAAGTAGGTTGGTAAATAGATAATAACTTCAATCAATATCTTCACGCCGGATGCAGGGTACGCAAGGAATCCATAATAACTTAATGCAAAATATAGGTATCTAGCTGTTTTGGGAATATGGCTTCTAATAATAATAATAATAATAATAATAAAAAAATGACACCGCCCGTGACAGACGTGTTTTTACGAAAATTATTTTATTTACATTCGGTTTTATTGAACCTTACCGCAATCATAATGTAATAACGTAAAATATGAACACAAGAGCACGAGCAAGGGCGGCAACAAAAGCACTCAGTATACCACCATCGCAGCCCGCCTCGGCTAGCTCCACATCCTCGTCGTCAGAGGAAGAGGCATTCCAAACGCCGCCTGAGACGAGTGATGTGTTGAGCAGCGAAGACGAGCTGCCGCCGTCGCCTCGACCGCCGCGACCACCTGTGCGGCGAGGTCGACCCCCGCTGTCAGCTGGCTTGGGACCTGCAGGGCTCGCAGCCCCGCGACCGGCCCCCGCCGCTGACGGAAGAGTGCGGCGCATGAAGTGGACGCAAGAAATAAACGAGAACGTCATGCGCGCATTCTATAGGGCTACAGACGGAGGAACTAACCTGACCGCTTACCGTTCCAGGATGCTGCCGTTGTTTCAGGCCCTTGAACCAACTGTCGTCGTTAACACGCAACGGCTATCCGATCAGGTACGGGTCATTCAACGCTCAAAACTGTTGAATGATACTGTACTTGATCAACTACGGCGAGAGAATCTCAGTGCTCAAGTGGCGGACCGTCCGCAGTGTAATCAGGCTGCTACATCGTCGCCACAGCGACAAGTTACATCAACATCAGTGACTCCCCAACCTGATTATACTGTAGAAGATGTCAATCACGAGAGTATTGAGGTAAGTACCCATAGTAATGAGCAATTGAGGAGGGCTTTGGAAGAAGCGATTCTTAAGTTTAGAAACTGTAGTGTAAGGCCACGCCTACCTCGCTTTCCCACCCATAGACGTGCTTTAGCTATAGTGGGGGCCTTGAACCCACTACTAGTCCCTTATCTGCTGGCTAGTAGTGATCTTACTGATACGCACTCTATTCTCTATTGTGGAGCTATCGCAGCCTGTCGTGTTGCGCGGGTAAAGTTTCCGGACTGTGACCGCGCTCCGCGCCAGGCTTGCAGTACCCCTAATTGGCAACAGAGGATAGAGAGGCGTATCAGTAGGTTTAGGACCCTCATAGCTAAACTAATTTGCTTTAGGGAAGGCAACCATAGACCTCGGGTTATGCGCTTTGTGACACAGGCTTTTGATGGAACTGAAATTCAACCTCAGGACTATTTAGCCTGTGCTACAGAGCGCATAGACTACCTAAAACAAAAAGTCTATGCGTGGGCAAGCCGAATAAAAAGATATAAAAAGCGAGTTGACAGGTTTTGGCAGAATCGCAACTTTCAAAGTGACCAAAGGAAAGTTTACCGTGACTGGGAGAAACCCGATCTACGTGAGTCCGATGGTCAAGTACCGGATGCCGAAACTGGAAATAATTTTTGGCGAGGCATCTGGTCTTTACCGGTCGAACACACGGAGGCGGACTGGATGAATGTGGTAAGGACTGAATGTGAAGACATCGAAACCATGAACGCTATCACTGTCAGTGCGTTAGATGTAAGTAATGCAATCCGCTCGGCCCAAAACTGGAAAAGCCCTGGCCCGGACGGATTGCATAACTTTTGGCTAAAATGGTTTCGATGCTCACATTCAGTTCTGGCCACACAATTCCAAAAAGCAATTGAGATCGGGTCGCTCCCACTTTTTATGACGACGGGTGTAACTTTCCTGCTCCATAAGTCTGGTAGTACTGCGGAGCCAAAGAATTATAGACCCATAACGTGCTTGCCCACGATCTATAAGCTACTTACATCCATTTTGACCACAAAAATTAACACACATATTGTTACGAACAATATTTTGGCACCTGCTCAAAATGGATGTAGGGTTGGGTCCCGTGGTACTAAGGAGCTCCTCCTCATTGACATGGCCATTAGCCAAAAGGTCAAACGTGGCAGAGGGAATTTATCGGCTGCATGGATCGATTATAAGAAGGCTTATGATTCGGTGCCTCATACTTGGCTTGAGAGGGTCTTAGAGTTGTATAAAGTAGATACTACTCTAAGATCATTCTTGGGATCATGTATGAGACAGTGGACTACGGTTCTTCGTCATCCAGGCAGCCGATTAATTCCAGCTGCGACCATTGATCTGATAAGGATAGAGAGAGGTATATTCCAGGGCGACAGTCTGAGTCCCTTGTGGTTTTGTCTAGCCCTGAATCCACTCAGTACTCTACTGAAAGATTCAGGAATAGGTTATCGCCTTCGGAGAGAGGGTGAGGTTATTTCTCACTTGTTGTATATGGATGACCTCAAACTATTTGCGCCGAATGAAACACAGTTAATGGCCCTCTTGAATATCACACAGATATTCAGTAGTGCTATTAACATGGAGTTCGGCGTTGATAAGTGTGCGGTCATACAAATACAACGAGGGAAAGTTGTAAATTCTAATAATTTGCAACTTTCAGAGCTTATGTCCCTCAAATCTCTCTCAGAGGGTGAAACGTATAAGTACCTTGGTATGCCAGAAGCCTTAGGTATAGTGGACGGGGAAATAAAACAGTCGGTGAAGGAACGCTTCTTCTGCCGCCTTACAAAAGTGCTAAATAGCCTATTGTCGGGTGGCAACAAGGTGCGTGCCTTCAATGGCTGGGTTATGCCCTTGCTTACTTATACTTTTGGCATACTAAGATGGACTCAGACAGAACTAGACGCCTTGGACTGTAGGGTTCGTCAACTTTTAACTACTCATCGCATGCGACACCCCCGATCTTCGGTAATGAGATTGTACATCCCACGGAAATGTGGCGGTCGAGGCTTTTTAAGTGCTAAGACCCTACACAACCGTGAGGTATGCAATCTCAGAAATTATTTCCATCAAGCCGAATACCAAATGCATCGCGACGTAGTTGCAGTTGATAAGAACCTTACTCCTCTCTCCTTAGCTAACGAGAACTGGCGTAAACCTATAGTGATGAGTATAGAGGACAGGAAGGCCATATGGGAAAGCAAAGAGCTGCATGGGAGATTCTACAAGGTCCTCACAGGTCCTGATGTAGATCTCCTAAGCTCAGTAAACTGGCTACGTTTCGGTGACCTCTTTGGGGAAACCGAAGGCTTTGTCTGTGCAATTATGGATGAGGTAGTTAAGACGAACAATTACCGAAAGTATATCATGAAAGATGGCACGATCGATATCTGTCGAGCGTGTCATCTTCCAGGGGAGACCCTTCGTCATATACTTTCGGGTTGTTCGCACCTTGCTAACTCTCAGTACTTACACAGACATAACCAAGTAGCCAAAATTATACATCAACAACTTGCTCTCCGATATGGCCTTACTGGTCCTGAAGTTCCATACTATAAGTACACACCGGCGCCAGTTCTTGAAAACAGCCGTGCCACGCTCTATTGGGACCGCTCTATCATTACAGACAGGACTATTCTTGCAAATAAGCCTGATATTGTACTGATAGACCGGTTAGAAAGATGGGCGGTGCTTGCTGATGTCACCATACCACATGATGTTAACCTCGTTAAAGCTGAGAAAGATAAACTCAGTAAATATCTTGACTTGGCTAACGAGGTTGTCAGCATGTGGGATGTTGATTCAGCGACCATCGTCCCGATAGTCGTTTCGGTTAACGGGGTAATAGCGAAGAGCCTCGATAAACATCTCAAGAGACTCTCACTAGGAAGTTGGATCAAGGGTCAGATCCAAAAAGCGGTTCTCCTGGATTCGGCGCGTATCGTCAGGAAGTTCCTCTGTCTGCAACCCTAGTCACCGGCTGCTTGAGCCTAGCTTCGCGGCCGGTGATCCACCGTTTTGATATATTTTTTACTGTAGATTAGTTTTATAATATTTTTGTATTTTCTATAGTAAAAAATGTATTTTTTAACGAGTATTAAAATAAATAAAGTGAAATAATAATAATAAATTCATTTATTTACCCAAAAAACAAAAAAGAAAAATACAAGACCAATATAAAGTAATAAAGATAAAGATAAAGTAGGTACTAACAAAAAGCTTAAACAACTAGGGCTAAATACAATTAAAAAAAAAAACAATGAAGTACCTAGTTACCGATATTTCTTAAAACTAACAACTATTTATAACATTGGGTAAAATGGTCCCTAACTCAGCATTGCAGTACTAGGCATTGCCCAATACTGCGCTGGTTTTCAGTTAGGGCCCTTTCGGAGTGACGACACAGTATGTACCTAGTTAGCTAAATTTAACACCTTATTGGACAAAACCTATATCTTATATACTAGTTCAAGAGAGAAGAAGAAGAAATACATTATACCTATTACATACCGACTTAAAAGAAAAACTATACTTAAATACCTTCCTATATATATTTTTTAAAAATACCTAGTGAATAAAACTAAATTTAACCTATTACAATCAATCACTAATTAAGTCAAGTACCTACCAAACAAATTCACATTTTAATACATCCAGCTAATCTTTACCTACCATTGTTCAATCAAGTCAAAACCAACTTCGATAGTCAGAAAATAGAAAGAAGAAGAGATAAAAGAAGAAGAAAAAAAATGTGACAGACGCTATTTGACAGTGAATCAAGCTCAATTTTATTAAATTTCCCGCTTGACTATACCCTATCCTCTGTGGCTATACCTATGGAGAGAGAAAGCTTATATATACATTGTGCGTATATATCATACAGGTAAGTTATGGTTTATATAAATTATTTTATTATACTATCTTATTATTACTATTATACTACTGTTTATATATTAATTTATTTTAGAGAGGCAGCCTACTTACCGGAAAAAACAAGTTTGACACTGACAATAGATACTTAATTGGGTAGTAAGAGAAAAACGAGTTTATTTATTGATACAAGTGCGTCAAGTCAGGCGCAGGGCCGTAATCAAGAAGTTGAAGTAGAAATGCGGTTAGCAATTAGCAAACCAAATAGCAAATAGCAAACCACCCACGTATGTACTTGAGTTGGGAAATTGATACAGAATTTTATGATGACAAAAATTTACAAAACGGAAGCAGATTAACAGCAGTTTAGGTATTTGCCTCTCTATTTTATGCCTGAAGGAGTTTTTGTTCAGTAATAAAGAGTTTCTTGAGCTGAGTTTTGAAGGTGTATAATGTTTTAGAAGCACGTGCTTCTGTGTTAACTCTTTATAATAATATACTATTATACAGGCCAGAAGGAAAATAAACAAGATATTTATTTCGGTCAGTCTTTATTGTGTCAGAGAATAGCTGAATCATATCACAACACCTTAGTAGATTATGAAGTTTAGACTTGCATTTGTGCGACGGAACGGAATCAATGGACCAAATATTAGGCCGCATATTCGGTACGGTAAAAGTTTTACCGAATATTCGGCCGAATGTTCGTATTCGGTGAAACCCATGTTCGGCCCATCTCTAATACAAACCATAACTTGAAAACGTGTCGAGTAATCGTTACTTTTTTTAGTAAAGTATGATGGCGTTTACAATCTCACATTTTACGTTGACTTCGCGTTTGGCGTATTCTCGATAAACTCGATCGTCGAGTTAACGAAATTTTTGCAATGTTTCACACTCAGCATACAGATGATGTCTCGTGGAGAGACGAAATTTACTTAAGAAAGAAAGAAAGAAAAAGTATTTATTGTCTTAGAATCTTAGAATTACATATAAAAACAAAAGAAATTTACCATACTAACTTAAATAAAAATAAAAACTAAGACTAAGACAAGGAGTAAATTCAGCCTTTGCTGCATGCAGTGTTCATATGCATGCAGCGCTGTTTTTAAATTTACCCCTCTCGGGTGGATGGTCACCGAAGGGTTAAGTGATTGCGGTGAAAAATTACTACTATTTATTGAGAAATGATCAGCTCTATATTATGTATTATATTTAACAACTTATTAACAACGGAAATTACCATCAAGAAATGGAAAAAAAGAGTTTACTATCTAACTTTAAATTAACTGTTTAAGTATGATACTATTATGTTGTGTGGTGTGAATGTGGGTCATGTTTGTGTGTAATGAATGAGTGGTTCTCCCGAGGCAGAGCAACGGGAGACCGTGTGAGTGTAAGTGAATAATAATATGTGTGTTGTGTGGTGTGAGTATGAGTAAATTTTGATTTTCCCGAGACACCAGTCTCATAAGAGTCTGGGCAACGGTAAAACCAAGTTAAGGCACGCACGAGGGATTCCTTAGTTACCTTCATTTTGTTGTCCATTTGAGAGTTTAAAGGTTGTTTCTACCAAATGTTTTTGTTGCGAGTAAAGTAATGATTTAACTCTTTTTTTAAATGTTTTTGAGCCAATTTTTATTCTTATTGGTGGTAGACTGTTCCATATCTTCGCCGCTTGGTATTTTAAACAACCTCTAAACCCTGTCGTTTTGTGTTTTGGGATCTGAAGGCAGTTCGCATGTTTGGAGCGGGTGTTACGGTCATGAGAATCTTTCGCCCAAGCCATTCTCTGAAATAGGTATTCTGGTTTCTTATTCCAGAGAACTCTTTGAACAACGCATGCAATGTGAAGTTCCCGCCTGTTCTTCATGTTAAGAATACCTTTTTTTATTAAGTATGGACTGACGTGTGCTCTCCTAGGTATCCTATAGCAAAACCTCATGCATGCATTCTGCACTCGTTGGATAGCGCCTTCCGTCTTACTCCACAGTCGCGGACCATAAACTGCGCTACATTAATTGAATGGAGAAAGCACAAGAAGGTCACAAAGTAAAAGCCTAACCTCTTCTGAAAGATATTCTCGGAGATTGTAGAGTACTTTGAGCTTGTAAAATGCGTTTCTTATTTTTTCGTTAACATGTTTAACATACCTCATTTCGCTATCTATAACTAAGCCCAAGTTTCTTGCATCATGTTCTATAGGAATAACTATATCATTGATCTTAAGTGTGGGACTGGCATTTAAAGCTTTTTGTATTTGCGTTTTAGTACCGAGAAACATCACCTTGGACTTGGCGGGATTTAAAATGAGTGAATTATTTGTGGCCCATGAGAAAATGTTATGAAAATCTGTGTTTACTAGAGCCATCGCTTCTTTGGTATTGGCCGGGTCAAAGCTGTGATATACCTGAGTGTCATCGGCGTAGAGATGATATTTGCAGATTTCAATATGATTAGGCAGGTCTGCGGTAAAAATCGAGAACAGGGCCGGACTGAGAATTGAGCCTTGGGGACTGCCCGTCGGCACCTTTGTCACGTCTGAAACTAATTTCTCGCCGCTTTGTTTTTCCAACTCTACATATTGCTCTCTATCGGATAAGAAAGATTGAACCCACCTGCAAGTATCATTAGAAAAGCCGTAGTAACCAAGTTTAGCGACAAGCAGGTCATGATCGATACAATCAAAAGCGCGGGAAAAATCAAGTAGGACAAGAACAGAGCAGAGTCCAGAGTCCGATGCAGTAATTATATCATCTGTGACCCGTAGAAGAGCCGTTTCCTTTCCGTGACCCTTTCGAAATCCTGATTGATACGTGGGAATAATATTCTCCTGCTCAAGATGCTTTTCAATTTGGTATAAAACCACCCTCTCTAATACTTTCGATAGGACTGGAAGGATGCTGACAGGGCGTAGTTGTTTCACTTCTTCAATAGAGCTAGATTTGGGAATCGGTCTAACTAGGGCACGTTTCCAACCGCTGGGAAATTCATGTGTCAGGATAGAAGTATTCACTATGTTAGTAATAATCTTTAAAGTATTTGGTAGAGTAAGTTTTATCATATCCGCAGTCAGCCCGTCGAAACCAGAAACATTGGTACTTATATTTAAAATTATCTTGCCAACAGCTTCATCAGAAACTGTTTGAAGATATAAGTTATTTTTTGTAATAATATTCGATTTGAAAAATAAATAAACTTCACTATCTATTGTGCCTGTGCCCGGAATGCTTAGAAAATGATTATTAATCGTGGTTGGGTTCATCAAATGACTAGGAATTGGAGGTGCATTATTATTGAATGTTTTTAGTTTATTGAAGTAATTCCAAAGCTTTTTTGGTTGTCCTAAGTTTTTATTTATATAATATGCAAAAAATGCTGTTTTTTCTCTTTCTAAAGCTCCCGTCACTAAATTTTTTAAGCTTTTGTAGTAGTTTTTAGATGAATCTGTTTTCTTAGAGTTTGCTCTAACAAGAGCCTTATCTCGTAACTGCATCATAAAACGAACATTGTCTGTGAGCCATGGTTTTGGAGCTTCAACCACTTTTTTACGTTTCAGAGGGGCATGTGAGTCGAATAGCCGGTTTATTCTTTCGTTAAATTCAAACACCATGGAGTGTACATCATAATTGTAAAGTTCTTGCCAGTTTATAGAGTTTAAGTCCTTATTTAATTGCGTAATATTTATACTATTTATAGATCTATATTCAATATGACGGGGTTTTACTTTGTCTTTTTTAATGTTAAAAGATGCAAGAATCAAGGCATGGTCACTAAGGTTCTTATTTGGTAACACCGTTACCTTCGCACATCTATCGGGAATGTTTGTTAAAACTAAATCTAATAGTGTTGCGGAAGTATTTGTTACTCTAGTCGGCTCTGTAACTAACTGCATAAGATTATGCTGAATGCAAAACATGGATAACTCGCGTGCGCTTGTAGTATCAGAATGTAGCATATTAATATTTAAATCTGTCAGTATACAAATATAGTCACAATTTAGAAAGGTTGACAGGGACTCGCTAAGTGAGCTGAGGGCTGGGGCTACTTTGACTTTCTCCGGCCTATAAGCTGTGCCTATTGCCATTCGAGCGCTAGGTAATGTTACCTCAAGCCATAGTTGTTCCAGTTCTGATGCTGGATGGGCGCGGACTCTAGCACGTAAGCCTTTTCTCACATAGAAACCAACGCCGCCACCTGTCTTCTTACGTGACCTGAGTTTGAGTGTGTATTCCGGTAGAGTCGGTGCTATTTTATCATCTTTTACCCAGGTTTCATTCAGAGCTAGGATGTCGGGCTTGTATGTTAACATGCTTGCTTCCAGCTCGTCCCTTCCCGTGTTTAGAGACTGTACATTCAACAGACCTAGTACTAAACGTTTTCGTTTTATTGTGTTATCCATACTTGATCTTATAATTTTTTACACATATACGTTGTTCTACGCGGCGTTCTAAAATAGTGTATGCGCAGGTTGTTTCGTTTGTGTTATGTGAGTGAGTGTTGTGTGTATTGTGCATGAGTGATGTGTGTGTTTGTGTAAGAAAGTGAGCCCAAAATGCAAATACATTTGTAAATATACATTCGCTAAACAGTGGTTGAAAAGGCTTGTAATTGCGTATTCAAAGCAGGAATAATGCTCTACTACTTGTATATTAAGAACAATAAAGGAAAAAATATAAAACTTAATAAAAACATTGATGCTTCGAGTTAGGAAAATAAGTGCGACTTTCACATGGAATATATACAAATACATACATACATGGAAATCAGCAAGACCATACAGTGATACAAAAACATAACAAAACATTAAAATTATACATATGATGCAAAAAAATCGCTCTCGATCTATTGAGATACTAATTACTATGCGAAGATCGTGGTTTAAAGATCTTATCAAGGTCGAGTTCGCTTCGGACACGAAACGCCGGCTTCTTATCTTCCTCCCTGACCAGTATACTTAATGGCTTTGATAAAAAAAAAATGTGTAGTTTTTTATGTGCTCTATGGCTATGCTATTTATGCCACGAAATTCTAGTCTCTAAACTGTTCTAACTAGGTTCTGTGTCGGATACTCAGTGTTCTTAAAATTTGTCGTCCCCTAAATACCAATACAAAAATTTACTCAATTTCCATTCTATTGATAAAACAAAGTAAATATCATAAAATATAAGTTTCCTCGCGGTTTCACCCGCGGTAATTCCCGTTCCCGTGGGAATTCAGGGATAAAATAGTCTATGTGTTATTCCAGACTATAATCAATCTCTGTGCCAAATTTCATCCATATCGGATCAGTAGTTTTTGCGTGAAAGAGTAACAAACATCTATCTATCCATCCATACTTACAAACTTTCGTGTTTATAATATGAGTTGACTGACGACCGATGTGGCGCGGTGGGCGAAGGTCCGCCTGCGACGCTGGAGGTTGCGGGTTCGATTCCCGCCTCGGAACAAATTTGTGCACGATCTGCAGAAATGTGTACCTTTTGTCTGGGTGTTTTCTATGTATAATAATAAATATCTGTGATAATGTATTGTATTAAGTATATCAGTCATCTAGTCCCCATAACACAAGCTCTGCTTAGCTTGGGGCTAGAAATGATGCTGTGTGGACTGTCCGGACTTATTTATATTTATTTAGTTTTATGTCCATTACAATAGCGTTGTAATTCCAGGTCCCTAGAAGGCAAGCTCCGCATCGGGCTGGCGGAGCAGTCGGTGCTGCAGGCTTTAGCGCTGGCCACCGCCATGACTCCGCCCGACCCGAGCGGAGTCAAGGTGTTAGATGCCTCCAAGGGAATGTCGCAGGAGAAGTTCAAGGTATTCCCTTAGTTCCTTTTTCAAAAAGTCTATACTTTGAAATAGAACTTTTGTAACACTTGCGTTTTTGGTGCCCTGCCTAAGAGGTATAGTGGCTAGACCCAAGGAAAAACACGAAAAAAGTGCTCACAAATATATTAAGTACAGTACAGTGAAGTGGGTTCGTTGTCTCCGAATGACGTTAAATCTTTATATATTGCCACTGGCTTTAGCTGGAGAGAGAGGTCCAAGTGAGCGATGAGTGGATCCAGGTAGATAAGCTGGTGCCAACAGAAGTGCAGCGGTTAAAGGTCAGACCGCTAGGTGGTCGGGGACGTCCGGTGTCAGGATGGCCGTGTCATCGACTGGCCGACTAGTCCATTGAAAAGTTACATTTGGGGTTGCGTTTTTTAGAGGACGCAATTTTTTTTTTTTATGTGTTGGGCTCAGTGTAAATCTAAAACCAAGTTTGTGGGGTCGCAACCCTTGTCCTACAGCCGCCATCTTGAAAATAGGGATTGAAATGGTTCTTACGATATATCTCAAGTTATTTATTTGATTTAAAAAAATTGCTAACATTTTTTGTTGCAAATTAAATTCTCTACAACTTTAGTCCAGTAACTTTTTGTTGTAGAAATAAAAATAAAAAAGTTATAAGCGAAAATCTTCAGAAAAGGCCGCCCTTTATACTTAGTCTTTGTTTGTAGTCTTTTATGTATTTTGATGTAGGGGACACATCAAAAAAATAAAATACCGTCGTCTAAAAAACGCAAGGTAAGGCCTAAAAATGTAACATTTCATTGGACTAGACTGGGTAGTGCAGCGTAGAATGTTCGCCGTTCGCCTGTACGGTCGGCGATCACCGAAGAACGTGTTGTCCGTCTCAGCTGTTGCAGTCAAGCCGCAGGATGGAACCCCAATAATGGGGTTCTCTGTTTACACTTTTTAGATTTAGTATTGGAAAGATAATTTAATAAAGTTGAATGAAATTTTGTAGAACAAATTGCTTTATCTTCCACAAGAAGAAAGTCCGTCATCCGGTCACGCCAAGCTCCCGAGCGCCCAGCGTCATTGTTGCCAACATATGCGCAGCGCTCTGAAGCTGTAAATTTGACTTGTTTATGTGCTTATTTTGTAAGTCTAAAGAAATAAAGTTATTGTTTTTTAATCTCGTGTTACAAGTGTCGGTGACCTAGTAGTATAAAATATTGGATAATGAGCCACAATCATCTAGGTCAGCTAGTGGCAGCCACCCATAACACAAGCTATGCTTAGATTAGGGTTGATGCTGTGTGGATTGTCCAGCATCATTTATTAAAGACACCGTGGCCTTTGGTCAAAGCCAAGGGAATGACATGATGGCGCTAAGGAGACATTCTGGCGCCAGGGAAATTATACAGGGTGTAAAAAGACTACTATCGAAAAATGAAAGGTAGCAATCAGACCATGATTCTGAACATATTTATCGAAAAAAAAACGCAAAAAAAAAATCACCTTTTTAATTTTTTTTATTTTTTTATCTAGTTACACACCCACAGTACAACACTAAGAAAACATATCAACTCGAATAAATCATTTTTAAAAGCAAAAACAAATAAATTTAAAAAAAGTTGTAATGTATTGCACGCAAGTGAATGACCTCAACTCAGCTGTTTATGGCCGCCCGCACTAACAACACCGCTCGACTGCGCGAGCGAAATGGGTATCTACGCAAGATACATACATACATACGCTAGGTACGCACGTAAGTTACCGCGCTGCACGCTGGTGGTTGTCTGTATTTTGCCGACTTGGCATAGAAATAATACACTCAATTTTCAATCTGAAGATTGTAGGATCGAGCCCCTCCTAACACTTCTTCTATTAGAAAATTGAAGATATCATTTACATTTTACCTACCTGTACCCTCAGCCTGTACCTACTAAAATTGAATAGAAAACTCTTTATTAGTAGGTATAGTACTTAAACCTAGGTAACACACAAAGAAAGAAAAGAAAACAAAAATACTGCAACAAAGTATAAAGGGCAGCCTTATCGCTAAAAGTTCTCGATCTCTCCAGGCAACTTTGGGATGTTTTACTACTATTATGTATTCTGTGCTTTTTGGTCCAGGGTAAGTTAATTTTAGCTGGAAACGTTCATTAATCCTTTTACTAGTCGTAGTATTTATTCCCGCGAAAAAAATTAAATTACCTACCTATCTCATAATTCTGTGATAAAGATGTTAAAATTTGTATGCCCCATTTTGAACGCCCCATTTTGAACCTTACTAATTACTGAATAGTCTGCTTTGGTATAGGAAAACCATATTCCAATCATGCATGATAAGGTTTATAACAGCAGCGGTGTTTTTCTTTGTCGGACGAGAAGACCGGCAACGCCGCGGCCTCGTGAGAGTAATATTGTTCTGTGGCCGCGGGCGGGGCGCCGCGCGCGGCGTTGCTAGGCGCCGGCCGCGGCGACTTGCTTGCTTCATTTTTATTCGTCTTTTAGTCGGTGTTTAGTATTCGAACGTGCGCGATCGTTGTGGAAATTTGCGAATACTGTTTTGTTTTGTTGTTATTGAAACTGATTTTTAGTATGTTTGTGTGTTTTATTAAAAGTTTTTCTGTACATATTCTTAGAGTACTTTATGTAAATAGTGGAAGTTGCTTTCTGTGATTTCGGTGTGTTTTATAAACATGTTTAGTGCGAGGGAGTATGGATGGACAAATGCTCATTATTGCTCATGTGCTATGGAGCTCTCGGAAATGCGTCAAGAGCGTTGCGCGTTTTCCCCCCAAGATACCCGAACCAGCAACACCCAGCTGATTCTCGGGTCATCACGGCAGCATATCAGAGGTGGCAGAGAGATAAATCGCAGAGTGCATGACCGACCATGTCTTAGACCTCGTAGAGAGAAACCCCCGAGTAGGGACGCGCTCTGCAGCGAGGTTACTTAGAGGTTGTGGAGTCACGGTTTCACATAAAACTGTACTTATTACTACTAAATACATACTGGGCTCAGCCTTGAACGAGGAGGAGATCAGTTTGAACCATTTCTGATTCGACCGAGGCTACAGCGTAATTAGGTAAGTGGTAAAATATCTACCGATAGCCAACTTGATAGGTAGCTTTTAACTTTAACATCTTTTCAACGTAATACCTACATCAAAGTCGCCTGGAAGAGATCGCTTTTAGCGATAAGTCCGCCCTTTATACCTAGTCTTAGTATGTAGTATTATTGTATGTTTTTCTTTTCTTTCTTTGTGTGGTCTTCTTTGTTTGTGTCAAGTATAATAAAGAGTTATCTATCTATCTACATAGTAGAGTAGGTTACTAAGTGTACGGTGTCCATTGCTCGCTACGAAAATAATTGAAAATCTTTAAACATTTTTATCTTCGGCTAGAATTTTTTTTTCGGACTGCGAATTTTTTTTTTGTTGATGGTTAGGGGTCCTCTGCCACCCCCCTTCGTTTTCGATAGTTGTCTGTTTACACGCTGTATACCGGCGAGGAATTGCAGATACCATTAGATTGACACATACATCCAGAAGATGAATTTAGAATTAGAAATTATAAAGAATATAATTGATAATTGAAAAAAATGATTATTAAAATGATTATTATTATTGATTATTGAAGAGCGGTTTGAAAGTGATACTTTTCAGCCCTAGGGAGAATCGTTTTTAACTGACAGCTATAACGTTACTATTGAACCATGATAATGGCAGAATAAATACAGAAGCTAAAAAAATTCGCCTTAGCGACAATTCACTGAATTCAAAAAATACGGATGTCAAGGCAGTATGGCTTTATGGCTATCGCCTGTCCTATATTAAAAAAAAAATAGCGGCAATTTGATTAATTTGTTTTCTTTATGTTTTTATTTATATTTCCTTGTATTCGTAATGAAAAGCAGTGTTTACCTCGGGTGAAAGTAACTTATTTAGTCCCTCGAACTATTGATGCCCTCGCTACACTCGGGTGCCAAACCCCGTCTAGGGACTAAATAAGTTACTTTCAACCCTTGGGTAACAATGTACTATTTCGTCTCTTCCAGGCGCGATTAGACGAGCACTCGCTAATAATAAAAACGACTTACTGCGAGTGCCCCAACTACGACGCCATTATCCCAGCACTGCTGTCCGACGGAGTGCTGGCCCTGCCCCAGCACTGCCGGCTGACGGTGGGCGTGCCGCTCAAGCCCATGCTGGCACACCCCACCAAGGGGGTGCACGAGGTGTTCAACAGGTGAGTGGGCCGGGCACACCTATCACCTTTATATCATTGATGTAATCATTTATGGAGTTATACGCCTTCTTGATAACATTTTGTTTTATGTACTGTGTAAATCTACGAATAGAGAGCTCAGTTGCTTCAGATGGAAGCTTATTATAGAAGCGCACACAATTGCCCATAAAAGTCTCCACACACTGAAGCCGGAGGCGGAGCGGAGGCGAAGGCGTGCCGGTTTTTCCTATGGCACCGCGCCGCCACCGCCTGCGGTGTGTGTGTAGGCTTACATATGATTCAATAGAATACAACTCGCACGCCTTCGCATTATCAGTGTGTGGAGACCTTAAATTTATTTATTTATTTATTTGAAAAAACAGCATTACACCATTACAGGTTTTTTTTTATCCCTAAAGCGATGTAACATGTAAGTGTATAGGTACTAATCTAAACATTTTGTTTCTATAACTACCTGTGCTATTTGTAGTAGTTTCGGCAGGTTATTGTGAAAAATATCCACACTGTTCGCAGATAAGATATTGAGCAGATATATAGCGTGTGATAGTGACAT
Organism: Eupithecia centaureata; assembly: GCA_944547425.1. Taxonomy (NCBI): domain Eukaryota; kingdom Metazoa; phylum Arthropoda; class Insecta; order Lepidoptera; family Geometridae; genus Eupithecia; species Eupithecia centaureata. The sequence continues at coordinate 2,029,262 of OX155698.1, forward strand.
GGGGGCAAACTTAAGTAGGTTGGTCCAGTTGGGCACCTCCAGCATGGCGGGGCGGCGGCGCGCGCTCAAGTAAATGATTACCCCGTTCGTAATCTAAATGATGTGTCTGTCTGTCTGTCAGGTTCGAGGGCTGTGCGTTCACGTGCGAGTGGAAGTACGACGGCGAGCGCGCGCAGATCCACGTGCCGAGCGGAGCGGACGGCGCGCCGGCCTTGGAGAAGGCAGCTGTATTCAGCCGGAACCAGGAGAACAACACCAGGTTACCTACCTATTTATTCATACATATTGAAATTCAAGAATAAACAAAAGATATATGATGTAAAGAAAACCTGTAATTCCAGCTGATAAGATAAAAAAGCTAAGCAGATGGCTTAGTTAAGCACCTTCTAAACTTGGTCGGATTATATCGGAATTTTTAGTATATCCGATCAAGTTTAGAAGAAACTTTGCCAGATAGTAAGAAAACCTGGTATTCCCAGCTGATCATTTGCTTAGTAAAGCAGTAAATCTTCTAAACTTGGTCGGATTATATCGGAATTTTTAGTATATCCGACCAAGTTAAGAAAAAACTTTACAAAATAGTAAGAAAACCTGGTATTTCCAGCTCATCATTTCCTCAGTAAAGCAGTAAACTTTCTAAACTGGGTCGGATTATATCCTAATTATTGTAAACTTGGTCGGATAATTTATCTATTGAAATTCTAAGTATATCCGACCAAGTTAAGAAGTAACTTTACCAGCTAGGTACTATGTGTGCAGTAAACACCCAATTTGTAGTATATCCGACCAAGTTAAGAAGTAACTTCCCTAGCTAGGTACTACGTGTTCGCAGTAAACACCCAATTTTAAGTATATCCGACCAAGTTAAGAAGTAAATTTACCAGCTATGTACTATGTGTGTTGAGTATATCCGACTAAGTTAAGAAGTAACTTCCCTAGCTATGTGCTATGTGTTTCAGTAAATACCCGGACGTGCTGCGGCGGCTGCCCTCGCTGCTGAAGGACTCGGTCAAAGAGTGCGTGCTAGACTGCGAGGCGGTGGCCTACGACACAGAGAACAAGCAGATACTGCCCTTTCAGGTACTGTTTAGTTGTAACTAGGGCTTTGCACGGGGGCACATGTATTGTATACACATGTAGGATGTTTTTGGGATAAAAGCAGAGAGAGCATTTACCCCCTTGCCTTTATTTGTTCCCTTGGTGGGAACGTTTTACGACCATTGCATGGGGCCACATCGGGCACAAAGTGATTCACAGTATCACCGCATAGCATATCACATCTGTGGTACATACATCGGGCACGGTGCTTTTTCTTTAATTTGTTTTGATCGATATTTTTAAATTTGTAATAACTTTTGAATGGAATCTCTAATTTGAATAATATTGAAAGTAATCTATAAGATTGTCATCTACTACTCCACGCCACTTCAGATGTCATATGACTTTTTTTAATGTTTCTCTGTTGTAGATCCTTTCAACGCGGAAGCGAAAAGACGCCTCGGAAGCGGACATCAAAGTGCAAGTGTGTGTGTTCGTATTCGACCTGCTGCATCTCAACGGGGCGCCGCTCGTGCGCGAGCCGCTGGAGCGGCGGCGCGCGCTGCTGCGGGACCACTTCAACGAGGTGCCAGGTAACCTGTCCCCTACAAGTGTGTGTGTTCGTGTCCCTTAAAATACCCTCACAAATTTAGAAATTGTGTTGTTGTGGCGATAACAAACACAGAAAAACCTATCTATTGATGGAAACCGCATCATAATTCATTGCGTAGATTAAAAGACCTAAGCGTATAGACGCCCTGCAGTCTTTGTTTCATACTGTAGAGAAAAGCTTTAGGTTTGTTTTATAATTTGCCTACAAGTGTTGTGCTTTGCAGGCGAGTGGCAGTTCGCGACGTCGCGCGACTGCAAGGACATGGAGGAGGTGCAGCAGTTCCTGGAGGAGTCCGTGAAGGGATCCTGTGAGGGACTCATGGTGAAGACACTGCGCGGGGAACACGCCAAGTACGACATCGCACGGAGATCGCACAACTGGCTCAAGGTGATACACTAGGCCCTATATTATACAAGATAGATAGATAGATAGGGACTCATGGTGAAGACGCTGCGCGGGGAACGCGCCAAGTACGACATCGCACGGAGATCGCACAACTGGCTCAAGGTGATACACTAGGCCCTATATTATACAAGATAGATAGATAGATAGGGACTCATGGTGAAGACGCTGCGCGGGGACCACGCCAAGTACGACATCGCACGGAGATCGCACAACTGACTCAAGGTGATACACTAGGCCCTATATTATACAAGATAGATAGATAGAAAGGGACTCATGGTGAAGACACTGCGCGGGGAACACGCCAAGTACGACATCGCACGGAGATCGCACAAGTGGCTCAAGGTGATACACTAGGCCCTATATTATACAAGATAGATAGATAGATAGGGACTCATGGTGAAGACGCTGCGCGGGGACCACGCCAAGTACGACATCGCACGGAGATCGCACAACTGGCTCAAGGTGATACACTAGGCCCTATATTATACAAGATAGATAGATAGATAGGGACTCATGGTGAAGACGCTGCGCGGGGACCACGCCAAGTACGACATCGCACGGAGATCGCACAACTGGCTCAAGGTGATACACTAGGCCCTATATTATACAAGATAGATAGATAGATAGGGACTCATGGTGAAGACGCTGCGCGGGGACCACGCCAAGTACGACATCGCACGGAGATCGCACAACTGGCTCAAGGTGATACACCAGGCCGATATTATACAACCCAATTATAAAAACATACTCAGTCATTTATTAAGTTGTAAGTAGCTACCCGCCCAGGCTTCGCACTGGTGTTTTATACATATAAACCTTCCTTGAAGAGCTATATATAGTATATCTATTAAAATTAACTGCTCCGAAATCCGTTGCGAAGTTTTAAAAATCTAGTATACATAGAGACAGTCAGACCGACAACGGGAAACATATGTGGTGATTAACCTGGTATAAACAACCAATAAAATTATATTAACTTAGATTGTAGGTATTCAATTTATACATTATTAATATACAATACAGTACATAATATGTACCAATATTAATATAGGAAGTCAAAGATTTAAAGTAATAGTAACTTTATGAGCAGTGTGCTCAACAGTAAGCTGTGTACAAGCTAGAGGTAGCTATGAGCTGAGAAGCTAAGGGTTGCTCCCCTATAGCTTAGCTGACAAGGGTTGATCCGGAGAGAATAATACAAACAAACTGGCTGACTTCTTGTTACAAGGTATTTAATTATTGCTAAAGCTAAAGCTTGGTAGAATACATGATCACGTAGGAAACGTCCTTTAACATTTTCCCCATTCTTTCAATGTAGCTAAATCTGTACGGCTCGAAAAGTAACAATCACACAAGCTCTGTTAGCTTTGGTCTAGATGATGCTGTCTTTAATATCCAACATTATTTATTCAAATTAACCCTACCAGTAATTTCATAGTATTTCATCATAATTCCAGCTCAAGAAAGATTACCTAGACGGCGTTGGTGATACCATCGACGTGGTTATTATCGGCGCGTACTTCGGGCGCGGCAAGCGACGCGCGACCTACGGCGGGTTTCTGGCCGCCTGTCGGGACGCAGACACCGACTCTTACCAGGTAACATGTTGTACCGACCAGGTAACGTGTTGTGCCGACCAGGTAACGTGTTGTAACGACCAGGTAACGTGTTTTACTGACCAGGTAACATATTGTACGGACTAGGTGACATATTTTGCGGACTAGGTGACATATTTTGCGGACCAGGTGACATATTTTACGGACCAGGTGTCATATTTTACCGCCCAGGTGATATATTGTACTGACCAGGTGATATATTGTACTGACCAGCAGGGCTAGCATGCGCGCCCACGAGAAGCTTTTCTCGTCTTTTTTCTCGAGAAAAATGGCGCTATCTCGATTTGTCGACCGATGATGTTAGCATGCGACACCAAATAGTCGTCATGTCACGTCACGTGAATGATTTGGTGAATGTTTATATCACAAACTATATAGGGAAACTAAGGTTATATTATCTGTGGTAACCTTTCTCGTCAAACGCTAAGATGCGCGCCCAAATTTTCTCAACTTTTGACAGCATAACGCGAGAAAACTCTCGTCTTTCAATTTGAGGACGAGAACTCACGAGAAGATTTTCTTGATATTTTTCTTCGAGTTTTGTTGCTCATGGCGGTCTCGTATCAAGAACTAATTATTCATAGCGTTGTATAGTAACAAAAAATACGAAAAATAGAAAATTTACTCAAAAATAAGATGTTTTTGCGATTGTCTGGATTTGTGAGATTAATAATTTCAACGGCTATTCACTTTATTTAATTTCTCGGTTGGCAGCCGAATAGTTTTCCGACAACAGATTTCGAAACTTCTTCCTATTGGGGAAGTATGGAATATACAAAAACCTTTGTACTTATACCTAATACTAGCGACCCGCCGGTTCGTACGGTTTTATTATAAGTATATAAACCTTCCTCTTGAATCACTCTAACTATTAAAAAACCGCATCAAAATCCGTTGCGTAGTTTTAAAGATTTAAGCATTCAAAGGGACATAATGACATAAGGACAGAAAAAGCGACTTTGTTTTATACTATGTAGTGATTACAAAATTTTAAGTAAGTATTCTAATAAAGGTGTGCTCGCCTGTAACTACGAGAACAAGTGCACGCTACGGCTTATATTCTGTTAATTAAAGAGTTAAATAAAAGACACATTTATGGTGAGATATATTTGTGTACTTTAATAAAATTATATTTTAGTGTTAGCTTGGTGACCATCTGAAACAAATAAACATTTTAGTTTGATACTAAATTATACAGATATTATTATTTAGCAACCTCAGTGGCAGAACGGGTAAACCTTGGTCTAAGTTGTTGTAAGAGAAGGTAGATCATGAGCTTGTGGGTCAAGCAAGTGCATTATAGAAAAGATACCTATATTGTGGCGACTAAACTGAACAAATATATTAGTTTTAGGTACTTACGTTTTGTGCGATGTCATCTTGCACTCCGTGCCTACCAAAAAAGAACTTAAGGCAAATATTATTTATAATATCATTCTTAAGTCTTTGAATACACAAACAAACATACACAAGAAAATCGCGCGCAAATGTTGGAAAAAGCTTCTCCTTCTTTTTTTTCTTCTTCTTGCCTTTTCGACTGTTTACCACCATTCTACCAGTGAAAATATAGGCAGTATGGTTTTATGGCTTTCGCTTGTCCAATAGATGGACTAATATAAAAAAAAAACTACCAGTAAAAATGTTCAAACTTCCAAAATGAAGGTGAAACTAAAAAGGTTAGTTTATTAGATTAGGATGCAGTTCACAAAAACCATAGACAATTGAATGAACTAAACGTATGTTCGTCTGGCTGGGGTGCTTTCTCTACGCGAGAAGGATTACTCGACAACGAGTATTATGTCTACCGACGACGTCAAAATACTCGTCGCGCGCGCGACGACTTCAATGGCGCGCATGTTAGCCCTGCAGGTGATATATTGTACTGACTAGGTGACATATTGTACGGACTAGGTGACATATTGTGCTGACTAGGTGACATTGTACGGACCAGGTGTCATATTTTACCGCCCAGGTGAAGAATTGGACTGATCAGGTGATATATTGTACTGACTAGGTGACATATTGTACTTACTAGGTGACATATTGAACTGACTAGGTGATATTGTACGGACTAGGTGACAAATTGTACGGACTAGGTAACATATTGTACGGACTAGGTAACTTTTCAAAATAATTATATTTTTTTAAATCTTGTTTCTGTAAAATGGATTATTTAAATAAACTTTTAACTATAATTACTGAAATAAATTAATATAATACTTAATGTTAATTGTTACAGACCATAAGTATTAAATAATGTTCACACCTAAATCCATAAGTATAAAATAGCTATCTATAACAGACGCTGTGCAAGCTGGGCACCGGGTTCAGCGACGAGGACCTGGCGTCGCTGACGGAGACGCTCAAGCAGCACGAGATCCCGCAGCCTCGGAACTACTACAGGTACCACAGACTAGCTGTCACAGACTTGTACAGACGCTGTGCAAGCTGGCACCGGGTTCAGCGACGAGGACCTGGCGTCGCTGACGGAGACGCTCAAGCAGCACGAGATCCCGCAGCCTCGGAACTACTACAGGTACCACAGACTAGCTGTCACAGACTTGTACAGACGCTGTGCAAGCTGGCACCGGGTTCAGCGACGAGGACCTGGCGTCGCTGACGGAGACGCTCAAGCAGCACGAGATCCCGCAGCCTCGGAACTACTACAGGTACCACAGACTAGCTGTCACAGACTTGTACAGACGCTGTGCAAGCTGGCACCGGGTTCAGCGACGAGGACCTGGCGTCGCTGACGGAGACGCTCAAGCAGCACGAGATCCCGCAGCCTCGGAACTACTACAGGTACCACAGACTAGCTGTCACAGACGCTGTGCAAGCTGGCACCGGGTTCAGCGACGAGGACCTGGCGTCGCTGACGGAGACGCTCAAGCAGCACGAGATCCCGCAGCCTCGGAACTACTACAGGTACCACAGACTAGCTGTCACAGACTTGTACAGACGCTGTGCAAGCTGGCACCGGGTTCAGCGACGAGGACCTGGCGTCGCTGACGGAGACGCTCAAGCAGCACGAGATCCCGCAGCCTCGGAACTACTACAGGTACCACAGACTAGCTGTCACAGACTTGTACAGACGCTGTGCAAGCTGGCACCGGGTTCAGCGACGAGGACCTGGCGTCGCTGACGGAGACGCTCAAGCAGCACGAGATCCCGCAGCCTCGGAACTACTACAGGTACCACAGACTAGCTGTCACAGACGCTGTGCAAGCTGGCACCGGGTTCAGCGACGAGGACCTGGCGTCGCTGACGGAGACGCTCAAGCAGCACGAGATCCCGCAGCCTCGGAACTACTACAGGTACCACAGACTAGCTGTCACAGACTTGTACAGACGCTGTGCAAGCTGGCACCGGGTTCAGCGACGAGGACCTGGCGTCGCTGACGGAGACGCTCAAGCAGCACGAGATCCCGCAGCCTCGGAACTACTACTGGCCTAAAAGCCGCTTCACATTTTTATACGCGGTCTAGGGCGCTTTAGAAATGAATTGGTCGTGTGAGTTGTGAAAGTAGCGGTTTATTTCGACAGTTATTTTGGTTTGATCCTTTATCGTTTATCATTTATTGTTTGTTGTGTCCAGTTTCGAGTCGAGCCTGGTCCCGGACGCGTGGATATCAGCCGCGTGCGTGTGGGAGGTGCGATGCGCGGACCTCTCGCTCTCGCCCGCGCACCGCGCCGCCGCCGGGCTGGTCGACCCCGAGAAAGGCATCTCGCTCAGATTCCCCAGGTAACTACTACAACTGTTTCTCTTGCTCTCGCCCGCGCACCGCCGATAACTAATAACTAACTTCTAGGGTAAGTATTGACAAAAATATCTGAGGGTCTGTTTGATGCGACGCGTGACCCGAGAGCTGATGAGTATCTGTCGCAGCCACAGAAGTAGGAATAATATAGCAATGTTATAGCACGCGGATTATGTACAAAACGCTTGTCGCCACCTGTCCTCCCACCCATGCTGTCACTACGTGTTTATTCAAACGCAGAGACACGTACACATAAACAGCGCCACCCAAAGAATAATGCACCGTGATTGGTGCTCACTGGCACAAACGGTTGTCTGTGAACTTACGAATACATTGAAAAAAGCACACATCTCTAGCTTACGACCATCACGAGCGGCCCTACCATGCGAGCAAGACGATATCGTAAGCTTCACATTACATTACTACGTGCGCTTGTATCGCTCCAGATGTTGATGAACTAATACAGCAATGGTGTGCAAAATGACGATAAACGGAATAAACTATGATTCTCATAGAAAATAATTACTCTCTGTCATTTTTATTAAAAAACAGCTAAAATATTTAAAAAAATGACTTACCGATGAAATGTTATCGCCTTATTTTTGTAATTGCAAGTTGTGGAAGCATTTCCACAGTTGGTTATGCTGCAACACACCATTATTAAGTTAATTATATTGTATGTGTTATATTGTATAATTTGTTTCTCCGTAGGTTCGTGCGTGTCCGTGAAGACAAGACTCCCGAGCAGGCGACGAGCGCGCAGCAGATAGCGCAGATGTATCTCGCACAGGACCAAGTCAAGAACTGCACCAGTAAAGCCAACTACAACGCAGATGACTTCTACTGATACATTTATTATAATAGCGACCCGCCCCGGCTTCGCACGGTCATATTATACGTATAAACCTTCCTCTTGAATCACTCGATCTATTAAAAAAAACCGCATCAAAATCCGTTGCGTAGTTTTAAAGATTTAAGCATTCAAAGGGATATAGGGACAGAAAAAGCGACTTTGTTTTATACTATGTAGTGATAAGACTAGTAGCGTGGTTTCACCCGTGTAATTCCCGGTCCCGTGGGGATTCCGGGATAAAATATAGACTGTAATATATCTCTGTGCCAAATTTCATCCAGATCCGTTCAGTCGTTTTTGCGTGAAATAGGAACAAACATCCATCCATCCATACTTACTTACATTTATAATATTTGTAAAGTAATATAGAATAAACATACATAGTTCATATACTTGATATACTTGGATATACTTGTTGGCGTCACTTAAATAAAATAAAGTCAAAGTTTAAACTATAGGTACATTATTTATCAAAATAATATAAGAAATAAAGTGATAATTGATTTTCTCTTCGCTTTAATCTTTTGAGTTCATTGAGATATCGCCTAAACTTATCTAATTTGACAGACGCTGATATATCACTACATAGTATAAAACAAAGTCGCTTTCTCTGTCCCTATATCCCTATGTCCCTTTGAACGCTTAAATCTTTAAAACTACACAACGGATTTTGAAGCGGTTTTTTTTAATAGATAGAGTGATTCAAGAGGAAGGTCTATACGTATAATAAAACGTGCGAAGCCGGGTCGGGTCGCTAGTATATAATAATATAGAAAATAAATAAAATGCATTGATACGCCTGTAAGCGTAATTTTCTTCATAAATAAAATAAATACATGAAGTACTAAAATGTACCTAAGCTTCATAGCGAATAGACTTATGGACGCCGATTGTAAAACGTAATGTGTAATAAATTGTCTGTACCTTCTGTCTATCGCTTATCTGGTGTGCAATAAAGAATTATTTGTATTGTATATTTTGTAGTTGGCTGATTCTCTTTATTACCTACCTAAAACTGCCAAAAAACATCATAACGGCGGAATCTGTTATGTTAAATGATAAAAATAAAAAATATTTGAATTTTAATTATCGTATCATTATACTCGTTTAGTGGAGACTAAACGAGTATATTGTACGTTTTGTAGTAGGTAAGATTTATTATTATTACCACAAGTTTTTGCGAAAAAATGTGAAAAAGTGAAGACTTAATCAGGGATTATTATAGTTTTCTACTAATTGTTTACGATTGAAATATAAAGGCTAATTGCGTAATTTTTATGGCTGTCATGTTTAAGTGTCAATTGAAAATACTTACACCATTCTCACTCCAACACATTGTGTTTTGAAAGTGTATTAATTGTGAAGTTATTATGGAATAAAATTTATTTTTATGATTTGATTATTTGTTTCAATTACCTCATCATTGTTTCTTGCCGTAGTAGGTACATATACATAGTATCTTGAAAAGGACGCCATTTTACCTTAGAAGTCGTTAAACTAGTTAGATTCTATGAAAGGGCTGAACGTTGCAGTTAATAATTTAGAGAATTTAGACCTACTGGTTGAGAAGAAAAAGGCTTGAAGTTTTTAACAAGTGTATTTAAATTAATAAAGTTTTGATATAAAAACAAAGTCTTTCCGATCGCGAAATCTAGTGCACAAGGTTAAAGTCCTTAACTGGCAGTTTGAGAGACGTGTAGATGTAGCGAGAGAACGCAGCCGCTAAGTCTCGCCTCAGCCTTGAGTAGTGACGGTTGAGGTGGTGACCGCCGACCGCTAGGACCCGGAGTCTGGAAAGCCGTGAAGTGGTACTGGTGTCGTGAGACCTGGAGCAACGGGAGATGTAAGAAGAGGAGTCACAGAGTAGAGTCTCCCGCAGAGGGACAAAGGGACAATCCCCGTAGCCCGAGATGAAAGCTTCAGTATCTGATAGAGGACAGGCTAGCCTCTGGCGGCGGTAGAGTGGCCAGCCAGGGTCGCCGACCTCCAGGAAGTCAGACACGAAGTCGTCGAAGCAGCCTTGGGATCGGCTATTAGGGATGTCTTCTCCAGGCCCAGGATTCCAAGGTGGAGATGTTCTTCACCAAGCTTCGGGCTTCCAGGGATTGAGGTAGACCAGTCTTCAGGCTTCCAGGTAGAGCAGAAGGTTTTACAATACTTGATGTTACTTCGTTGACTTTTCGAATTCAACTCCCCGACTGTAGCGATGTTCTGGTATTTATATGAAATCTCGTCGAATAGTCGGAAATTTAAAAGTAGTCATAACGGCCAGGCTCAGCTAAGATTTTAACAAGAGGTTTGAACTAAAATCTATGCAAACTATGGCTAGTTTTACAAATATGAAGAAAATTTGACATGTCAAACGTATAAAAAATGACAAGACTGTCATAACAAACATGAATTTCTATGTGAAGCAGCTACATTACTAATAAAATAAAATAAGGATTTAGATCAGAAAAATCTGCTCTAACAAGTGAGGTGAAAATGTATTTTTAGGTAAAAATGCCGAAGTTCTGATATTTACGGCATAAATATCTAAGGCGAAACCCTAAAATAGTGTTCAAAGAGTATACTAGAGCAGGATCCTCTGTTATACGTAAGTTTTTGTTATGAATACATGGATAGATTCTCATATTTAGATAGGAAGAATAAGACGAGTTGAACTAAGGTTCAGAACTTCTCCTCAACACATTATGAGAGCTTTAAAAGTGGCCTAAGCTAAAGAAATAAGCTGTTCCTAACATATCTTACAAGTACTTACAAGCAGGTAAGTAATAATCCTACAAAACAAGTAATAAACATTACTACATTTCAGGTTCATAACTTCTCAACACATTATGAGAGCTTTAAAAGTGACCTAAGCTAAATAAATAAGCAGTCCCTAATATATCTTACAAGTAATTACAAGCAAGTAAGTATTAATTTGTATAAAACAAGTAATAAACATTACATTTCCCCAACAACCCAGGAAAAATTTTCGACTAGAGAAAATTTTGAGGTTAAGAATAAGACCTTGATCTAACATATATCATCTTTCAAACATTCATCGTTCACTCACATTCTATCATACGGAGGGGATATGGTTCACATTCTATGACGCATACTCCACAAGGAAATATTCAATAGGAATACACCTATAAGATAACGTAGGCTTATTTATTTTTAATAGGTGTCGTAACCCGCACCTTTTTTAAAACCCGTTTGTACATATTAACAAAGTTAAGATATTCACAAGGTTAAAGTCCTTAACTGGCAGTTTGAGAGACGTGTAGATGTAGCGAGAGAACGCAGCCGCTAAGTCTCGCCTCAGCCTTGAGTAGTGACGGTTGAGGTGGTGACTTAGCGGCTGCGTTCTCTCGCTACATCTACACGTCTCTCAAGCTGCCAGTTAAGGACTTTAACCTTGTGCACTAGATTTCGCGATCGGAAAGACTTTGTTTTTATAGGTATCAAAACTTTATTAATTTAAATACACTTGTTAAAAACTTCAAGCCTTTTTCTTCTCAACCAGCCTGGCTAGCACGCAGTTTCTTGTCTTCTCTTCCTAGAATAGAGTGGAAAACTTTCTTGTCTTCGAAATTTGTCTCTTGCCCGAGCACACTGTTTCTCGGAACGAACCCTAGAAAACAGTTTCTTCGTAGACTAGCTCTTTCTATAGCAACGGGAACGAAACCACAGATAAATTATGAATTGTTGTAAAAAGCTCGTTCGTAGCGTTTCATTACCAAAATAATGTCAACAAGGAACAAGAAGTTTTGCAAATACGTAAATCGAAACGTTTAACTTCGACATTGATTTGACGGTAGAATGATTATGAAGTAAATTTACGTCACATCATTGACTTTGCCAATGTCATTATGTACTATTTAAATCATAGTCAAACCAGACGCAGAGCCGTAATCAAGAAGTTGAAGTTGATTGTTTTTGTTTATAAACAAACATTACTTGATTTATTATTAATTGATTTAGATGATGGAGAGTTCGTCAGTCGGAGAATATCATGCTAAAAGGAACACTTTACAACTCTCTACTCCCAGACTTCTAACACTACCTACAGACCAGGCCACCAAAATTTTTATTTCAGCTCTGGACTGGAGCTTCAGAAGTATTTTGAAAGTTTCATGCTAATGCTCATTATGTTATGAGTACTAATTAATAGGTATATTGAAGAGGTTTATTTGCAGCAAGCAGTGGTCACTAATGCGCTGCAATGTTGTGAAAGTTTTGATGTTTTAATTATTGATAACTTCTTCTTCTTCTTCCGGGCCTTATCCCACGCTAAGTGGGGTCGGCACAACATGAATTCTTCTTCCATTCTTCTCTGTTATTCGTCATCTCCGTATTCACACCTTTCTTAAGCATATCCTCTTTTATACAATCCATCCATCTTTTCTTCGGTCTTCCTCTCCCCTTATATCCCTCCACATTCAAATCAATCACTCTTTTCGTAACATGATCTTCCTCTCTTCTCATAACATGCCCATACCACGCTAGCCTATTACTCCTCATCTTTTCCGTCACTGGCGCTACTTTCAAACTTCCTCTGATGTACTCGTTTCTTATCTTATCCATCCTTGTCACTCCACACATCCATCTCAACATTCGCATTTCTGCTGCATGTACAGCTCGTTCATCCTTCCCTTTCGTTGCCCAACATTCAGATCCATACAGTAAGACAGGTCTTATTACGGTCTTGTATATTTTCCCCTTAAGTTTAAGGGGCATTCGCCGATCGCATATAGTGCCTGTGACCTGTCTCCATTTCATCCATCCTGAGCTTATCCTGTTCTTGACGTCGCGGTCTATCTCACCGTCGTTTTGGATCAATGAACCGAGGTACCGGAAATTGGAGCAGACTGGCAGGGCTACCCCATCTATGGCAATATTGGCAAAACCGGAGGCACCGCCGAAGTCGAGAAAAAGCTGTTCGGTTTTTGAACGACTTATTCTCAACCCGACACTCTCCAATTTTTGCTGCCATTTTGCCAATCTGCTCTGGACCTCAATTGCATTCTCCCCGACAAGAACAATGTCATCGGCGAACAGCATACACCAGGGTGCTTCCTCCTGTATGTCCGATGTTAAGGCATCCATAATCAGGAGGAACAAATAGGGGCTTAAAGCCGATCCCTGGTGCAAGCCTACAGCCACATTAAACTCGTCGGTAACACCGGCTTCAGACCGGACGTACGTACAAGCTCTACTGTACATTGCACGTATTAGCTGCAGGTATTTCCCAGGCACTCTCTTCTCTTTCATTGCCCACCACAGAACCTCACGGGGTACTCTATCGTATGCCTTTTCCAGGTCAACGAACACCATGTGCAAGTTTTTGTGCGCACGTCTGTATTTTTCGCTCAATTGGCGAAGTGCGAATATGGCGTCCGTTGTCCCTCGCCCTGGCATAAACCCGAATTGGTTCTGTGTTATCTCGCTCTCCGCTCTCATTCGTCTCGCAATCACTTTCTCCCATACTTTCATACTATGTGACATGAGCTTTATTCCCCGATAATTGTTACAGTCTTGTACATCACCCTTGTTTTTATAGATGGGCACTAGCAGACTTTTGCACCATTCGTCCGGGATCGCCTCTTCTTGTAACAACTTATTGAAGAATAAACTCAGCCACTTCCATCCATCTGCTTTTAAAAACTTCCATACTTCAACTGGTATACCATCTGGGCCGGTAGCTTTTCCATTTTTCATGCTTCTCACCTCTTTCTTAACTTCTTCCATACTTATTTCTTCCACCACACCTATGTTTATAGGTGGATTTTCTAACATTCCCCTCCATTCATTTTCTTCATTCATTAATCTACTGAAATATCCTTTCCAACGGCCATTTATATCCTTATCATTTGTCAAAACCTTTCCTTCATCATCTTTTACACATTTAATGTGGATAATATCCCTTGCATTCTTCTCTCTTGCTTTAGAAAGTCTGTAGAGGTCTTTCTGTCCTTGTGGGCTCTCTAAGGATTGGTATAGTTTGTCCTGTACCTTCGCCCTAGAGACAGCTACAGCTTTCTTAGCTTTTCTCTTGCATTCCATGTATTCTATCCTTTTTCTCTCTCTAGCAGCAACATCCTCGCTATCTATACTTTTCCATTCCTTAAATACATTCTTCTTTTCTTTCAAAATTTTTTGTACCTCTTCACTCCACCACCACGTATCCTTATCAATTCTTCCTTTACCTTTCGTTTCTCCAAATACATCCTTCGCTACATTTCTTATACACGATGCCATTTCATTCCAACAGTCATTCGCTGATTTTCCTTCCATGCCTTTCATTTCTAACATCTTATCAACCACTCGCTTTTGGAATTCCCTCGCATGCTCTTCTTTCTCTAATAAATACCATTTAATTTTTGGAAGCGGCTTTGGCTTATTTAAAGCAGTTTTGACTTTTATTTTAGTCTCCATTATGAGCAATCGATGTTGACTAACTAGTGGCTCCCCTGGTATAACTTTGCAGTCCTTGACTGAGCTTATTTTGCCTCTTCTCAGAAGGAAGTAATCAATCTGTGTGCTGTGATTTCCGCTTTTGTACGTGATGAGATGTTGGTCCTTCTTTTGGAGAAAGGTGTTCACAATGGCTAAGTCAAAAGCGGAGGCTGCCTGTAGTAAGGATTCTCCCTCCTGATTTCTGCTTCCAAAGCCCCATCCCCCATGCACTCTCTTATATTCCCCACTTATTCTTCCCACATGTCCATTAAAATCTCCACCAACATAAATATCCTCATTTTGAGGAATGCTCCTTATCACCGCATCAAAATCTTCCCAAAATTTTTCTTTCACACTATCATCACATCCACTCTGCGGTGCATACACACTTATTACATTCAGCACTAAATCTTGCATTATTAATTTCACCATAATCACTCTGTCGTTTACTCTTTTAACATCCGTCACACATTTTTTCATCTCCTTATCCAGTACAACTCCCACACCGTTCCTCTTTCCATCACTTCCACAATAATAAAACTTATAACCCACTCCGATTTCCCTTGCTTTCGTACCCTTCCACTTCGTTTCCTGTAAACAAGCCACGTTTATTCTTCTTCTTTCTAAAACATCCGCTAGCTCCCTTCCTCTTCCAGTCATCGTTCCTACATTCCAGCTCGCAATCCTCACTCTTACTTCCCGGACTCGCTTCTTACGTTGCAACCGTCCCTGATGCAACAACCCTAATCCACTTCCCACATCCGCCGGGTGCTGCGTTTGCGCGTCGCCTGGGGGGTACGCCCTAACATGGTCACTAATATCTTTCACTTGCAAATTCATGTTGTGAAGGGTTTTGGCATGATGTTTTTTATGACCGGCCGCCTGCCTGACGTCAACCCTCCTTGGGAATACACAGTTTGGAGTTGCCAGGGCCCCTTTCGTTGTTTAGCAGGGTGCACCGCGTGCAGGCGAGGTTGGCTTGGAGCCCGTGAGATGGTATTTGGGCCCCCTTACACCCCTTACACCTTACACCCCTTAATTATTGATAACTAACTTCATTAAATGCTCTTGTTTTAGGATCTAAACAACAACCTAAAAAACATGACTTGGAGAAGATACAGATGAGAAACTTCATGTAGTTTTATTCATAGGTGTCTAATTTATACAGAAAACAAAACATGTAGTTATCAATAACGGTTTCATGTTACATGTCATGGTTCTTATTTCTGATTAAATTAATAATTAGTTACTTTTATAAATTCAAATATACATTGGCAAAAATTATAATTTATTAAATTCATACTAAATTATAAAATGTCGAAAAGTTCATTAAATGTATAATGACATTGCTCAATTAGCCAGAACTTTAGTTTCGTTTTGAAGGACTGCGTTGAGGAAGCACTGATGATTGTAGATTGGAAGCGGGTTTTAGACAGCCAGCCCCATCACATGCACCAGCTTCGAAGACTTCATGAGGCGCCTCGGGAAAGCTCTCAGCTTGTGCGCATGACGAGTAGGCTACCTGTGACCCTCGTCGAACTTGGAGTATATCTACATATAGTACTACTTGTATCATTGCTGGCATTTCTTGCTCCATACCTGGAAAATATAATAAATTAATGTTAATAATTACTTATTTCTTCTTATAGATTAACTTAAGTTATTATAAAAACATAATATTTCATACTGTGTTTTCACTCAATAAATAAATAGGTAGGTTACCTAGTCATTGAAATATTCCCTCACTAATCTGTTGTTTGTTCCGTCTCATGTGGATTGTGGGGATCAACTCTCACGACCCTGAAAAACAAAATTATTAATAACATGTCGGCATGTCTTAGGAGGTGACTAAAAGTACTTGTATGTATTATTGAGAATTTCTCAAACCAAATCAATCATGGTAAATATCCCATTTGAAATGATATTAGTGCTAATAACCATGACGATGTTGTTGGTTGTCATATTTATATTTAGTGTTTTGGTTTAAACTGTGTGTGTGTGTGTATTATGTAGGTATATTTATAATGCTAAAACACCTCTCTGGTAATGGCCAAAAATCAATAGGTACTTTGTGAACTTTGCTCCCGCAAATATGAAGGTGAAAATAAAATTATCAACCGGACATAACCTATAAATGGTTTTCATTAAACTTGCAATCAGACTTATGTATAATTTAGTAAGTAATTGACTAGGTTAGGTACTTACTTTTACGATTGTTGGGCAGTCTTGTTTTGTGTGAGGAGACAGCTCTTGGCACAAATATTATCCTTCATTATGAAATAAAATCTCCGAAACTAGGCCTTCGGCAAATCGAAAAGAGCTCTTGAACTGCGATTCTTTCTCTTCTTCGGTCATTTTTCTCCTCGTAGTGTCTAAGAACACAATTCCTACCCCGTTTATAATAGCCAAAGACCATAATACTTTTACGAAATACGAGAGAAACGCTTGTCTAGGCCTCGAGAGGTGTAGAGAATTTTGGAAGAATACTTTCTATTCTCAAATGTCAAAAATAGAGTAAATTGATCGCCATGCTCGCAATGTGTAGACTCGTCTATATGGTAGAAAAGAAACCTTTCTATCCGCTCATTCTTTCGAACGCCATGCTCGCAACCGAAGAAAGCTTTCTACTCTCTACACCCAAATGTCACTTTTATGTCATTTTTAGTCTTGTCTACCTAGACAAGAAACCCCATGCTAGTCCTGCAGTAGGTCTAAATTCTCTAAATTATTAACTGCAACGTTCAGCCCTTTCATAGATAGCCGGGTGGGCTGTAACGTGACAGTTTGGCGCCCAATTAAAAAGAACCTCTCTCTCTCTCTCTCTCTCTCTTTAAACTCCTTTAAATTCTCTCTTTTAACTTCTGAACTCTTCTAAATTCTAAAACAAAGTCTCTCACTTATCTCATCATTTGACTCATATTTTGGTAAATTAGTATTTTTTTTTTAGATTCATCATCTCCTACTAATTTCAAATTTAACTCACCTCTACGACTTTTAAAAGGTATCTATATACTGAGGAACTTCCTTATCTATTTTGTTTAAAAAATGGCTAGGCCAATTAAATAAACTTACCTCAACATCTTCTTAATTCTAAAAACAAAGTCTTTCACCTTAATCTCAAATCTATCCCTTAATCTCAAATCTTAAACTACTTTAACAACTTCTTAACATTATAAACTTCGAACTCGTCTTTTTTTAAATTTATTTTATTCTTTGAAGGTGACCTAAAATATTTTATAATATTTTTGTAAAGCTCGTTAAACGTTTGTATACCTATATCTTGTAAATACTCCACAAACGAAACTTAAACCTTCCGGCTTCCTTTTTAAAACCACTTTTCTTAAACTTCTTTCGAGCGGACGCATAACTCGTTAAATAAGCCATAACGATGCATACATACACATAAACTTGTAAATATCTTTAAGTTAACGCTTTCCTTACATAAAGCGACTCTCTCTCTCTTTTAAGCGGTCTGCGTATCGCGTCTTTTTCTTGAATAAAGGGACTCTCTCTTAATGCGGTCTGCGTATCGTATCTCTTACTTGACTTAAAACATGTAAATGGCTGCGTTCTCTCGCTACATCTACACGTCTCTCAAGCTGCCAGTTAAGGACTTTAACCTTGTGCACTAGATTTCGCGATCGGAAAGACTTTGTTTTTATATCAAAACTTTATTAATTTAAATACACTTGTTAAAAACTTCAAGCCTTTTTCTTCTCAACCAGTAGGTCTAAATTCTCTAAATTATTAACTGCAACGTTCAGCCCTTTCATAGATAGCCGGGTGGGCTGTAACGTGACAATAGTCGATAGGGATCTTTCGCATAAGAATAGAGCTCATGACAAAGTATAGTAGGTATATGCATGGTTAATACAGGGTCCTTTTATTTAATACTTAGGCCCAAACAAAAACCTCCGTTACAAATTACACCTCACATCTACGATTCGCTGATGATGAAGGCGTTAGAAAAGCTGACCCTCATGCTGGACGGCCTAGCCTCAGCCTCGCGACGCATCGATTTTGGCATGAATTTGGAAAAAACCAAACTCATGACCAATGACCACATTAATCCGTTAGTTAGGTTTGGTTAGTTAGGTTAGGTAGGTTGGTTAGGTTAGGTTAGTTTTTATAATTAATAACTATGTACTAGGTAATTATAGTCGAATTTTAGTAACTATATAGTTAAATCTTTGTAGCACGTTAGCTATTATATTTCTATGTAACTACTTCTTACTCTATTTTTATAAAGAGCTGTAAGTACTGGTTTTGTCCTGTTTTTTACCTTAAAAGTTTTACAATCGTAAGAGTTGGCTTACGCTACGTAGCGTGGCGTAGCGTAGCATGGCGTAGCATAACTAACCTAACTAACCTAACCTAACTAACCTAACCTAACCTAACTAACCTAACCTAACCTAACTAACCTAACCTAACTAACCTTACCTAACCTAACTAATCTAACCTAACTTAACTAACCTAACTAAACTAACCTAACCCAACTAACCTAACCTAACTAACCTAACCTTACCTAACTAACCTAACCTAACTAACCTAACCTAACTAAGGCTTCCATAAGTTTCTACTATGTTCTCGAATGATCTTCAACACATATACACCAACTCAAAACACTAGATAAGGTCTCACATATGCACACATCTTTCAAATACTTACGCACCTTCCAATATTATTGTAACTGTATATTACGGAAGAGCGGAACCCTCTAACACAGGTATCTCTGTATTTAAATATCCAAAGCTATGTTAATAAATTTAAGTTTACTGAAATAGATAATTTGTATTTGATCTCGTAGGTATATTCCACAACTTTCCACAGCTTTCTGCACATTTCGGAAAGCTCTAGAATGTTCGACTGCACAGAAAATAAACCTTATTTACACAAAAGTAGGTAGGTACATATATTGTTTTCTAACAACTATTAGATAGTCGGGGTAAACGTGTTCTTGGGTGGAGACCGCGACTGGGCAAACGTAGTGTAGGACGCCCTCCGGCCAGGTGGGATGACGATCTGCGAAAGACTGCTGGCAGATGCTGGATGCTTCAAGCTGGAGACAGGGCGCTATGGCGTGAGTTAGGGGAGGCCTATGTCCAGCAGTGGACTAATATAGGTTGTTGATGATGATAAGAATGATGATTAGATAAGATAATCTATGGCTTATTTATGTTGGAGATAAGTACCACTCTATTCTATGATGATAACTGAAAATTACGAACGATTTTGAACTCTATAACCTTAGAATCAGACCTTCAGGAAAATACTATCAATCTTTAAACTATGTAGATGTTGTTCTGCACAGATTCTACAAAAGCAATAACCGTCTGAGGTGACCGCGCATCGACTACTAGAGGTATAGGTCGCGTCACGTAAAAAGAGCGCTGGAAGAAAGTGGAAGGGGTATGTTCGCGCATGGGTACACTCGCGTACGATAGTACTATGCCAAGTTGCTGTGCCTATTTTTAACTAATATTTCACTCGCGGCTTGGTGTTGGTTATTAGAAAATAATATTAGATAAAATTAAAAACAAGTTCGATTCAGTTTAGAATGTTTAATCTAATTACAAAAAAATAATGTAATGTAGCAACTCCATCCATTAAGTCGTCTTGGGTGACGTGAAAACCAGATGAGGACGCGGGATTGATACTGGAGGTGGCTATTTCATCATCGTCGCTGTCATCACTTGAGCTTTCATCATTATTTGAGTCAGAATCATCATCCCTTACACGAATAATAAATGTTTCTGTAATCATATCTACCAAATGATCGCTTTTACAGTAATCGGTCTCTACCTCTTTTTCCTTTACCTTTGTGCATAATTTCCAAAAACCATTAAAATGTAAAACCATTTCGTAAACTTTTGTGCGCGATGGTATTTTGACAAGAAACGTGACGTGTGACAGCAAATGTCAACTGACGAACCAATAGCGCACCGGCAAGCATGCGGCGCATGACCCTTCCACCCCGCGCCCCACCGCCTACCTCCAAATAGACCCATAAATCGCCTTCTGCGCAGCTTTACCGCCAGCGTTCTTCTTACATGACGCGAACTATACTTGACGTCATGACGTTGTTGAGCGGCCGCGCGCCGAGAAGTTTTAAAGCGGACGGGGAAAGTACGATAACTTCGTCATTTACGAAGAAAATTGAAAAAAAAATCAGTGGGCTTTATTGCAAGTATAGTATTATTTTTTGACTATTAAATAAAAATTTGGAAACTTGCTTACTGATAGGGGCTGCAAGACAGGACTTTAAAGGGGGACCTTTAAAGTCCTGTATTCCTCGTTACGTACCAACGTTCCTCAGCCACTACTAGCTTTTCATAAACGCTGGCTCTTATGACCACCCTCATACCTTATTATTTTATAGTCATTAGTGTAAGCAATGTTTAATAAACGACTACAATATTAAAAAACGATTTTTGTTTCTTTTTCAGTCCCGAACTTAAATGAAGTCACACACTGTAAGCAGTGTGATATTGAATTACCAAGTTATAATAAAGATTCCATGTCAGAACTTATATTCAAATATCGAATTGTACCTATAATAAAATCTGAGTATGAAAATGTTATTATGGCTTTTAAAAATAGAATTACAGCTGAGGCGTTCTTGCAGGATAATAAACGAGTCATTAGGACACTGATCCATGTATCCAAAGAATGAATTGTGAATTGTTTATTTTGAGTCGTGTAAAACAAATGAGAAACAATTAAGTACGAAATTATTTACCACAGTTCAGACTTTAATGAAATATACCTATATACGAAAATTATAGAAACATTACCTAAGTGATCAATTAACAGAGTTCTCGCAGTGCGAGTCTGGGTGGTCTTTTGTTGCAATAAACCACTAGGAAATAAATATTAACAAATATTCTCCTATGAGGGGTGGTACCTATATTGAATTACCATCTAGGATAAAGAATACTAAAGCTTGCATAAACGTAAAAAATTCTGCTAATAATTGTTTTTTTTATGGAGTACTGTGGCAGGTATGTTTCCCGCTAGAAATAATGTATGCAGGACTATAGATGTAAGGCCGGTTTAAAACCAATTAAACCAATCCGTTTAAAACGAAAAAAACCGTTTTAAACCGAATTAAACCATTTTTTTCGGTTTCAAACCCTTGGTGTTGATGACTATGTTTTTCTTAATTTTAACTATTTTCTTGATTTCACCGACGTAGAACATGAAAACTATTAAATTTGTTAATGCGGCGTGTTCTGATATTGATAACCTTATTTCAATAAGCAATTTCATTCGGTTAAAAATTGTTTAAAACCAAACTCACACACTTACACTCTCGTGGCGGTCTCTCGTTGTTACTCTCGAGTGGGAGTGTGTGAGTTCGATTTTAAACAGAATGTCGGGACATGACGCAAAGTTGTATGCAAGTTTTCAACCGTTTAAAACGATTTATGTGCGGTTTAAAACGGCGAAATTTGGTTTAAAACGTTTTAAATCGGTTGATTTATATCTATATGCAGGACTACCTCGTATCCACGCTATTCAACAGTGTTGAAAACCAAGGGGCTATCTATGCCACCTTCTAACAAAGACCACCATTTTCGTTAGCGTCAGGACCCTGGACCAAGTGCGATATTTTATATTTGGAAACTATCAAATTACAATACCTTTTCAATACTATTTGATACCTCAGTTAAATTATTTAGTACATGATGTACATGATGAGCAGTGAAATAATTTGAAAAGAAAGTGGTCAGACGTTCTGACGTCAGGTTGTCTAGACCACATCTTTTTCACATAGTTAGAGACAGTAAAACTTAAAAAGCCTTTGTAAATATTTCATACCAATACCTCTTTATTTCAAACATTTAAGCGTCGCAGAAAAAAGTTACGGATGTACTATGTAGGTAGGTACAAAGAAAAAATACCAATCTATTTAATTGTATTAAGTATATCAGTCATCTAGTACTCATAACACAAGCTCTGCTTAGCTTGGGGCTAGAGGATGCTGTGCGGATGTCCAACATTATAGGTCATATTTATCACTGTAAAATTAGTAACTTTAACTTAAGTACCTAGGTAGTAATAAGAAATGTTTGGTTGTTCGAGGTTTTTAACATAAATATTTTACTTTAAGATGTTTCTCATTTAAGTGAAATGTAATTTCTTTTGAGAAATAAATATTCTTTAAACCTATTTATATAGATTACAGATACGATAGAATAGCTATCGCGGGGTGAACCTAAAGATACGAGATAAGGAAGCAAGAACAAAAACACTTGAATTATGTTCATTCCAGATGAATTTATTCATTTAACTTACATATTATGCATAGTGTGATTACGCTTAGGTCAAACTGTCTCTCCGTCAATATA
>OX155698.1:2052538-2167097 GCA_944547425.1 Eupithecia centaureata
GTAGGTTGTTGATGATGATAATAATGAGGATTAGATAAGATAATCTATGGCTTATTTTTGTTGGAGACAAGTACCACTCTATTCTATGATGATAACTGAAAATTACGAACGGTTTTAAACTCTATATAACCTTATAATCAGACCTTCAGAAAAATACTAGCAATCTTTAAACTATGTAGATGTTGTCCTGCACAGATTCTACAAAAGCAATAACCGTCGGAGGTGACCGCGCATCGACTACTAGAGGTACTTGACGTCATGATGTTGTTGAGCGGCCGCGCGCCGAGAAGTTTTAAAGCGGACGGGGAAAGTACGATAACTTCGAATTTATGAAGATAATTGAAAAAAAATTCAGTGGGCTTTATTGCAAGTATAGTATTATTTTTTGACTTTTAAATAAAAAATTTGGAAACTTCCTTATTGATAGGGGCTGCAAGACAGGACTTTAAAGAGGGACCTTTAAAGTCCTGTACACAGCCACTACTAGCTTTCCATAAACGCTGGCTCTTATGACCAACCTCATACCTTATTATTTTATGGATGCTCCTATTATAATCTTAGACTTAAATCATGTAAACATTAGTGTAAGCATTGTTTAATAAACGACTACAATATTAAAATACGATTTTTTTTTCTTTTTCAGTCCCGAACTTAAATGAAGTCACTGTAAGCAGTATTATATTGAATTACCAAGTTATAGATACAGATTCTATGTCATATTCATAAATCGAATTGTATTTGTAGTCTGAGTATGAAAATGTTGATAATGTCGCTACGGCTTTTAAAAATAGAATTATGACGTATCGTTTGAATCCCTCGCAAGAAGTCGATTACCTCACAGCTGAGGCGTTCTTGCAGGATAATAAACGAGTCATTAGGAAACTGATCCATGTATGCAAAGAGAAAAATCATTGTATTAAAATGAATTGTGAATTGTTTGCTTATTTTGAGTTGTGTAATGAGAAACAATTAAAATCATTTAATACAAAATATGAAATTATTTACCACAGTTCAGACTTTAATGAAATATATACGATAATTATAGAAACATTAAGTGATAAATTAACAGAGTTCTCGCAGTGCGAGTCTGGGTGGTCTTTTGTTGCAATAAACCACTAGGAAATAAATATTAACAAATATTCTCCTATGAGGGGTTTGTACCTTTATTGAATTACCATCTAGGATAAAGAATACTAAAGCTTGCATAAACGTAAAAAAATCTGTTAATAATTGTTTTTATGGAGTACTGTGGCAGGTATGTTTCCCGCTAGAAGTAATGTATGCAGGACTACCTCGTATCCACGCTATTCAACAGTGTTGAAAACCAAGGGGCTATCTATGCCACCTTCTAATAAAGACCACCATTTTCGTTAGCGTCAGGACCCCTGGACCAAGTGCGATATTTTATATTTGGAAACTATCAAATTACAATACCTTTTCAATACTATTTGATACCTCAGTTAAATTATTTAGTACCTCGATGAGCAGTGAAATAATTTGAAAAGAAAGTGGTCAGACGTTCTGACGTCAGGTTGTCTGGACCACATCTTTTTCACATAGTTAGAGACAGTAAAACTTAAAAAGCCTTTGTAAATATTTAATCCCTTTTTAATACCTTCCAATACCTCTTTATTTCAAACATTTAAGCGTCGCAGAAAAAAGTTACGGATGATACTATGTAGGTAGGTACAAAGAAAAAATACCAATCTATTCAATTGAATTAAGTATATCAGTCATCTAGTACCTAAAATACAAGCTCTGCTTAGCTTGGGGCTAGAGGATGTTGTGTGGATGGTCCAGTATTATAGATTTATATAGATTACAGATACGATAGATTTATATAGATTACAGATACGATAGAATAGCTATCGCGGGGTGAACCTAAAGATACGAGATAAGGAAGCAACAACAAAAACACTTGAATTATGTTCATTCCAGATGAATTTATTCATTTAACTTACATATTATGCATAGTGTGATTAGGCTTAGGTCAAATTGTCTCTCCGTCAATAGGAATATCCTTAAATTAATACAAAATAATGCAGTATGTCATAAAATATCACAACTCATACAAATACATTAAAATAATTGTACTAACTTGAATTGCTTTTTGTTGATATGTTCCTTTTTGTTCGATAGAAGACAATATACAACAAAATACAAAGACAAGTATATATTGTTCTAATCAAAATAGCTGCCATGGTGTAACCAACAAAGAAATTCATTTCGTAGATTTAGATTGGATATAAAAAAACAACAATTGTGCTAAACTGGCATAATTGATTTTCATAAATATTCAACCTTTGAATAAATCAAATTATTAAAATACAAAAACAACCTTGAGATTCCTAATAAACAGTAATCTTAATAAAAATATTAAGTTTTTAAATTTAAAAATATGGCACAGTTCCAATTGAGACAAATTTTGAGTATTTTCGTAAATAAACATGATCAAACTAAATACTTATCACATAGAATTATTTACAGATATAAATTCATCACATTCATTGAATAAGACTTATTTAAATAATGTAATGTCACTAACCATAATTGATATACTTAAATAATTATTATGTCTGAACTGTACTTGGATTACTTAGGTAAATTTATGAAGCGAATGACTCCCAAGAAAACAAAATGCCTAAGAGCATTCTCAACAATTAAGTGATTCTATAAAAGTATTCTCTAAAATTAAGTATCTAAACTCGCATAATTCATTACGATTCTAAACGGGTAATCTACGAACCTATTTGGTGTTCTTCCAACACTAACTTACAGTCATAATTTATTCGTCAAACTACAATTTTTATAATAAAATCACGTAATTTAAAATATCAGATCACTCATCCAACTATTAATTAAAATACCAAGTAATCATTGGTTTATTACGTCAACACGAAATGAGAAATATTCGGAACTATGTATTAATTAATATTCATAAATTGCATCATAAAATTGCATGAATATATTTACGTCAAGAGAATGATCTTTAGAATTGGATAATCAAGTCGTTAGACCTTGAAATTGAAAGTTGATTATCATTCAAACTACTAATTAATACTTTACGAAAATATTATGAGCACAATTATTTAGTACCAGTGTGCAAAGTTAGATTACGAAAAAAGTTTCCGAGAGTTCGATATACTTCAGCTATCTCGCTTACACGTAAAAATAATAAAACAAAGTAGAATCGTTTCGTATGAAACAAAAATTCTAGTAGACTTGCATAAAACTATTCTACTGCTATCAAACTAACAAAATCAGTTCCTCTGTAACCATTGGAGGCGCTGCGAGACGCCAAAACTATGGAAATATGACGTAAACTTTTTTCGACATCGTAACATCACAACTGGTACTAAGGACTCTGGTCCTCATCTCGTCTAGACATCTATCCTACAATACAGTCGGTGTCAGTACATTG
Source organism: Eupithecia centaureata (assembly GCA_944547425.1). Lineage (NCBI taxonomy): Eukaryota > Metazoa > Arthropoda > Insecta > Lepidoptera > Geometridae > Eupithecia > Eupithecia centaureata. The sequence continues at coordinate 2,055,960 of OX155698.1, forward strand.
GACCTTGGTGCGAGGGTGCAGGGCACACATTGGCTTGGCACGGGCTACAGCAGCGCCGCCCTCTCGGCGGGCGGGGGGGACGCGTCTCCAGCGCCCTCTGCCAAAAGGTTTGCGTGTTCCTGAAACAATGCAAGTTTTATTATAAATAAATAATGAAGATATAGGTAATCCTTACTAATATTATGTAAATAATAATAAATAATAATATATCACTACATAGTATAAAACAAAGTCGCTTTCTCTGTCCCTATTTCCCTTTGACTGCTTAAATCTTTAAAACTACGCAACGGATTTTGATGCGGTTTTTTTAATAGATAGAGTGATTTAAGGGAAAGGTTTATACGTGTAATAAAACCGTGCGAAGCCGGGACGGGTCGCTAGTTAATTTAAAATATAAGAGCCTCAATAAACATCTCAAGAGACTCTCGCTAGGAAGTTGGATCAAGGGCCAGATCCAAAAAGCGGTTCTCCTGGATTCGGCGCTTATCGTCAGGAAGTTCCTCTGTCTGCAACCCTAGTCACCGGCTGCTTGAGCATAGCTTCGCGGCCGGTGATCCACCGTTTTGATATATGTTTTACTGTAGAATAGTTTTATAATATTTTGAATTTTCTTTAGATAAAAAAAAATTTTTTTGACGAGAACGAAAATAATAAAAGTGTTAATAATATTACCTAAAGCTTTATACATACTTTTATGCATGCATAAATAAAAATAAAATCTTTATTAATATAAACGACGTTATCAACCCGGCTGTATTTTTATGTGTTTTTTAAGATTTGGATAGTTTTATTTGAAAGCTTTGCTTAATTTAACATTAATTTTATTGAATTCACCTCTATTGATGATTTTCTCATTTTTGCGTTACAGATTTTAAAGTCGGTTTATATTTTTAATACACGCCTGTTTTTTCGTCATCTACAAAAGTAAAGTTCCTAAGCATTTATGAACATTGCTATATTAATAAATAACTCGTGCCAGACAATTCACACTGCATCATTTAGCCCCAAGCTAAATATTGTGTAGGTATGTTTCTATTCACCATTTACAATGTCAAAACCCGTATTAAATTGTATAAGGACGCGATCACTTTGGATACTTATTTGTTCGCACGTAAACGTACAATCATTTGTCCCAAAGCGAGAATCAAACCTGCAAACTCCTGCGTCGAAGGCGGACCACCACTGAGGTCGTCGGATTGTATTCGGGCGTCGTCTTGCATGATCGGGATCATTCGTGTGTAATCGTACGTTTCCGCACGAAAAAAATTGAACAAAAGCGTATCCAAAGTGGGCACGGCCTAAGAAGTAAGAAGCTAGCTATGACATCACTCGAGGCGCCAAACTGCGGGTTGACCTCTGGACTGGTTGTCTGACCACTTCGCACAACCATCCATCAAGTTATGTTATAGCTCCCAAGTTAGGTAGCAACCATCTAAAATAGAATAGAATAGATATTTTTTTATTTGTTTACAGAATTACACAGAAGGTACACTTTATAAAATTAGACTAAACTTAAGTATACTAAAATGGGAAGAGTAAATCTGTAACAAAATGGCTCTGCCTCAGAATGAGTTGGTCTCTAGCAAGCTAGCAACCAACGCTGATCTTCCGTCAGAGCCACATGTTGGCATTACGGATCACCCACACAAACAACGCTAAAATTAACAAAACAGACACATAAAAAATTATCAATTTAGAATAAGAAATATATATATTTATTATTTATTTTAATTTCTACAATCCATAGGTTTAGAAGGTAGTGAAAAAAATCTGACTATGCTACAATCAAAGATACTAGCATGACTGCGTTCCGTGCTACAATGTACTCAATTATGCGACATTAAGGGCTCCCACACAAAACTGCGATTTGGTGCGATGCGATGCGATTTCATGCGATTTCATGCGATGTCACACGAACTTGATTTGCGAATTTCTGCGATGCGAATTTCTGCGGCGAACCGTTTTGTAGGGTAACCATACCTTCAAGTTTAGTCAGCCGTATTGGACGTGTTTTTAGGAAGCGTAAGATGGATCCCAAAAAGATAATTGAACCGATTTAAGCAAAAATGATCCAACCCACACAAACCTCATTTCGAGATAATCGATATTTAAGTTTGTGGCGGTATTTCTCTAGCTTTGTAATACAAAATGTTGTTATTTTAATTTAATTTAATGCTATGTAAACTCAACTTTTTTGCCATAAATAATATAAAGAATAAATTGTAATAGTTTAGTAGATAATTGGGAAAACTTGCGCCTGGATCATTATTACAAAATTAATTTTGTATGGAAAGAGCTATGTAGGGTGCAAAAATTAAAATGCAAAAATGATTCAAAGTGTGATAAAAATTAGTAATCATTTTTGTGTTTTAAAAGACAAAACAAACAAAATTGGCCCTACTCCTCGTCCAAATCAGAATAAGGTTCATCACATAAACCATCTACATCGTCTATTATTGCAGCTTCCCTTCGGTTTCTTAAATTAATCAATGCAATCATCTGGTATCTAATATTAGATCTGCTGGCCCTGTACTTATTTTATTATATTTATTTATTTTTCGTTAAAGTACGAAACACACAGAAGCCGGAGGCGTGGCGGAGGCGAAGGCGTGCGAGTTGTATTCTATGGAATCCTATGAAAGCCTACACACACACCGCAGGCCGTGGCGAACGCGGTGCCATCATCATCGCCTCCGCCACGCCTCCGGCCAGCATCATCATCGCCTCCGCCACGCCTCCGGCTTCTGTGTGTTTTGAACTTTATGGTTTATTTCGTTTACGTACTTAGATGGAATAGCAATTTCAAATATTAACTTGTCAAAGCTTAACTTGTTTTATATCATCATCATCATAATCAACCTATATTAGTCCACTGCTGGACATAGGCCTCCCTTAATGAGCGCCATAGCTCCCTGTCTACAGCTTGACGCATCCAGCATCTGCCAGCAGTCTTTCGCAGATCGTCATCCCACCTGGCCGGAGGGCGTCCTATACTACGTTTGCCAAGTCTCGGTCTCCACTCAAGAACACGTTTACCCCAACGGTTGTCGGTTCTTCGCAAGATATAGCTGGCCCACTGCCACCACTTCAGCTTGCTAATTATTTGAGCTATGTCGATAACTTTGGTTCTCTTTCGGATGTATTCTTTACGAATTCTATCCTTCAGAGAAACTCCGAGCAGAGCTCTTTCTATAGCTTTCTGAGCTCTTTGAACTGATGGACCAGCTTAATATTATAGTTTGAATCATTGTAGCAAAATAGAACGGTTATATGTTAGGGTAACCAAAGCAACACAAAAATGATTCAAGTGGCATGAATAAATAAATAAATAAATAACAATTGTGAACATAGAGGTGTGAGTCTTTGATATGTTAAAATATACCTTATACTGATTACATAGGTTAAAAAAACTCGAAATTGACTAGGTTGTGGGTTGGATCATTTTTGCATAAATCGGTCCAATTACACTGCTGTTATTGTTAAATAGATATAAAAGAAAAAGAAGATTCTGGATTCATCCATTTAATACGATTATGAACACTGAAGGGAACTATTTTACTCGAAATTACTATGAGTTGAGAACTGAAGCAGTTTTTTTTTTACAACACAAAGAAGGCGGCTCAGGCGCCGCGCATCTTTCGCTAAAGTTGTCTCAGAGCGGACTAAAATGGGGGTCACCAAGTATGACGTAATATGACAGGAATGCGCGATGCAAATGAGATCTGACGTTATCGTGCGAGCTCGGAGATATTTGCGATGCGATGCGAGCTCGCAGTTTTGTGTTTGAGCCCTAAAACTAGTAGTCGTAGTGTCAAAACCCCTAAGGAACGTAGCCAAACTCGAATCTTTGGTCAAAACCAACTCAATTCCGCTCGAACTATTTACGTTCGATAACTCCAATTCGATAACCCAGTTGTTGACCAAAGAAAATTTGATCTATGTCAAACAATTTTTAGATTTTTGTTGAGAATTTTCTATTAGATTGGAAGGAAGATTGTTATATCTAGTAATATTGGAAGGCCTGTGGCTACGTGCTTCGCTACTGACCTCAACTGGGACGTTCTGTTGCGGCGCGTACATGCTCTCGTACACTGGATTCGCGAAGTGGTTGCCGCCATTCTGTAACAAGCAACGAGTTATAGCTACGCATGGAACATATTAGAAGTAGCATGTGATTTATCATCTATTTATATAAAAGAAAGTCGTGTTTGTTACAACACTTATAACTCGAGAACGGCTGGACGGATTTTTATGATTTTTGTGTTTTTGGATTTTTCTTTGTCGGGAATAGCATATTATGTATAAAAATATGATATTTGACAAATAAATAAATTTCCCCGCGGGCGACGCTGCGGGGCGCAGCTAGTATGATATACATTCTCATATATCGCATCTGTTCCCGTTCTTCACTTGGTCTGTAACACCCGTCCTCATCACCCATCACTCATGGAAATGTTTTCATTAATAGAATGTGACGCATAAAATAATTTTGTCCGATGTTGATATATTTAAATTTTGTGTACATTTGTTTCGTATGAAATGCTTGGCCTACTTCGGCAAAACTGCCTTTCAATTATTGAATTTACTTTTAAATTATTTTCAGCAAGAGGTTTATATTTTTTATTTAAAATATGTATTAGTATTCTGTAAGTAAAGATACTTCAATATACAACTGTTATGTTTTACACGCGTCTTAGCGCTACTATCTACAAAGATAGTGGTAACTAACTGTTTGTTTCATAAATAAAACAAAAGTCACACTCAATGAAATCGCAGTGTTTGTAAATATTCGGAATAACATCGTATTAACATCGACGTAGAAAGCGTTCAAGTAGCAGCGAATCATGGTAGAGCGGGCGTGTTAGAAAGAACAAACCATATTTTTCTGATTCTTTGCCGCAGGAGCGGCATTGATAGTCTCACTTCATTTTTAGCATCGGAATATATCACCCTTAGATAGTTTTTGCCATGAAAAATCATTGAAATATCACATGTTGAATCATTGTCATTCACGCTAAGTAAAAAAAACAAACACACGTAGGATAATAAGTATCTAGGCAATTAGCGCGGTGTTTGTCACCTCGATTTGTGTTACCTGGCCGTCGTTAACAGGCCTCCGCTAATTGCGCATAGTCTTACAAACACGCGCCATTGCCCGCTCAGTCAGATATCTTTTGAGATTTTGTTTCATCTATCCTTACTAATATCATACTGCGAAAGTTTGTATGAATGTATAGTATGTATAATATAGTATGTGTCATGTATATATATGGATGTTTGTTCCGATTTCACGCAAAAACTACTGAACGGAACGGTAGGTGAAATTTTAAATGCGCGTAGTTCCCTGGAATAACATATAGGTTATTTTTCATCCCATAATGCAGCAGCATATAGTAATCACTACATAGTGTAAAATGAAGTCGCTTTCACTGCCCTTATGTCCCTATATCCCTATGTCCCTTTGAATGTTTAAATCTTTAAAACTACGCAACGGATTTTGATGCGGTTTTTTTAATAGATAGAGTGATTCAAGAGGAAGGTTTATACGTATAATAAAACCGTGCGAATCCGGGGTGGGACGCTAGTTTAATATATAAAAAACAACCGGTATCTACCCGCGGCTTCGCACGGGTTGTTCCTATGGAAACGTTTCAAGGCTATCCCTATCCCATGGGAACTGATTTATGGGATGAAAACATCATATGATTTATTGCAGGGCTAGAATTACGTGTATTCAAATTTCAACCCGATTCGTTTAGTACCTAGTTTTCGCGTGAAGAGGTAACAAATATCCATCCATACATCCACACATACATTCAAACTTTAGCATTTATAATCGTTTCGTAAATAAAGGATGTACAAATACATGATACCTACTATAAACGATAAAATACAACGTCTGGAAATATGTTTCTTTCGGACAGAAGCTAATAAAAATAAAATAATAAGGAAATGAAAGGGTCAAAAAAATAAAGTAATATGTGGTTACCGAATGCGTCCTGTGCTGTGGGGGCGTCCGCGAGGGAGCCTGCGGCGGGGGGTCGTCGTCCTCCCCCGCCAGGTACATGGGGTTGGAGATCTCCACGTTATCGGCCAGCCGCGCGTGCACGAACAAACCGCTGGGGGAGAATAGGGCTAAATTATATACTCACATATACATACAATAACAACTTACTACGGAAACTTATAAGAAATTCAATAATATAAAATAGATTTCGACGGGATTTGAACCCGCTATCAAACTCAAGGAATTGAGGGAAGACAGAATAATCAGAATAATCAATTTATTGGTACGATTTTTTCAGGTCAGACACAGAACAATCAATTTATTGGTACGATTTTTTCAGGTCAGACACAGAACAATAATAATAATAATAATAATTTATTTATTTCCTTTCACAATAGGTTTTCTTAAGATTAGGTACCTAATTAAATTTATAGGGAGTAACATATAAAACCTGTATTGTGAGAGGCTGGAGCTTGCTATAGGTTTTTAGAAAAAAACCTGAAACTGCAAGTCTCCAGGGCTCCCACTCCACGGATACTATACACTATACTACGTACTATATAATGTTTTATTATTTTGACCTTTCTTAATAATTTAACATCATTGTAGGAAAAGAAACAAACAATTTAAAAGAGTAAAAGAAAACGTGGAAAAATAAAAGTAAACTAACTTAGGCACAGACAAACCAAAATGAGTGATGGTGAAGTGTGTGAGCGTGTGTGTGTGAGTGAGTGTGTGTGAATGCTACAAGTGTAATGTAAGTGTGTGTTGTATGAGTGCATGTTTGGTTGGGTACAATGAGTGTAAGGAGACAACAGTGACGCGCTATGAGTGGAGACTGCAATCAAATGTAGTGTAGGACGCCCTCTGACAAGGTGGGATGACGATTTGCGAAAGACTGCTGGCAGATGCTGGATGCGTCAAGCTGAAGACAGGGCACTATGGCGCGAGTTAGGGGAGGCCTATGTCCGTCCAGCAGTGCCCAAATATAGAAAAATTCGAAACAAAGTGAGTGAGAATCGAGCAAACTGTGCCCAAATATAGAAAAATTCTAAACTAATCAAATCATAGTAAATATCCCGTGTATATGACTTTAACTCGCGCCATAGCGCCCTGTCTTCAGCTTGCCGCATCCAGCATCTGCCAGCAGTCTTTTGCAGATCGTCACTCCACCTGGCCGGTATGTTGTTTATACTCTCGCAATAAGCGTCCACTTGTGGCCTAGTTCCGGAAACCAGTCCAGACACAAGTATACCCACTGCCTCCTCCTGTGCACGAGGTAGAGCACGGCCAGCAGCACGGCGGCCAGCGCGGCCAGCGTCAGCAGCGCCGCCAGCCACGCCGAGCCCGCGCCGCCCGCCGCCACCGAGGGAGGGGGCGAGCCGCGGTCGCACTCCCTCCAGTCCAGACACAAGTATACTCACTGCCTCCTCCTGTGCACGAGGTAGAGCACGGCCAGCAGCACGGCGGCCAGCGCGGCCAGCGTCAGCAGCGCCGCCAGCCACGCCGAGCCCGCGCCGCCCGCCGCCACCGAGGGAGGGGGCGAGCCGCGGTCGCACTCCCTCCAGTCCAGACACAAGTATACTCACTGCCTCCTCCTGTGCACGAGGTAGAGCACGGCCAGCAGCACGGCGGCCAGCGCGGCCAGCGTCAGCAGCGCCGCCAGCCACGCCGAGCCCGCGCCGCCCGCCGCCACCGAGGGAGGGGGCGAGCCGCGGTCGCACTCCCTCCAGTCCAGACACAAGTATACTCACTGCCTCCTCCTGTGCACGAGGTAGAGCACGGCCAGCAGCACGGCGGCCAGCGCGGCCAGCGTCAGCAGCGCCGCCAGCCACGCCGAGCCCGCGCCGCCCGCCGCCACCGAGGGAGGGGGCGAGCCGCGGTCGCACTCCCTCCAGTCCAGACACAAGTATACTCACTGCCTCCTCCTGTGCACGAGGTAGAGCACGGCCAGCAGCACGGCGGCCAGCGCGGCCAGCGTCAGCAGCGCCGCCAGCCACGCCGAGCCCGCGCCGCCCGCCGCCACCGAGGGAGGGGGCGAGCCGCGGTCGCACTCCCTCCAGTCCAGACACAAGTATACTCACTGCCTCCTCCTGTGCACGAGGTAGAGCACGGCCAGCAGCACGGCGGCCAGCGCGGCCAGCGTCAGCAGCGCCGCCAGCCACGCCGAGCCCGCGCCGCCCGCCGCCACCGAGGGAGGGGGCGAGCCGCGGTCGCACTCCCTCCAGTCCAGACACAAGTATACTCACTGCCTCCTCCTGTGCACGAGGTAGAGCACGGCCAGCAGCACGGCGGCCAGCGCGGCCAGCGTCAGCAGCGCCGCCAGCCACGCCGAGCCCGCGCCGCCCGCCGCCACCGAGGGAGGGGGCGAGCCGCGGTCGCACTCCCTCCAGTCCAGACACAAGTATACTCACTGCCTCCTCCTGTGCACGAGGTAGAGCACGGCCAGCAGCACGGCGGCCAGCGCGGCCAGCGTCAGCAGCGCCGCCAGCCACGCCGAGCCCGCGCCGCCCGCCGCCACCGAGGGAGGGGGCGAGCCGCGGTCGCACTCCCTCCAGTCCAGACACAAGTATACTCACTGCCTCCTCCTGTGCACGAGGTAGAGCACGGCCAGCAGCACGGCGGCCAGCGCGGCCAGCGTCAGCAGCGCCGCCAGCCACGCCGAGCCCGCGCCGCCCGCCGCCACCGAGGGAGGGGGCGAGCCGCGGTCGCACTCCCTCCAGTCCAGACACAAGTATACTCACTGCCTCCTCCTGTGCACGAGGTAGAGCACGGCCAGCAGCACGGCGGCCAGCGCGGCCAGCGTCAGCAGCGCCGCCAGCCACGCCGAGCCCGCGCCGCCCGCCGCCACCGAGGGAGGGGGCGAGCCGCGGTCGCACTCCCTCCAGTCCAGACACAAGTATACTCACTGCCTCCTCCTGTGCACGAGGTAGAGCACGGCCAGCAGCACGGCGGCCAGCGCGGCCAGCGTCAGCAGCGCCGCCAGCCACGCCGAGCCCGCGCCGCCCGCCGCCACCGAGGGAGGGGGCGAGCCGCGGTCGCACTCCCTCCAGTCCAGACACAAGTATACTCACTGCCTCCTCCTGTGCACGAGGTAGAGCACGGCCAGCAGCACGGCGGCCAGCGCGGCCAGCGTCAGCAGCGCCGCCAGCCACGCCGAGCCCGCGCCGCCCGCCGCCACCGAGGGAGGGGGCGAGCCGCGGTCGCACTCCCTCCAGTCCAGACACAAGTATACTCACTGCCTCCTCCTGTGCACGAGGTAGAGCACGGCCAGCAGCACGGCGGCCAGCGCGGCCAGCGTCAGCAGCGCCGCCAGCCACGCCGAGCCCGCGCCGCCCGCCGCCACCGAGGGAGGGGGCGAGCCGCGGTCGCACTCCCTCCAGTCCAGACACAAGTATACTCACTGCCTCCTCCTGTGCACGAGGTAGAGCACGGCCAGCAGCACGGCGGCCAGCGCGGCCAGCGTCAGCAGCGCCGCCAGCCACGCCGAGCCCGCGCCGCCCGCCGCCACCGAGGGAGGGGGCGAGCCGCGGTCGCACTCCCTCCAGTCCAGACACAAGTATACTCACTGCCTCCTCCTGTGCACGAGGTAGAGCACGGCCAGCAGCACGGCGGCCAGCGCGGCCAGCGTCAGCAGCGCCGCCAGCCACGCCGAGCCCGCGCCGCCCGCCGCCACCGAGGGAGGGGGCGAGCCGCGGTCGCACTCCCTCCAGTCCAGACACAAGTATACTCACTGCCTCCTCCTGTGCACGAGGTAGAGCACGGCCAGCAGCACGGCGGCCAGCGCGGCCAGCGTCAGCAGCGCCGCCAGCCACGCCGAGCCCGCGCCGCCCGCCGCCACCGAGGGAGGGGGCGAGCCGCGGTCGCGGCCGCAGTCTATCCCGGTCTCGCACGTGCAGTACGTCGCGCCTACTTCCGTCTCGCTCACTGTGGACGAAAGCAATTTCTTTTCATTTATTTATTTATTTATTAAAACTCAGCAGTTAGCTTACAGTCTAACACCAAAACACTAACTACTTAACATAAAATATAAAAGGAAAATTAATGTACAGAAAGATAATAAAAAAAAAAGATAACAAATAGGTAGCTTAGGTATACATACATAATACTTACATAAATTTCATTTAAACGTAAGGTAGGATCGACTTAAACTATCATTGAAAATATCCACAAGAATTCCATTCTTGCAAGAAATCGTTGAGTAGTGAGAGTTCATAAGTCAGTTATAAACATAAAGAAATAATGTTGGGTAATCCACATAGTATCATCTAGCCTCACGCTATTTAGTACTAGTAGGTACTAGATAACTGTAATTCCTCGAAAACAGAATTCGCTGGCCACCGATAGCAATCTTCGTATCCTTAACTATACCGCTTTAAGTAAATCAGTCATCCAGTAACCATAACACAAGCTCTGCCTAGCTTGGACCTATATGATGCTGTGTGTATTGCCCAGCATAATTAGATCTGGTGGTACGTGACGTGTGTGAGTGTTGTACGTACAGTCGGGTGCCCAGACGCAGTGGTGCGGCGGGCGGCAGGCGCGCAGGCAGGCGTGGTCGTGTCCCACGTAGGTGTCGCACGCGGCGCCCCCCCACGGGCCCGTGCACACGCACACCGCGCCCCCCGCCGTGCGCGCGCACCGCCCCCCGTGGTAGCACCACGCATTGTCACACGCCACTCCGGACTCTGGAATAATATGAACGGTTATTAAATCTCTTATTTATTCTAATGCTTGATATTGGTACAATTACAATGTATTTAAGGATTAAGGTGAGGATATAGAACAATATTTATTACCTATGGTCCCCGCACTAAGCTAGGACTCGCAGGAGACCCGAGTAAACAAGTTGATTTATTTATAATGAGATGAGACAGCAATGCATTAGCAAATAAGTATTATTTAGTAATTAATAGTTATCTTTAAAAAAATCTGAATAGACAATAATTTTACAAATATAAAAAAAAAATTACAAAATTATTTTCACCAAATTACCAGTGAATCAAAGTTACTTTTTAGATAAGTTATTAAGAAATGTACGATTTGTTGTGATTTCTTTTCCGCCAATTTTGTTCCTTGAACGGAAAAAAAATTAAATACCTTTAATTTTCATTACGCCATGAAATACCACTAATCGAAGACATTACATGGGGTATTTTCAGGTAAGGTACCCGAGGGTGAGGCATTCTGTTTTATTATGACGTCACTATTTAGTTCACAATGTATGTGGATAAGGTAAATTGTACGTCACACGATACGTTATTATTTGTTATTAACTTTACGGGTTGTCTTATAAGTTACAAGAAAAGCTGGAAAATTGAGTGGGCAATCAATTTGTTCTGACACATTAATGTATGTCGTTATTAAAATCCATTTATTTTGCCCCACACTATAATTGAAAACTCAACCCAAATCTTCTTTTGCACATGATTAGTTTTACTTTTACTTATTACTTAGTTTTTTTTTTTAATTTAATTTTATTGCTTTATTAAGTACGCAATTGTCGACGAAAAAAAAAAGTTGTGTTCACACTTATATATATATTATTAGCTTTCTGTATGTATTTTAAATTCTATTGTAATTAGTAAAGCTGATGGCAATCCGAATTAAATAAATAAATAAATCGAATGAAATTGTTGACTTTGTAATAAATAAAAATGTTTGCTATCACTTCAATACTGAATGGATCAAGCTGAAATTTGTATTCACGTAGGTAGGCCTGGAATAAAATATAGGCTACTTTTTATTCCATGGTATCTATAGAAACAAGGCATGCGAAGCCGGGGTCTGAAACGAGTAAAAAGGTACATTTCATTTCATTCACAAGAGCACTCGTTTTCAAGCCGCACTCATTTGTAAGCCACCGTCGTCGGGTTCCGTATCGATTGGTTCCGAGAATAAAGCAAGTCTTCAACTAAGCACCTCGCCAAACCGAAGTTGGATGGTTCTTCAGTCAATACTTTTATTGCGCTGACTTGCTCGTGAGAGCAGTCATCTAGAATACAGAAACCATTTATAGACGAAGCCGCGGGGTGCCGTAAGTCCCTAGGGCCCTTGTAATTTGATGAAAAGTAGCGTATGTTTTGTTCCTGGCCTAAAAATACGTCTTCAAAAATTTCAGGCCTATCCGTTCAGTAGTTAAGCGTGTTATTTATCAATTATGAAATTATAGTTAGTGATTTATTCTTATTTTAAATTATATAAATTTTATTGTAATTCCTGAACGAAGTAGTGGAAGTTTTTTCTGAACCAGCTCAATGAATAAATAAATTGAAATAAAATAACAAATTCTTGGAACAGAGAAACTAGGTCAAGTTTCACGAGATATTTTGAGTACTATTTTTTGTAAAAGTTTTACAAATTTCAACCGTGGCGAAGAATTTGAAATGTCTCTTCGACCTTGGACCCAAACCGCTCTGAATTTCTGCTTTATTGATATCTAAAACGGTCGTAAACGGTCTTCCGTACCAGACATTCTTCCAACCAACCTCATATAAGTACATTAACTACAAGGAATAGAAACAGACTAAAACTAGTATATACAATTGAAACAATTGAGCTAACTGCAGACAGTTCCAAAGAGTCTATAGGTAGCACAACTGATCCATATCAATACCAGTCGGAAGCGTCCCCAAGACGCTGGCTGTATTTCTATGCTCACTTTATGATTAAACGAACTTACCTATATGTGCAGTTCTATCATAATTATACGAAGTGCTTTGTTCGAAGAGATGAGTAACCTGTAAGAATATTTATTAATCTAGTCAACCTACAGGTTGACTAGATCATCTCGAAGAACAAAGCACGAAGTATAATTAATGTTATATATGAAAGCAGTAAAACAAACCAAAAGACAGAGAAAACAGTCAACGTCTTCAATCAATAATTTTATTTCTTCAAATATTCGATACAATCTTATTCGTAACCTTTTTAAAGCTCACCGGGTTTCTCGCGTTTTCTTCGTCCCATTTTAAACAACACTTTCCAAGTTTATAACAAAGTTCAATTAATTACCACACACATACTGCACTGATTGTCTTAGTGTTATCAATATCCATATTTGCTAGTCAAATTAATATCCACGGAATACAACAATATCACTTTCAAATGTCAATACCAACAATCAATGTCCAAGTATGTTATTAAAGCGGCGAATAAAATAAAACTACTCATTATTTTAGCACTAGGTAAACACTGTTTATCTTCTAGGATCGTTCATTTACAATCTACATTGTCCTGCATCATTTTTTTTATTATTATATGTAATGTAAGTCGTGTAACGTAACAATACGTAAAACATCGCGAGTTAACTAAATCCTAGTTTAGCGCGCGCTCCCGCCTACGCTGTTCAATCGACTGCCGGCAAACTAAAGTTCGTTCGAGACGACATATTCGACGCTCACGTCATCAAATAAAAACCGCATTAGAACTAAGCTAAGAGATTCGAGTCAGAAAAAGAAATATACCTAACTTCTAGTACCTATAACAAAGTATTAAAGCTCAAGAACTATCATACATTGGTTCCAGTTGGGGTATAACGTATTGTCTGAAAGCGGAACAAAGCAATTGCAATAATAGTCTTAACTATTTATTAGGCAGTAAATATAAATTAAGTCCGCGCGCGGTCGGTTGGCTGTTAGTTGGAACTGGGGTAAAGTTAACGACGGCTTCGCATCGCCCGTAACGAAACGATGTCGCTACAGTGCCACACACTATTGTATTTAGATTGTTAGGTTTTTTGAAGCTGTGGAATGCGTAGAAAAAGGGCCAGGTTTAGTGATGGTGAAAAAGCCCAAATTAAACAGATTGTTTTATGGAGACTAGATAACCGATACACTAAATGTATTATACAGGAATACTTGTTATTCGTCAGGAACTGATAGGGGCCAAATGCAACAAATTGAACTTTCCATATTTAAGGACATCTTTTATCGATATTTGCTCAAAATGTGACAATTAATTTCAAATTTTTAACAAAGAACTTGCCTCATTCAACTAAATAAAATGAAGAAGAAAACAGAGTACCTACGACTTTAACAGTACAAACAAACCCATCGAACCTAGTCACGCACTATTGAGAAGGGGCGTAGGTAAAAATGCCGATTCATAAATTTAGATACCCAGTACGTTTTCGTACATGAAGTGTCACAAATGCCGACTTGTTTAGCACACAATACGGGGGGGGGGGGGAAACAAACCCAACAGTAACAGCTGGAGGTCATGCATTGTGCGGCACTGCGATGCATGCCGCAGTGCGCCAGTGACGCTCTCCTTATGTAACAAAGCCATACCGACGGCATGTCAGGAAGTTGGCGAGCCAAACGATATCCCCAAGGTAAATGCCATCTATACTGTTGATCGTACTCATTGTAAAGACAACTGATTTAATAAAAATAACAATTAAGTTATAGAAACAAATTAAAACTACTATTTACCTACAATTAAAACGATTGAGCTAACTACACGGTTGCTAACAGTCTAGAGGTAGCTCAACTGATCCATATCAATACCAGTTGAAAGCGTCCCCAAGACGTTGGCTGTATTAATTTTAACCATTCGTTGGTGAAATCCGATTTTAATACGAGTTAGAAGTTTGCTTAGCAACGGAGCAGCAAGTTTAGGTGATTAATAAATCTAAAGTGGATATTTGATTTATTTATCTCTGAAATTATTAAATATAAATGTGTTTTTTTGACTTTTTCTCCTCTAATCCGTCCGGGTCATGACATTCCGCCTTTGAAACTAGTTTTGGAATCTTACTTTGTATCTACTTATACAGACCGAGTTATAAAAAATACAACAACCAAAACCGCGATAAGGTATTGAACAAATTCATAAGTTGGACGCTCATTAAGTGAGGTCTATGTCCAGGAAGTAGTGGACTAATATAGGTTGATGATGATAAGTTTAAAAGATCTCTATGGTGCAGGGGGCAAAAGTGTTGCGGGTTCGATTTTCATCTCGGGGAATATGTTGTACGATCAGATATTTGCTCCGGGTTTTTTGGGTGATTTTAAACTACTTTATAATAAAATCTTTTCATGTATGTAATGTATTAGTTATTTAGCATAATCTCTGTTTAACTTGAAGCTATAAAATGTGTGAATTGTCCGGATTCCGGGTATTTTTGGTTTCCGTATTCTTAGAATAACCGGCGGGAAACCCCGACACTAGAGCCGTATTAAATACCTTACTACGTAGTGAGTGACGTGGAAAGTACATATAGCCCGGTCGATCAAAACTTTAAGGTTTCTTGTACTAAGGTCGTGTTTGCTGTAATAAATAAAAATGTTGGACATTTCACAGTATTATCATCTAGCACCAAGCTAAACAGAGTTCCCACAACTCTACCACGCCTCCTCCTATAACTCTACTAGATAAATTTGGATTGATATGTTAAACTAGTAGTTAAAAAGATGATTATCACTACATAGTATAAAACTAAGTCTTCAAGGTCCCCTCTGTCTGTCCCTATGTATGCTTAGATCTTTAAAATTAAAGACTGATTAAATTAAAGAGTTGAATATCAATGTGTGCTAACTAAGCTGTTTAAGTTGATACGTATCTTAAATGGCATTATTAAAATATGTACCTACTATATATAGTAGTCAAAACAAACCTGTATAAAACAGACACATAAGTGATATATATAAATGTGTTATTGGTTTATTTTTTACTGCTTCCACTTGGGGACAAAAATTTAAGTGAAGAGATAATATTTGCTAATCACTACATATGTAGTATAAAACAAAGTCGCTATCTCTGTTCCTATGTGCCTTTGTATGCATATATCTTTGAAACTACGCAACGGATTGTGATGCGATTTTTTTTAATAGATAGAGTGATTCAATAGGAAGGTTAATACGTATAATAAAACCGTGCGAAGCCGGGGCGGGTCGCTAGTAATTTATAGTTTAAATTTGACTTGTCTAAGTGCTTATAAAGCAGAAATAAAGTTATTGAATTCTAAGTTATTTCTATCCCATTGTAACTATGGTAACATAGAATGAACAAAAAATTTAAGAGATAACATTATTTCCTAATTTTAATCTATATAATGAACATTCTATCGTAGTCCTGTAGGTCTAAATGAAAAGAAGCACTTTGTGTTTTAGTTTGTATGCAAAATTTCACCCCGACGACGCCTTTAGTAGGTAGATTTTGCGTAAAGAGAAAAGAGGAAGACAACCAAACTACCAAAGTTTCGCATTTGGGTAAAATATTATAGTGATAATTTGTTTTAGAAATACTAGTAAATTCTTCAGAAGTTATGTGCGAGCTTTCGCAAGCAGCTGATTCACGAGTGTCGAGCCTCCACGACCGAGGTCAAGGGCGCTCGCAAGGTCGCCACACCGACTTCAAGTCATTCGCGATCTTATTTAACAGGTATACGGCTCAAAACAATAATGTAAGCTGGAACCGGTGTGATTTGTAGGAGTATCAGTCGTTTTACTTCAACTTAGGGTATAATATCAAGTGTGCGTTGGAAACCGGTTCAAATAGAGTTATGTAAGCGATCTATTGAAGTGGGCTCCTTTCGAGAAAGTAGGAATTTCGTTGGTAAATCCCTATCCTTACTAATATTATAAACGGCAAAGTTTATATGTTTGGATGTCTGGGTGTTTTTAACTCTTTCACGCAAAAATTACTGAACGGATGGACTGAAATTTGTAAGCCAATGAATAGACTCTTCTAGGCATGGAATTAAACATAACTTATTAAGTTATTTTTCATTCCATAAATCAGTTCCCATGAGATAGCTTTGAAACGTTTCCATAGAAACAAAGCGTGCGAATCCCCGGGCAGACACTAGTAAATAAATAACGCTGGACAATTCGCATAGCATCATCTAGCCCCAAGCTACAACCCAGGCACATCTCTTGAGACGAATTTTTGAAAGATTTTCATAGAAAATCGTCAAAAATATCAACTGATACGTTCTAATGTTTTTCTAAGTTGCATTTGGGTATTGAGGTTCGTAAACTAGTGATTTTTTATCTATTCCTTGATTGTAATTTTCATCTATACTTATAATAAAACTGTAACAGGTCCAAATCTGTACATTGAAGATATTTTGAAAATTTTTTTTGGAGGGCACTCTATTATCGATACTCAAGCCAAAACTGTAATTTTTTTCATTCATGTCTGTCTGTCTGTCTGTCTGTCTGTCTGTCTGTCTGTCTGTCTGTCTGTATCGTAAACGCGCATCACGCCGAAACTACTTGATGGATTTAAATGAAACTCGGCATGATTATAGGTCATACTACGAGGAAGGACATAGGATACTTTTTATCCCGGAATTCAGTAAGGTTCCCATGGGAGAGGGTATGAAAGTAAAATTCCTTTACCGCTCATCACGCCGAAACTGCTGAATGACTTGGAATGAAACTTGGGACGATTTGAGTTCATACTACAAGGAAGGACATGGGATACTTTTTATCCCGGAATTCGGTAAGGATCCCCTGGGAGAGAGGGTGAAAGAAAAATTCTTTAATGACTTGGAATGAAACTTGGGACGATTTGAGTTCATACTACAAGGAAGGACATGGGATACTTTTTATCCCGGAATTCGGTAAGGTTCCCCTGGGAGAGAGGGTGAAAGAAAAATTCTTTAATGACTTGGAATGAAACTTGGGACGATTTGAGTTCATACTACAAGGAAGGACATGGGATACTTTTTATCCCGGAATTCGGTAAGGTTCCCCTGCGAGAGAGGGTGAAAGAAAAATTCTTTAACCACGCATCACGAGGGAAGTGAATGAATTCGAATGGAACTCGGGACGATTGGACATGGGATACATTTTATCCCGGAATTCAGTTTGGTTCCTCTGGGCTATACGGGTTTTCAAAATTTCTCACAGCATTTGAACGACGCGCGCGCGTCGTTCAGATGCTGTGAGAAATTTTTGAAAACCCGTATAGCCCAGGGGAACCAAACTGAATTGAACTGATAAACGCGTAAGTTTGTAAGGATGAATGGATAGATGGATGGACGTTTGTTACTCTTTCACGCAAAAACTGCTGAACGGATCTGGATGAAATTTGGCACAGAGATAGATTATAAGCTGAAATAACACATAGGCTTTTTTTTATCCCGAAAATCCCACGAGAAAGGAATTACGCAATGAAATAGCGAGTACTCGAAATACTAATCATGCGCAGACGAAGTCGCGGGCACCAGCTAGTCTATAATATAAAAATGAATCGCAAAATGTGTTGGTAAGCGCATAACTCAACAACGCCTGGACCAATTTGGCCAAATCTTTTTTTAAAATGTTCGTTGAAGTTCAAGGATGGTTTTCACGGCGAGAAAAATATGATATTTGACAAATAAATAAATTTCCCCGCGGGCGGCGCTGCGGGGCGCAGCTAGTTGTTAATAAAGATGTTATGTTTAAGTAACCTGTAGACCCGATAAAATTGGAAACTTTCCTAATTTCAGATTTTTCTAGTTTTGTTTTAGTCGTTTAATTCGCTACACTCATTTTGAAAAATAACAGTGTCTATGAAATATTTTATTCTTCCCTTCAGTCATCCTTCACTCTAATAATAAAGTGATTTAGATAACTACAACGTGTTGAGTTCAAGCGACCAAAACTGTGTACTTATGTGTAAGCAAAAATGTAAATAACCTCTGCATGAGGAAAAACCTAACAAAACATAAAAACTGTGATCTCACGATTGAGTTGCTGCGATTATAATGTCAGTTTTCCTGTCAAATTAGTCAGCGCTGCTGGTAAAAACCTGATTGGTTTATTAGAGATGATATTTGCATCTTTGTTAGTTACAGTAGAAAACAGAGTTTGGTGGCCACAAAGAGCAACTTTCGTAGGTTCCAACTTTAACTTCCGAAACTAGACAAAATTAAACTATTAGATGAACGTATGAAAAACAACAAACTGAACGTATGAATTTTGGAAATTCCTTTGTTTAACGTATATGATGTGATATGTATATGATAAAATAAGTGATGGCGCTAGTTTAGCACCTAAAGTGGCGCCCCCACGTATTTTATGATATAATTCAGTTTGTAAAACCTATGATATGCAATTTTTTAATACATCTGTTGTAGTTTCATTTTGTCTAGTTTAGGAAGAGATACGAAGTTGCCTTTGGTGGCCACCAAACTCTGTTCCCGATAAAGTTGGAAACTTTCCTAATTTCCGATTTTTCTAGTTTTGGTTTAGTCGTTTAATTCGCTACACTAATTTTGAAAAATAACAGTGTCTATGAAATATTGTGTTCTTTCTTCAGTCTTCCTTCACTCTTATAATTTAATGTAATTATGTAGAGAACTTAAAAAAAAAATTGCTTCAAATAATAAGTTCATGGAATAGGTATACCTACCTATTAGCATAAGAATAAGAACAGACTAGAAGGGAAACTTCGCTCCGAACGCGCTCAAGGTCACGATATTAGCCTACGCGATTCTGCACGTTAAACGTGCAGTAGGGCTGTCACAGCCGGCGACGCCGCACGCGGATTTTAATATTTGTGTAGGTTAGGTACTTACCTCTATAATATGAAGTCATGGTCAAGTTATTGTGGTGTGATCGGTTGTAACAATAAAAGATAATGCATATTATATGATAATACATACCCTATGTAAGTAATATTTTCTAAATATTATTGTGTTTTAGTAGGTTCCTATCTATCTAATTAGGTAGGTACCTAATCAAAGGAACGTGAACATCGTTCGTTGACTTTTTCTCACTCGCCTCGCCTCGCGACGACGGCGCAGCGGCGGCGGGGCGCGGCGGTACAATGCAGTAGCAACCCTGGCAAAACGCCTGGACGACAGAGGGGCGTAACGAGGTGAAGGGGGAAGTAGGTATATAAATGGCGGCGTTTGGGACTAGATCAAAGAAGAGTCCTTTCTACGTAGTTATTATTTATTCTTATGCTATTAGTAATTTATTATGCTCGTAAGGAAGAATCTCGACATGATGTTTGAAGTCAATGTCATTACAACAAAGCAAAGTACTCCGTCTGGACTTAAACGAGTTTTACAAGTTCTTCACGGTTCGTGAACATGCCAAATATACTTATTTATTTTAATATCGTCTTTGTTACATAAAGCAATAGCATTTACATAGCTGTTACTTTTCCTTAAGTGTAAAATAATGTACAGTATTTATTTATTTATATATTTATTTATTTATTTATATTATTTATTTAGTAATAATGTAATGTAAAAATGTGTAAAATAATGTGTATGTGTATAAGAATTCGATATCTCAGAAAGTGGCTCACTAAATTGGTACTGTACTATACCAACGAATTTTTAAATTTGCCCTCATTTATAATATTTTTTCTATACATAAGTTAATTGACATGTAATATTGGTATTATAAATAAATTCTGTATTCGACTACGCCGCTCACAACTTTATTGGAGGCGCGCGAAAAGTTCGCTGTACCTACATAATTATATCGCTATCTCTATTACGCTTTCCCTTTGCATTCTTCGGATCTCCTTAATTGACCTCAAATCGACATAATATCTTCATTTCTGTCAGTTTAACGACCTCTCTAGCGTAGCAAGCAATTGGCCGCCTGCGACGCTTGAGTTGCGGGTCTATCTATCCTTGGCAGCGTAATATTAACATTCACCTAGCATCATCTAGCTCTAAGCTGAGCAGATCTTGTGTTATTGGTACTAGATAACTCATATACCTACTTAATTAGCTAAAAATATAATTACAGACATATTATTTATGTATATTTTTTCACAGAACATCCTGAACAAAAATCAGCTGATCGTCCCAACATTTGTACCGAAAGTGGAATCAAACCCGAAACTCCTACGTCGAACGCGGACCTTCACTCGTTGCACCACAGAGGTCGTCAGGGTCGTAAATATAAGTTAGTTTATTAGTATATATTTCTAGGAACATTAAAGGAAATAGATAATGTTGTAAGATTCACGCTGAGGGAAAAACCGCGCGTGTTTGTGTGTCAAATAATGAGGTAACACTGGCAACAGGTCATATATCTGTGTGACATTTACTACTCTAATCTATGGATCTTTGTGTCTGAATCAATAAATGAATTTAATTTAGTATAAATAAGTAGTGTTCATGTAGTCAATAGACTACAAACACAGACACACTGAGCGCACATAGCCGATTACCAGTGGACTCTATGAAAGATCTGTTAGATATTTATAAGTTGAGTGGGACCCCAAGGACCAAGGGTTTCCACCCATCATCATCATCATCATCAGCCTATATTAGTCCACTGCTGGACATAGGCCTCCCCTAATGAGCGCCATAGCGCCCTGTCTTCAGCTTGAAGCATCCAGCATCTGCCAGCAGTCCTTCGCAGATCGTCATCCCACCTGGCCGGAGGGCGTCCTACACTACGTTTGCCGAGTCGCGGTCTCCACTCAAGAACACGTTTACCCCAACGGTGGTCGGTTCTTCGCACGATATGGCCGGCCCACTGCCACTTCAACTTGCTAATTCTTTGAGCTATGTCGATAACTTTGGTTCTCTGTCGGATGTTTTCATTACGAATCCTATCCTTCAGAGAAACTCCGAGCATAGCTCTTTCCATAGCTCGCTGAGCGACTTTGAACTGGTGGACCAGCCCTACCGTAAGTGTCCACGTCTCAGCTCCGTAGGTCATTACGGGTAGGACGCACTGATTGAAAACTTTCGTTTTCAAACATTGCGGTATGGATGACGAGAAGACTCGACGTAGTTTTCCAAACGCTGCCCAGCCCAGCTGAATCCTCCTCTTGGCCTCCTTTTCAAAATTGTTTTTACCTAACTGCACAATCTGCCCAAGGTAAGTGTACTCGGAAACAATTTCGAGAAGGTGGCCTTCTACGACGATCGGTCCTGGATTAATGTGGTTATTGGTCATGACTTTGGTTTTATCCAAATTCATGCCAAGACCGATGCGTCGTGAGGCTGAGGCTAGGCCGTCCAGCATGTGGGTCAGCTCCTCTAGCGACTCCGCCATTAAGACTATGTCATCAGCGAATCGTAGGTGTGAGATGTAGTTGCCGTTTATGTTTATGCCCTTACCTTTCCAGTCCAGCGTCTTAAACATATCTTCCAATGCGCTCCTGAACAGTTTCGGGGATATGACATCCCCCTGTCTCACTCCTCTGCGCAATTGGATGGGTTTAGACTGCTGGTCCTGTACTTGGACACTCATAGTAGCGGCATCGTAAAGACATCTCAGCACCTCGATATAACGATAGTCTACTTGGCATCGCTGTAAGGATTCCAGAACAGCCCAGGTTTCGACAGAGTCAAAGGCTTTCTCATAGTCCACAAAGGCGAGACACAGGGGCTGATTATACTCTTCGGACTTCTGTATAATCTGCCGCACTGTGTGAATGTGGTCTATGGTGCCATATCCTCCGCGGAACCCGGCCTGTTCCGGTGGCTGAAACTCGTCAAGTCTCCTGGCGAGACGATTCGTGACTACTCGCGAGAACAGCTTATAGACCCCAAACGGCTCAAATAGGTAACCTCGGGCGAGATTAGTTTGAGGGACTCCGCTGATGAAGCTGCGGAGCCGGCCCTTGCTGATGTCCCTGCCAGATGTGAAGGCACTAGAGTATCTACACACGTGGCATCCCAAACTAAAGGCCGACACATCTTCCAGGGAATCAGAGTCATACCGTCAGGTTTTTTACCATCATCTCGCATAAGGCCACGTGGTTCGAGTGTAGGTGCCACATTGACGCTGGTAAAAGTCCGACGGATGATATCGTTAATTGAATTATGGCGCGACACACGTCTTGCAATAGAGATGCATGCCAATGCATGGTGACCAAGCTTATCCACGGTTTATAAACCTTAACCTATATTAATCACTACATAGAGGTAGTATAAAATAAAGTCGCTTTTTCTGTCCCTATGTCCCTACATCCATATGTCCCTTTGAATGCTTAAATCTTTAAAACTACGCAACGGATTTTGATGCGGTTTTTTTTAAAAGAGTGATTCAAGAGGAAAGTTTATACGTATAATAACCGTGCGAAGCCGGGGCGGGTCGCTAGTTAACAATAAGATGAATATAGACATAGCTTACCTACTCATATAGGTACAATTATATTTTGTACTTTGCTTATGAAACTACTCGACTATTTAATATTTTAGTTTAGGCATATTTAAATACCACAAGCGAAAACTGTTAAGCTTTAGTTTTAACCACCATTGTTGTATTCACATAAGTATTTTTAAGCTGTTTGTTTTCCATCGAATATAAAATTAAATAAAATAAAATCTGTCCTTCCACTCCGACCAACTAAACCGATCAACTGGTTGTATAGAATGGAATTCGATGAAGGGTTTATTTCCAATCAAACCAACTGGTCGATCACATATTAAAATTCTTTGGCATAACACAAAAACCCTCCTGATCTTAACCTATTTACTGCTAGAATTAATAACTAATATAATATTTTTATTATTTACAAATTAACTTTTACCTGACAGGTATAATTAATTGAATATACTATTATTAACATTCTGTAGGTATGTGTAAACTACTCGTATGAACCAATTCCCAGTGAAACGATTGATATGGCTCCTTTACACTTTATAAACATGTATTTTCTTTTTTGTTTTTTTTTTGTTTTTTCCTCTTTGTGTATTCTTGGATAATTTTATTCTCTTTCTATTTGTGGAAACTGCCTAGCATATTTTTCTAATGTTAAGTATTTTATATTGTGGTTCTAAAGCTTTTTGTTTCCCTAAGAAAAATAAATAAATAAAATACGTATAGTAGTGACCTGAGTGTTGGTATCTGTCGTTGGGGGTGTCGTTGTCGCGCGGGGGGGCGCGGGGCGGCGCGGGCGCGCAGTCCGCGTCTGCGCACGCGCGCCGCTGGCAGCGCTCGCCGCTCCACCCCGCGCCGCACTCGCACGTACTATAGTACTGACCTGAGTGTTGGTATCTGTCGTTGGGGGTGTCGTTGTCGCGCGGGGGGGCGCGGGGCGGCGCGGGCGCGCAGTCCGCGTCTGCGCACGCGCGCCGCTGGCAGCGCTCGCCGCTCCACCCCGCGCCGCACTCGCACGTACTATAGTACTGACCTGAGTGTTGGTATCTGTCGTTGGGGGTGTCGTTGTCGCGCGGGGGGGCGCGGGGCGGCGCGGGCGCGCAGTCCGCGTCTGCGCACGCGCGCCGCTGGCAGCGCTCGCCGCTCCACCCCGCGCACTCGCACGTACTATAGTACTGACCTGAGTGTTGGTATCTGTCGTTGGGGGTGTCGTTGTCGCGCGGGGGGGCGCGGGGCGGCGCGGGCGCGCAGTCCGCGTCTGCGCACGCGCGCCGCTGGCAGCGCTCGCCGCTCCACCCCGCGCCGCACTCGCACCTCACTCCGCGCGCGCTCGACACGCAGGTACCCTGCGATATTAAAACTAATTAATAATGCTGGACAATCACAGCATAGTCTAGCCCCAAGATAAGCAGAGCTTATGGGTACTAGATGACTGATATACTTAATACAATAATTACAGAGATAAATGTTTTTGGGGCGGCATTGGAAACCGCGAGGGGAGGGCAGTCTGTCTCTTACCTGGTTGAGGCAGTAGGTGCAGTTGTCGGGCCGGCACTGGAAGCCGCGCGAGGCCAGGCGCACGCAGGTCGCGTCGGGTCCGCAGTCTGTCTCTTACCTGGTTGAGGCAGTAGGTGCAGTTGTCGGGCCGGCACTGGAAGCCGCGCGAGGCCAGGCGCACGCAGGTCGCGTCGGGTCCGCAGTCTGTCTCTTACCTGGTTGAGGCAGTAGGTGCAGTTGTCGGGCCGGCACTGGAAGCCGCGCGAGGCCAGGCGCACGCAGGTCGCGTCGGGTCCGCAGTCTGTCTCTTACCTGGTTGAGGCAGTAGGTGCAGTTGTCGGGCCGGCACTGGAAGCCGCGCGAGGCCAGACGCACGCAGGTCGCGTCGGGTCCGCAGTCTGTCTCTTACCTGGTTGAGGCAGTAGGTGCAGTTGTCGGGCCGGCACTGGAAGCCGCGCGAGGCCAGGCGCACGCAGGTCGCGTCGGGTCCGCAGTCTGTCTCTTACCTGGTTGAGGCAGTAGGTGCAGTTGTCGGGCCGGCACTGGAAGCCGCGCGAGGCCAGACGCACGCAGGTCGCGTCGGGTCCGCAGTCTGTCTCTTACCTGGTTGAGGCAGTAGGTGCAGTTGTCGGGCCGGCACTGGAAGCCGCGCGAGGCCAGGCGCACGCAGGTCGCGTCGGGTCCGCAGTCTGTCTCTTACCTGGTTGAGGCAGTAGGTGCAGTTGTCGGGCCGGCACTGGAAGCCGCGCGAGGCCAGACGCACGCAGGTCGCGTCGGGTCCGCAGTCTGTCTCTTACCTGGTTGAGGCAGTAGGTGCAGTTGTCGGGCCGGCACTGGAAGCCGCGCGAGGCCAGG
Organism: Eupithecia centaureata; assembly: GCA_944547425.1. Taxonomy (NCBI): domain Eukaryota; kingdom Metazoa; phylum Arthropoda; class Insecta; order Lepidoptera; family Geometridae; genus Eupithecia; species Eupithecia centaureata. The sequence goes on from OX155698.1 coordinate 2,081,340, forward strand.
CGCACGCAGGTCGCGTCGGGTCCGCAGTCTGTCTCTTACCTGGTTGAGGCAGTAGGTGCAGTTGTCGGGCCGGCACTGGAAGCCGCGCGAGGCCAGGCGCACGCAGGTCGCGTCGGGTCCGCAGTCTGTCTCTTACCTGGTTGAGGCAGTAGGTGCAGTTGTCGGGCCGGCACTGGAAGCCGCGCGAGGCCAGACGCACGCAGGTCGCGTCGGGTCCGCAGTCTGTCTCTTACCTGGTTGAGGCAGTAGGTGCAGTTGTCGGGCCGGCACTGGAAGCCGCGCGAGGCCAGGCGCACGCAGGTCGCGTCGGGTCCGCAGTCTGTCTCTTACCTGGTTGAGGCAGTAGGTGCAGTTGTCGGGCCGGCACTGGAAGCCGCGCGAGGCCAGGCGCACGCAGGTCGCGTCGGGTCCGCAGTCTGTCTCTTACCTGGTTGAGGCAGTAGGTGCAGTTGTCGGGCCGGCACTGGAAGCCGCGCGAGGCCAGGCGCACGCAGGTCGCGTCGGGTCCGCAGTCTGTCTCTTACCTGGTTGAGGCAGTAGGTGCAGTTGTCGGGCCGGCACTGGAAGCCGCGCGAGGCCAGGCGCACGCAGGTCGCGTCGGGTCCGCAGTCTGTCTCTTACCTGGTTGAGGCAGTAGGTGCAGTTGTCGGGCCGGCACTGGAAGCCGCGCGAGGCCAGGCGCACGCAGGTCGCGTCGGGTCCGCAGTCTGTCTCTTACCTGGTTGAGGCAGTAGGTGCAGTTGTCGGGCCGGCACTGGAAGCCGCGCGAGGCCAGACGCACGCAGGTCGCGTCGGGTCCGCAGTCTGTCTCTTACCTGGTTGAGGCAGTAGGTGCAGTTGTCGGGCCGGCACTGGAAGCCGCGCGAGGCCAGACGCACGCAGGTCGCGTCGGGTCCGCAGTCGGGTCCTCCCACGCAGCGCTCGCAACGAACACCTGGACATACACCATATTATGTAGCTATCTATCTTACGTTCCAGATATACTTTTTTTTATTTATTGAATTCGGATTGCATAAAGAATAGAATAACTGTTGAGCTGTTGTAAAAACAAAAAAAATATATATATACTTACGCTAACTAAACCCTCATGTTGTCATCAACACGATCTAGCGCTAGGCTCTTTTTACGACATCTAGATTATAATGAATGTTTAGAATAAAACGCTCGCATGACTACTAGACTAAACAATTACCGTAGTATCCGGGGGTACAGAGGCAGTGCGCGGCGGGTCCCGGCTGGCGGCAGACGGCGCCGTTAGCGCAGCGCAGCGCGGCGCAGGGGTCCGCGCCGGGGGCCGGCGGGGGGGTCGCGCAGCGCGGCCCCGAGTAACCACCCACGCACACACACTGCGGATAGAACGTATTTGTTTGAGAACTTGAAATGTCACCCGTCACGCTTGGGCTGGTTACGCTAAATATTTTTGTTTATTTAAAGGAAATTAGAGACTAATAAATATCAGAGTTACTATAGTTAAATAACAGTAAGCTTATTTATTACAAAACCAAACTTCTTTCGGTGCACTTTCTGAACAAAGATTAACCGTCACGCTTTGGTCGGTTCGTTGAATCACGTTTACTCATTAATAGTCACTAGTCAAAGTGCTTTATTTCATTAAGAACTACAGGACGCTTGGTCACGTCATAAAATTCATGTTATAAATAATTTAATCTCGATGGCTCTCTGATTCAATTACTTACTCAATTTCAATAAGTTAGTTTAAGCCGTTGATTTTCCAATAAATAAATAGGAAATAAAGTGCTCATTTTGATTTTTATAATTGTGATTACTACTTTATTATGTTTTTTTGTTTATGTTTTTTATATGGGTTACTGAGTATATTATTTATTTATTTATAGTAGTTTTCGTAGTATAGTAGTTTAGTTTACATAAAATTATAAGGACACAATGAACATAGATTACCCATACGCGGAAACTGTTAGGGTTAAGTTACTCATAAGTTTCAACTATTGTTGTTGAATAAGCTGTTTGTTTTCCAAATCACTACATAGTATAAAACAAGTCGCTTTTTCTGTCCCTATGTCCCTTTGACTGCTTAAATCTTTAAAACTACGCAACGGATTTTGATGCGGTTTTTTTAATAGAAAGAGTGATTCAAGAGGAATGTTTATACGTATAATAAAACCGTGCGAAGCCGGGGCGGGTCGTTAGTTTTATAAATAATTTAAACAAGTGCAACAAGTTAAACAACATTTTAACAAGTTTAAAGTGCTCATTTTGATTTTTGTAATTGTTATTACTACTTTATTACCTTAAATTTTAAAGGTTACAAGGTTTGAAGTACTAGGAAATTATGATACCTTGAGCGGGTGTAGATCCCCGGCGGTGGGCTGCGCGTCGGTATCCAGCAGACACAGTCCGCGGTGCAGGCAGTGACGTGCGCAGCGCGAGTGCTGGCAGCGCGCGCCGGCGTGCAGTGCGCCGCACGCGCACGTCTCCGTGCCCAGCGCCGAGCGCGCGCACGTGCCCGGCCCGCACGCGAGCGAGCACGACGCGTTCGTGCCCGCCGCGGGGGCCGGGGGCAGCCCGCTGCGGGATATCACGCACGTCACGTTCTCCTGGACGATGCGACATATCAGATTGAGATATAGTTATTATGTAATCATCGTATATGGTACAAGTGTAATATCGTATCCTAATAAATAGAACTCAACAAACAGATTTCTATGATTTCACTCGCCTCTAAACTAAGTTTACAATGATGTTATTGGCCACAGTCTTGTAATCCCGAACTCGGGACTAAGCTTCACCCGTGAGGTACATTTAATTTTGGAACAAGATAAATTGTAAGCCAATCAAGATAAGATGGATGTAAGGATATGCTTACAGTATCCTGTTAGGTGTGACTTACCGGTGTGGAGTAGTCCTGCGGCACGAGTCCGTCGGGACAGAGACAGGCGACGCCGCGCGCGGACGCAGAGCGCACGCACAGCGCGCTCGCGTCGCACGCCGATAGGCACGGGTCGCCGTCTGTATGCAATATCAAGCACATGCTTAAAGATACAAATGTATAACAAACTACCCTTGGAAATAATAGTCTAAAATTTATTCTTTAAATCTGTTCAAACTAAAAATAAAAGCTTTTTTGGAATCACAACACTCACAACCCTTATACCATGTTAGTGAATACTTAAGTTGTTCAGTCTCTAATCTGTATTAGAAGTCAAAATAAAATAAATTTAATAATACAAATATTTTTCTTGAATAATAAATACCTACTAAGATATTGTAGCTATTCAAATTAACTTTGAAAATGAATAAAGTAAATATTTAAGCAATTATGTATGAATTGACTTTCCTCTGTTATTTAGTGTAACGAAATAGTGAAACGAAATAGAAGTTAGTGTAACGAAATAGAAATGAAATACTGAAATGGGATAGTATGGGTGGGGTAGCCCATACGCTGATACAATAGTTGAGCAGGGAGTGTAAGTATTGTTAGCATGTAGGAAAGTGAGCTCATTTTCCAAAGCGTTTGAAGTAATTTTAATAAAATAATTAGCAATACATTAATTCGATGATGGCAATACTATCGAGAGAGCAAGACAGGAAGAGGAAGACGGCCCTGTGTCAGGGACGAGCGGCGAAAAAATAGTTTTTATCGTGAATATCGTGCGAACGTTTTTCTATTGTTTTCCCGTAAAAACAATACAACAGCTTATTCCCAAATAACAAATAAATAACCGAGTGAGTGTATTTAACAGTATACTGACCGTGCGGCGGGAACATGGCGGGGTGCGCGAGCGCGAGCGCGGTGACGGGATGCGTGGCGGCGAGCAGGCGCCGCGGCGGCGCGGCGGCGGCGCGGCGCGACACGCGCGTCACCCCCCGCCCCGCCGCGCACCACACCCACTCCTCCCACACCACGAGGCGCAGGCACGGCGGACCGTGCACGGTGGTCAAGCCAGCGGTGGTGTTTGCGGTTGCTTCTACTGCTTCTGTACACAAATTTGATCAATCTTTTACCACAAGTTTTAAATCACAAGCGTCAAAGTTCACACATCACAAACTACAAGAGATTTTGCTTTTCAATCAAAAGCCTTCTTTTCCTTAGTTTATAATATTTTCTATTATTATTTTATTATATTTGAATGTAAATGGAAAACAAACATCTTAAAAATACATGAATGAATACAAATAATGGTGGTTAAACTAAAGCTTAACATTTTTCAATAGTGGTATTTAAATAAGCCTAAACTAAAATACATATAATCGAGTACATAAATACAAAAGCAAAGTACAAAATATTATTACCTACATAAATGGGTAAACTAAGTTTAAAGTTATTTGCCTGTTCGATATGTTATCAACAAGTTGAAATAGTTTGTTAGAGTCACAAAAATCCAAATAATAGTTTACTACTGATTTATATTGAAGAAATTAGTGTATCTAAAAATAACTGTATCTAAGTATTATAAATATAAAATTTAATATGTAGAATAATTAAATAATAAAGACGGATTGATGGATGAACGGATATAATGATTTTATTGATGAAAATGTTGTAGTAATGCTAACCTCCGTGAATGTAGACATGTGGTGACTGCGGCGCGCTGGGCACGGCGGGCGCCTGCACGAAGCGCGCGATGGTGGCGCGGCCGCCGCCGTCCAGCCGCACGGTCTCGAGCAGCCCCCAATAGGCGTCCACGACGTACAGCCGCCGCGCCGGCGCGTACAGCGCGAGCGCGGTCAGCCGCCGCGCGCGCCGCGCCACCAGCCGCCGCGCGCCCGCGCCGTCCAGCCCCGCCGCCCACACGCCGCCGCCGCCCGCGCCGCCGTCCGTCCAGAACATCTCTCTGGTAAACGTTAACATCGATCATGAACAATATATAATGCACATGGCCAAATAAAGAACCTTGTGCTACTCCCGTTGTCAGTATAGAAAGAAACTCTCTGGTAAACGTACACATCGATCATGAACAATATATAAAGGACATGGCCCAATGAACATCCTTGTGCCACTCCCATTTTGTCATTTTCATAAGCGCGATAGTTTGTAAGTATGGATAGATGTTCGTTACTCTTTCACGCAAAAACTACTCAACGGATCTGGATGAAATTTGGTACAGAGATAGATTATAGTCTGAAATAAGAAATAGGCTATATTTTATCCCGGAATTCCCACGGGAACGGGAATTACGTGGGTGAAACCACGAGGCGCTGCTAGTCAATCATATATGAAGCCGGAGAAGCAAATCAATTATTTAAGGAGTAGAAATTGAGCCCAATAAATTTAAACATAAAATTTCCAGATAAAAATGTTAATTTATTTGAAAAATAAACAGCCTATTTAGATAAAAATATAATCAGTCTGATAAAAATGTAATGTTAAACAAATATCACAGCTGATGTTACCTAGTATCGTTGTACAGCACTATATCAAAGGGCTCGGCGTCCGTCCTGGCGTGCAGCGTGGCGCGGCGCCGGCCGTCCAGCGCGGCGCAGTGCACGCCCCCGCCCCCCGCGCCGCCGCCCGCCTCCGTCCAGTACACGCGCCCGCTCACCCACTCAACCGCCACGCCACGGATGGCTCGCCCTGACCGGATCTACACAACACAACATCATTGTTAAGTGTCCTGAGTAACACACATCTCACACTATATTAGAGAAATCAGCTTCAACAAGGAAATTCAGAAATCAACATTGTTGAAGCCTTTATTTGGTTTCTGTTCAAACCCATAGTGATTAATGTTGCGCAAATATATGTAATATGGAACCTACGAACGCATTCAACACGGTCTTCATCCCTCTAACCCTATCAATGAATAAAAATAGTATACCAGATAACATAGAAATTTGAGATTTGTTTGCAGACCTGTCCGTAAGATCATGTGCTGCGTGTCCTAGGGTAGCCTGATAGGTCCTGCTTTGTTCACATGCGCGTGATGCAGAGCGCGCATTGTGTGCGTGACGGGTGACGTACGTTCTATCTCTCTCTCCCAAGCACCCAGCACGTGTTGCTGATTAGAGCCATGGCTATGTATATAGTATAGGGTTAGTTGTACTCACGATGACTTCAGCGCCCGTGGAGAGGTCAGGCGCGTGCTGCGGCGTGCGCAAGTAGCGCGTGACGTCACGCCGCGTCACGCTGCCCCTCTCGTCCCCCCAATACACCCACCACGTGTTGCCGATCAGAGCCATGGCTATGCTTGTTATTTCAACTCTGGAGAAAGAAATTAATTAGATTTAGTTATTTTATTACATATACAATACATACCGCGTTTAAAACGTTGTTCGTCAGTGTAGGGACAGGTTTCGTATCTATCCATAATACTAAAGTAGGTAGAACTAACTGTACAAAAACAACAAATGCGAATGTTGAGATGGATGTGTGGAGTGACAAGGATGGATAAGATAAGGAACGAGTACATCAGAGGAAGTTTGAAAGTAGCGCCAGTGACGGAAAAGATGAGGAGTATAGGCTAGCGTGGTATGGGCATGTTATGCGGAGAGAAGGTCATGTAACGAAAAGAGTGATTGATTTCAATGTGGGGAAGATGAAGACCGAAGAAAAGAGGGATGGATTGTGTGAAAGAGGATACGCTTAAAGAAGGTGTGAATACGGAGATGACGGAAAACAGAGCAGAGTGGAAGTAAAATACATGTTGTGCCGACCCCACATAGCGTGGGATAAGATCAGGGAGAAGACTACAGTAGGTAGTACTAGCTTGGAACATTTATTTACAGATCGTACAAACATTTGTCTCAAGACTGGAATCGAATTCATAGCCTCCTGCGTCGCAGGCCGCGCCACATCGGTAATTTATTATTTTTTCAATATATTTAGCTAAACATTCACATCGGTGTAGGTACTCGTATACACTAGCCAACCTCGATGTAGAATGTTTGTAAACAAACAACGACACAAAAAACTAAAATTCACTTGCTTGGCGTCGAATTTTAGATACAAGTGTACGAAATATTTAGTGAAGGAAGGATCTTAAATCGACAAGTAATGTAAATTGCGTATAAAAAGGAGCGGCAACAGAGTGTATTTTAGGTTAAGTATGGGCGGTTTGTTTAAACATTCTACAACGAGTTTGGCTGGTGTATAGTTATCAGTAGGTAGTACTAGTAGGTAGTACTAACTTGGAGTGGTCTATCTCGGGCCAGTCATCCGTCCCTCCCCCCTCTCCCTCCCCCGTGTGCTTGTTGTGCGCGTCCCACAGGTGCACCGCGCCACCGCCGCCCACCACTACCATCGCACGGTCACCTGCAATTACGACTTTATATAAAGAACTGTACGGTTCATATTTGATTGATTATAAATATACATACAAGCATAACGACTTATATAAAAGCGGTATTACACTACACGTTATTCAGGGCCCTGTAGTTAGGGCAATTAGGGAGCAAGGCTTGCCGGGTCCGTTCCTTAGGGACCCTAAATCTTATTACACCACTCTTAGTTAGGGTTAGGGTCCCTGATTAACGTGTAGTGTAATAACGCTTTAAAGAAGAGTACGGTTGATATTTGCTAGAAATGTTTAAGCTTCATATTGAGGACTGTAAGTCTAAGAGGGTATGGTTTAGTTTCGCTTACCTGTAGCTTCGCAGGTAAGAGTGCCATCGGGTAGTTGTCGCTGTTTGAAGCCGGTGACGCATCTGCAATTGTCAAATGTGAGCTTAGTTAGCGGGACAACATTCCATTTTCAAACATAATCGCCATCTTGAAGACTCTTATTTCCTTACTAATTTATAAACGCAAAAGTTTGTATGATATTTTAAAGACATAACATATAACTAGATGTTTCCTTTTTTGAGTGGTCAAGATGTACTAAGAACAATGTGATTCAGGGTGAAGTAACATGCAAAAGCTAGATCACTTAAATTCCTATAGCTATAGCTTAGCAATACCGTCCGTATAATGCATGATGTTTCCGTGCTTTTCATGTTCCGTATTTTTTCTTAATGGTAACTAAATGTAATTAATAAACCAGTTACGATCTAAACACCGTTGGAGTTATCTTTTCTATCCTAATATGTACCTCTGAAACTATGTATGAAAGGATGTTTGTTCAGTTTTAAGTCTTACTTGCAGGTGTGGTTGTTGTGTTTGGGCAGGCAGAGCTGCGAGCAGGCCGTGTGCGGGCACGCCTTGTCCAACTCTACAACATTCAAATAAGAACATTAAACATAAAGGTTGAAAAAAAAGAGATTCAAAACATAAATATTTCATTTAAATTGTATTCTCGGCATGCGGTTGATTTTCCCTCCTTTAAGTGTTTCTATTTGCGTTTGTTCTTTGCTGTAGGTAGCCATTCTGGATTCTCAAATATCTTTTTGTCTGTCTTCCTCTATTTCTTTTACTTTCTCAGGGGCACCACTCAATTATAATTCCTGTTTGGAACATAACACGTTCTCAAAACCATATTTAAGTATAACTAAACTAACCACCCCTCAAGGCATTATGAACCTTACTCGTTGGGAACACGTTCTCAAGTTTACTATCTTTACTCAAAACATGCTTAACTTAAACTAACCACCCGTCAAGGCATTTTGAACTTTACTCCCTGTATCTAAAGGTGGTTTTACCATTATCGCAGGCGGCCACGTCGAGCACGCAGCGTCCGTCGGGGCACTGCGTCTCCTCCCCCGCGCACTCCTCGCCCAGCCCGCGCCGACGCTCACCTGGAAACATGCCAAAATGAGCTCTAATACTCAGTGGCGTGCCTAGTGCTTGAGAACAGGGCAAGCCCGACATACGTTTATTGTTTATGATTAAGTAGATTTGTTTGTAGTTTTCATTAAAACTACCTTATTAATTTGACTGTACCTTGGTAAACGTTTATATAACTGAGATAGGCCTAACATTTCCCGCCATATAAATAAGTATTGGCTTTGACTTTCTGTAAAAAAGTACTAGCCAATCAGTAACCTCGTCCAAAGAGGAGTTGGCCAATCCGGTGTCTTCCCGCCACCACCGGCCGCTACGTCAGATGTACGCTTGAAGCGCCGACATCTTTTTTCTTCATTGGCGTTTAGTTTCCCGCCGAGTACAGACGTGCTACCAAATACGCAGCACGCTTTTAAGGAAATATTCCAGAAAATATTTCAAAGTGCATACAAGGATTATTGAAAAGTGCACATAGTATTCTAAAGGTTTGGTGTAAAATTGCATTACTGCGTAAGTACATTTTTCTTTGTCTACACCACTACATACCCACATTTTTTCAATAAAATGGTAATTTGCGAAATAAGTTTCGTAATTTGTTTTTGGACTAATGAGTCCATTCTATTTATATTTTGTTGGAGACTCACGAGTCGCACACATGTCGCATGGTTAGTACGAAAGCATACGCCTTTTTACTACCTTGCACTAAGACCGTGACATTTTTCTTATTATTTGTGCTCGAAAGCACGTGGTTATATTTGTTTTTAATGACAAAAGCCGAAGCTTTTTACAACTACCTGGCATCCCATGTGCCAGTAACATAATTTTGCTTCTTTTACTCCTAAGTAACATATTAACGGTTTTTCCGTTCGATTAGTTCGAATTTATTTTGAGGTTATATGTTGCTATGTGCTAAAATACTTATTTTTCTAGCAAGGATGTAAACACGATATAATATGCAAAATTCTGACCGATGTCGTGAAAACGAGACTTGAAAGACAACTGGAGAAGGAGGTCAATAATGGATGGTAATGGAAATAACATCGTGAGTACTTTAAATTATCGTTGTTTTGGTTATTCTGGGCCACGCAGCCACGTGGGCAACGCGTACGATGTACGATACGTTTGGTTGTCACCTGCCCGTAATTTATACGCGAATATACAAAATATGATATGTTGAGTGTATCTGCACACTTGTGCAAATAACACGTGGCCTACACGCAATGTCGTCGGGTGGATTAATCTACTAGGTTGTCTAACCTATTCACTGCCTAACCATTGCACAGAGCAGGTGGTTTTGCAAGGGCACTGAGTGTTAATCTAGGTTGGCAAGAAAGTAACTTTTTTTTTCAGGAGCGGGTAGATACATATTTCATTGCCTATTGTTTTTGTACCAAACAGAAGTGTAGAAAATGCAATATAAACATGTTTCTTAAGTCCACGATTGACAAGATACATCTCAAGGATAAATACTGATATGTTCTATGTTCCTATTCTTCAATATGAGCTAAGTACCTTGATTTTTAAGCAAAACACCTCGTGCATTCTTGCAAGAATAAAAACCCCCGCAGGGTTGTTTTAACGCCCTCGCAGGGCTACAATGGCTGGCGCATTGTCATCTCCTTGTAAGTATATAATAAAACCCTCGCAGGGTTCATAACGCACCCTCGCAGGGCTGCGATGACATAAATAAAATTCGGGCGCACCGAATATTTTTCAGTTTTAGATTATCTTGAACAAGGAATAAAACCATCGCAGGGTTGTTTTAACGCCCTCGCAGGACTACAACGGCTGGCGCATTGTCATCTTGCAAATATATAATAAAACCCTCGCAGGGTTCATAACGCACCCTCGCAGGGCTGCAATGACATAAATAAAATTCGGGCGCACCGAATATTTTTCAGTTTTAGATTATCTTGAACAAGGAATAAAACCATCGCAGGGTTGTTTTAACGCCCTCGCAGGACTACAACGGCTGGCGCATTGTCATCTTGCAAATATATAATAAAACCCTCGCAGGGTTCATAACGCACCCTCGCAGGGCTGCAATGACATAAATAAAATTCGGGCGCACCGAATATTTTTCAATTTTAGATTATCTTGGACAAGGAATAAAAACCCTCGCAGGGTTGTTTAAACGCCCTCGCAGGGCTACAATGGCTGGCGCATTGTCATCTCCTTGCAAGTAAATATATAATAAAACCCTCGCAGGGTTCATAACGCACCCTCGCAGGGCTGCGATGACATAAATAAAATTCGGGCGCACCGAATATTTTTCAGCTTTAGATTATCTTTGACAAGAAATAAAAACCCTCGCAGTGTTGTTTTAACGCCCTCGCAGGGCTACAATGGCTGGCGCATTGTCGTCTCCTTGGAAGTAAATATATAATAAAACCCTCGCAGGGTTCATAACGCACCCTCGCAGGGCTGCGATGACATAAATAAAATTCGGGCGCACCGAATATTTTTCAGCTTTAGATTATCTTGGACAAGAAATAAAAACCCTCGCAGTGTTGTTTTAACGCCCTCGCAGGGCTACAATGGCTGGCGTATTGTCATCTCCTTGTAAGTATATAATAAAACCCTCGCAGGGTTTACTACGCTCCCTCGCACGGCTGCGATGACATATAAAATTCGGCAGAACCGAATATTTTTCAGCTTTAAATTGTCTTGGACGTGATGAGCATTATTCTCGAATGAAGAGTCTTATTCAACATAAATATGTGTTTACATAAGCTTCAGAAAGGGTTGCTTGTTTGGATAAAGGAATTCATCGTGGTGGTGTACCTCCACCAGCGATGAATTCCAGGGTATCGCGTACCTACTCACAACAACTTCCAGGAAGGCTAACTATAAAAGCATCGTGGTGCACCTCCAACAGTGATGAAAATAAGAAGTCCAGGGTATCGCGTACCTATTGACTAGAACTTCCAGGAAGGTTAACTATTATTAAATAGAAGCATCAAAATAAAAAGTGCAGGGTATCGCGTACCTATTGACAAATGTCTTACCAATATCTATGTATGTATATGATTCGTGTATTGCATACCTATCAACAAAAGATTTGGGAGGTTCGATACCTATATAGACGGAGTTTCTGTTCTTGTTAGACATTAACATTCAGAAGGAGCTGTTTAGCTGAAGGAATAATAAAATCTTCTGATAAACCGTACTTGTGACAAAAGTCATATAAGAATATCGTAAGAAACTCGGGCTGATAAGCGTGATGGGTTGTTAAATTTATCGATTGGCTGATATTTTTATAGGCAAATTATAAATTGCGTATAGCAGCTAGTTGAGGTGTCATTGTGAATTAAGGGCAAGCCGAAGCCCTCGAGCTGAATTACATTCTACATAGTCTAACCCAGAGTTACTATTTTTCACACTGTATGATATGTGAACGGTAGCAGATATAAGAACCCTTTGGATTCATGAGATCGCAGGAAAGACTCTAAGGTTAACACACATATAAGTTATTCAGTCTACCTACAAAACTTCTCATTGACGAGACAAGTTCTTTAAAATGATTAACAATTGTAGGGTGGGTACCACGAATAATTATGGAAATGAATTATAAGATAAATGCTGCCCACCCGCATTAAAAATTTAGTGCCTATTATTAGAATAGGGATACGAAATCCCTCATTCCATCACGAATTTGAATGTTGCGTGCGTGAGATAGTTGTTTGTATAAATAAGGTAGCGTCTACCAAAAACACAATATCTTGCACAAAGTTGCCTTCAGTATCAAGATACTGTCTATCAGTGGATATGTCCACGCAAATGTATGGGTCTAGCTCACTCACTGGCCTGACCGTTTTAAGAGTACATTGTCTAAAAGACTACTTGTCAGACAAAAAGGAGGAGATTTGGTGAAAGTACTGGCGTTGCGGCACTATGTCATATAGCTACCTGTATAGGCTCTGAATTATACTTAACCCATGTCCGGATTTATGATTGTGGGAACGATAAGGGTGTGAACGATAAGAAACATTCCCGTGTTTATTTACAACTACCCTCTTCATACTTTTTATAACCGGTGGCATTTCTTGGTTATCTGTATAAAGGTGTGTACGGTAATGAACGTTCACGCGTTTATTTACAACTACCCTCATCATACTTTTTATCATAAGTGGCATTTCTTTAACTGCTTTGTATGATAAATTGTTGAATGTATTCTCAACTGTATTAGACATCGCAAATACTAGTACATTTTTAGAATTAATATTTGAAACTGTCATCATCATCAGGGTTTGCGCACTATAGTAATAAAAACCTTGGAAAGTCGTCAATGTCTTCTTTTTGAACGTCAGTAAAGGACAGCTACTATCCTTGACGTAAAGAACTGTTTATATTTTATATAGTGTAACACTATTCTTTACAAGTAAGCGATCATTGTCAGCTTCTAAACTCTAGCACTCTGTGATACTTAATAAGAATAAAAGTGCATTTATATTATCGCTTCTTAAGCGATGACGTCAGATTTTCAGTAATTTGTCGTGAGATGTTTCAACATAACTACTAGTTAAGCGGAAAATGGTTCTTGTTTATTATTTTATAAACATTGTAGTACAACATACACTACTGCATCTCAAATGAAGAGCTTGTTTTCGAGGTACATTGACAATGGGTGAGGTATTCATGCACAAGTATAATACCTACAGTGTTACAAATATCGTTGGTTCTCGAAGTAAACTTGGTTTCACTGTCACAAGCTGCTTAGTAATCTAGGGTTTGCTAGTTACCATTATTGGTCTTAATTTTATTGATGTCTGAATAGACCTCTCTATATTAAGTACCTATATGCTCTCGGGTGAGAATTTGTAAATCTATTCGGTATGATATTCTAATAACATTAGAAGGATACCCAGTGCGTATTTAAGAGCAAAACAAGTACCTATAAGGGAAAAAGAAATAGATATACCTGTATTTTTAGCTATGTGTATCGGATCTAAGATTTCTTACGCTTCAACAGTGGAAATGTACACAAGTATTATTGCAAAACTTGTAATCTAGTCCAAACATTGTGGGGAGGAAAAACCAGTTATTCAAATGTTTTATAAGAACTTCCCATAACTGGACATTTTAGATAAACATACAAAGCTTCACTATAGTTATAAAGGTTCATAAAGTACCTACTCAGGTATTACAGCGCACTGCAATAAATTGAAATGTTAATGTAATAACTGTTTTTCCACATGCTTTCAATTGGTTAAAACGAGTACTATGTCCAGAAAATTTATGAGTTAAATACCTAGTAACTACCTACTCACATTTTGGAGCAGATATTTTAGTTTTCAGTTGTGCAATGATTTATTGTCACCGAAGGTCGTACACATTGCAAAAGTTGCAAAAAATGTTTCTAAAAGAAGTTAAGCTGCTGAAGTATTATTAAACATATAAGTTTATCAGTCATCAGTACCCAATCACTCAGAACATATTCATGCTGAGCTGGGCGGCCCTATTGTATGATACTGTGTGGGGTTTTGTTCAGAATTATTTATTTATTATACTAGGATCGATGGCACATTCTATCATCATCATGATAGAGTGCGATAAATTAATTCAAGAATGGTATCTCTATGATATTGATTTCAGAACCAGTCGAAACAAGACATAAATGTCTTTTAATTATTTAAGCCATCTGTTTATATAAGGCTATTTTAATTGTGTTTTGGACCATACGTATTGCAGTTTTGAATGTCACAATGACTAATTTGCATTCAAAGCGACGTGGCTTACGATTTTAACATTATTTAAAAAATAGTAAGTTCACATTGGCGTTGAGTGTCTTCACCACCACCAGGCGATAACAAACACGTCTCAGTTATATAAACGTTTACCAAGGTACAGTCAAATTAATAGAAGCGTTTTACATAAAATAAAACGCATATTAATTTACTTACCTTGGTAAACGTTTACATTTTAAATTCTGCCTGGTGATATTCGACGCAATGAAGAAAAAAGATGTCGGCGCTTCAAGCGTACATCTGACGTAGCGGCCGGTGGCGGGAAGACACCGGATTGGCCAACTCCTCTTTGGACGAGGTTACTGATTGGCTAGCACTTTTTTACAGAAAGTCAAAGCCAATACTTATTTATATGGCGGGAAATGTTAGGCCTATCTCAGTTATATAAACGTTTACCAAGGTAAGTAAATTAATATGCGTTTTATTTTATGTAAAACGCTTCTAATAAATTCAATAAAATTTCTTGAACAAATTATCTGTATGTGCATCTGCATTCATTTCAAACAAAATTAAAATCACACAAAAATCTCGATAATTAAAACGAGCTAAATGTACCAACTCACTCAATAAACAAAATGAAAAAGTGAAATTCTGAAAAGGAACAGTTTTCTTTCTTGTACGAACTTCGCGACCGAGCGCGACCCTAGTTTGTGCGAACTTCACAGTGAAAGCCGGGCTTTTTGTTCCATACTAATTGCTATAGAAACGCACATTAGTTATATCTATAGATGTAGCACTATTGCATAGGTTAGAACGGTGCCCGCGAAGCCAGATTGCAAGCCCATGAGTGTGAGCGAGATGGCATGCATCTCGCCGCGCGCGACTAGTTGCCGGCCGCCGCGTTCGGCTTTGTTCGGCCGAGATCGGATACTTACTAGACAGTCATGGATAAAAAGAAATGAAGTGAAAGAATTGGCGCGCGAAAATTAAAATATGGTAGTCAATGTTTTCGGTCGGTATGGATTTGAAGTAGGGCAAGCCCGGCTTTTTGGCTTGTATGAAGCTACCGCCACTGCTAATACTATACGTTTAGGACCGATATTTCATGGCTACATATACCTTTTAGGTCAAATGAAGCTATTCATAGAATTATGATCGAACTCACGTACAGGGTAAGTTCCTTTGGTACTTAATTAGATGGAACGATTGATGGTGGGGTCCAAACCAAGCGAACGAGAGCGAATGAAAGCGAAAGAGTGGGATTCGGCGATCGGTACCACACGTTCGCTCGCTTTCGCTGTTGTGTCCACACTTAACGAACGCATGAGAACCCCAACGAAACTGAGCACGGCCGAAGGCGGACGAAGGCCCTCGCTTCGCTTGCTTTCGTCATGACGTCCAACGACGTTCTTGTTCGTTCGCGTTCGTTTGTAAGCATTCGCTCGCTCTCATTCCCTTGGTCTGGACCCACCATAAAATTAAAACTCAAAGTGCTTTACTTCCTTTAGACCTTACAGAACTCTTGGACACGTCAGATTATATAAATAACAGGGATGATGATGACCTCAGTGGCGCAACACCACGCTGTATGGCAATGCTGATGCGCTGAGCCAGAATTAATGTAATGTATAATCACTGCATAGTATAAAACAAAGTCGCTTTCTCTGTCCCTATGTAGGGACATATTTGTATGGTGTACCCTTTGTATGCTTAAATCTTTAAAACTACGCAACGGATTTTGAAGCGTTTTTTTTAATAGATAGTGATTCAAGAGGAAGGTTTATACGTATCATAAAACCGTGCGAAGCCGGGGCGGGTCGCTAGTGTATTAAATATATCAGTTATCTAGTACCCATAACACAAGCTTTGAGTAGCTTACTTTGGGGCTAGACGGTGCAGTGTGGATTGTCCAGCATTATTTATTTATGCTAGTGTATTGTAGACTTACAGAGGAGTGGTGTCTCATCGGAACCATCGGGACAGTCCTTGAAGCCGTCGCAGATCAGCTGTGCCGGAGTGCACGTGCTGTCGTCGCATCTGGGGATACCGCGAGGATTAGTCAGCATGGGGATTGACGGGGATTGGGGAACGACTTTTATTTCGGTCAGTAGGGTCAAGGCACCTTAAAGCAAAATCCGTGCGTTCTCATCAGTGCGATCTAGCCTTCGTCCACTTTTACTAGCGACATCTAGTTATTTTTTATGGGAACTAAATAGATGCCGATCGATATCCTACAAGAAGAAGAATCGACTGAACAGTTATTATTTTCTTATAAGGGTATGACTTCTTTCACGACTTCCCTTAGTTTGTGAGTGTGTTTAGAGCACCCTGTATGTGGTACATACCGGAACATGTCCTGCCTGCAAGGCTGGTCGGCGCAGGCGCGCTCGTCGGCGGCGCCGGGGCAGTCGGGCCGCGCGTCGCAGCGCCAGGCGGCGGGCACGCGGCACGCGGCCGTGCCGTTGGACGCGCACGCGGCCTCGTCCGACCCGTCGGGGCAGTCCGCCGACCCGTCGCACCACCACTCCCTATACACACATATACTCTGTTGGTATACAGGGTGTTAGTGTGAACAGCGTTCTCCTTGAAACCAGAGGTTCAGCATCATGAGTAGAATCCAAAACCGATGAGAAAAGCTTAACACCTATTTTAGTTTTGCAAGATTTTGATATTTCATGTCTTCGCTATCGTACACGATGCCATAGAAACTCTACATACTTTAAGTACCTACCTACGTAAGTACTTATACCCGCGCCTTACTTGGATCGTAACTTCATTACTTGTGCCCTTCAAAAAACGGGATATTCGCACAGAAGGTGTCCGACACTGAGGTGCACATGCCACGTGTCGCCTGGTCGAAGTACTTGTGTCACGTGTTTGTGAGCAAACGTTTAGTGTTTATAAAAATTTTCTTTAAAAAATGAGTAAAAAACAGAATCATTTTTTTTCATTTGTTTTGGAATCTACTCATGATGCTGAACCTCTGGTTTCAAGGACAACGGTGTTCACACTAACACCCTGTACATGTAGCACTCGTCGGAGCTGTCGGCGCAGTGCGCGCGTCCGTCGCAGCGTACGCCGCGCCGCACGCACTCGCCTCCCCGTCTGTTTGTATAGTGTACCTGGCGATGCAGCGGTGCGCGTGCGCGCAGAGGCGAGCGTGCGGCTGGCAGGCGGCGCACAGCTCGTCGGAGCTGTCGGCGCAGTGCGCGCGTCCGTCGCAGCGCACGCCGCGCCGCACGCACTCGCCTCCCCGTCTGTTTGTATAGTGTACCTGGCGATGCAGCGGTGCGCGTGCGCGCAGAGGCGAGCGTGCGGCTGGCAGGCGGCGCACAGCTCGTCGGAGCTGTCGGCGCAGTGCGCGCGTCCGTCGCAGCGTACGCCGCGCCGCACGCACTCGCCTCCCCGTCTGTTTGTATAGTGTACCTGGCGATGCAGCGGTGCGCGTGCGCGCAGAGGCGAGCGTGCGGCTGGCAGGCGGCGCACAGCTCGTCGGAGCTGTCGGCGCAGTGCGCGCGTCCGTCGCAGCGCACGCCGCGCCGCACGCACTCGCCCGAGCCGCATCGCCACTCCGACTCGCTGCACGCGCGCGGCACGCACCCCATCTCGTCCGCGCCGTCGCCGCAGTCGTCCTGAACATACCACATATATATACATTCATTAACACTGTACATATACTAATAATAATCAAGGCTCTAGTCACTGTAGTGTGCGACTTACCTCTGAGTCGCAGCGCCAGCGGCCGGGGATGCAGCGGCCGTCGGGGCAGCGGAAGTAAGTCGGCTGGCACGGCAGCGGCGTCGCGTCGCCGCAATCCTGGAACACGTTACACGGTTCAAAAACAACTCTGACTAATATACAGGCGGCCTCATTTGGCCTATCAAGAGTTAAATTATTGCATAAAGACCTGCACCCAACTCTAGTTATACCAATCGATGATACAATATACTTTTGAGTCCTGATTTTCATAAAATATAATAATGGAAAAGAATCTTACCGCGACCTGACAGTTTTTTTTATTCTCTAAGTAATATTTTTATTTGTTTTATTCAGACCATTAAAATCATACTTATACGTATTGTAAAATCTGTGCACATATTGATCAAATTTTAACTAATCCTTCAAAGAATGCCTGCTAAATGGAGTTCAGGTATTTTGTCTATCTATATCTGTAACTCCTCGACATAAACTGTCGATCTCTAAACTTCTTTCCGGTCCTTTGCACGGAGGGGGCCCTCGAGGCTGAGCCTCACTACCCCGGCTTCATATCGAGGGGTGACGACCCCTCGGCCCTTGGGTTAAGCAATGCTCTTTTTGTTCGTTATTCTTTTATTTTTTATACTGCCCTAGTGACCCGCCCCGGCTTCGCACGGTCTTATTATACGTATAAACGTTCCTCTTGAATCACTCTTTCTATAAAAAAAAACCGCATCAAAATCCTTTGCGTAGTTTTAAAGATTTAAGTCAAGGGGAAATAGGGATAGAAAAGCGACTTTGTTTTATACTATGTAGTGATGTTTTTTATAACTTTGTTTCTTTTTTTCATTCGGTGTCATTCTAAAATTCCCGCGGCTCAACCAATGCTCGATTACACCTCGACTGTACCTGTATACGGGCGTACCTTCTCGTCCTCGAGCGTGGGACAGTCGGCCTCGTTGTCGCAGCGCCAGGTGGCGGGGATGCACCGTCCGCTGGCGCAGCGGAACTCGTCCGCGGCGCAGGTTCGACTCCCGCAGTGCGCGCCCTCGTCCGAGCCGTCCGCGCAGTCCCCGTCGCGGTCGCACACCCACACCATCGGCAGGCACTTGCCTCCAGACTCACATGAAAACTATAAACAAAACATACTGTATTCACAAAAAAATATTAAAAACAATTGCAAAAATTCCTGGTACCTGGTATAAGTTTGTAAAACATAAAATTTTAGTGCAAGAGTACACCATTTTGGTAGAGCAAATAGAATGTAATATTGTTACCCCACAGCAATATACCATAAGACGTAATACTATGGACGTAGCTGAAATAAACTAATCTAGATGCACTGTTAATAGTGATTCATTTATTTATTAAATTTGGATTACCATCAGCTTAACTAGTTACAATAGAATTAACACAGAAATCTCCTAATCGGCATTCGCTTATAGAAACATAGGATGTGTGCAAACTAAACTTTTGTCGTCAACAAAGATAACACAGCCACACACACCTAACCTTACAAAAAACCAAAATCGTGATTCGCAGCAACCATATTTATTCTTGGAAATCAGTTAAACACGAGCAAATGGTCATCGACTCATTTTGAATAAACAATGAAAGTTATAAGTCTTATAAAGAATTATGAGACAACAATCTATGAAGTTATTGAGTGTTTAGCGTCTTACGTGATGCGGCGGGCAGGTGCGCGGCGGACAGTCAGCCTCGTCGTCTCCGTCGGGACAGTCGGCGTTGCCGTCGCAGCGCGCCGACGCCGCGATGCAGCGCGCCGATACGCCGCGCGTCGCGTTTCCGCGGCACTGCGGGCACATGGACGTTACCAAACATCTTAAGTAAGGATTAGCTAGTGATTGCATATATAAATTATTCTATATGCTCGGTCTTTGCTTAAACAAACATAGAGTAGTTTAAATTAGTAACACCATCAGCCAATTTCTTCCTACCCTCTGATGGGAATGTATTCTATTTATAAGTTGATAAGCATACTCTTTGGAGGGTAAAAGTTCAAGTTCCTAGATAATGCACACATTTTCTTGACAGAAAGTTCAGTCGATAGATACTTGACATGTGGGCCAGATGGGTTGATCCGGAGCAGGAAGATTCATCGTAGTGGTATGGTGGCCTACTACAATTCCATCCAGCCCTTTTATCTGGCCCAGTGTTCTTGTAAAAGTCTCTTTGTTTCATTACTTTTTTTTGTATTTTCTAGTGGTCGGTATGTATATGACCCCTTACCTTCCATTGAGTCATAAGACAGGTGAATGCGTCGCAGTCGCGCTCGTCGCTACCGTCCCCGCAATGCGGCGTGGCGTCGCACAGGTGGGCGGGGTGCACGCAGCGCCCGTTGTCGCACTGGAACTGACCCGGCCGGCAGCGGAACCCGGGGCACGAGGCTGGCTCATCCGACCCGTCACCGCAGTCGTCCTACGGGTGGTTACTAGACTTAACTATAGCTTTTGACTGAGGTTTTGATGTTTCTTTGATTTATAAGTCGTTTGAAAAACATGTTATATGTATACCTAACTGAATAAACAAATATTTAAAGTAGTAATGTGGTATGGGTAAGGGCTCAACATAAGGTCCTATCTTGTTCCCTGCATACACGAGAAACATACCTGTGTGTCGCAGCGCCACCAGAAGGGGATGCACTTGAGCGCGTTCTTGCAAACGAAATGCGCCGACGTGCAGTTGTCCTCGCACGTGCGTCCATCTGACCGCAGCACCCAGTGCTCGGGACACTCGCAGCGCGCGCTCGCCTCGTGCGTTACATTCGCGCCCGTGAGTAGACACAGGCCGGAGCAGTTCAAGCGAGCGCAAAGATCAGATAGCTCTACAAGAATAGACTTCAATTAGACATCCCCACAAAAGAATACAATAAAAGACGCCACACACTGAAGCCGTGGCCGGGCCGGAGGCGAAGGCGGGCCGGTTTTTCCTATGGCACTACACATACACCGGAGGCCCGCCTCCGGTGTATGTGTAGTCTTTCATATGATTCAATAGAATACAACTCGCACGCCTTCGCCTCCGCTCCGCCTCCGGCTTCTGAGTGAGGAGACTAAAGGAGTGGTGAGGGGTAGGTTGCTACTGACCGGGCACGGGTGGCTGGCGCGCGGGATGGAACACGCGCAGGTCCATAGGCTTATGCACAGTGGTGGTCAGCGTGCGGCACTCGTATGCGCCGCCGCTCTCGAGGGATGCGTTGTGTTCCTGCAGTCAATATGATCGTCATTAGATGATTCTGAAAAAAGCCCTAAAACGCCAAGACTACTGACCTTAAGTTGCTTCTATCCGTCAAGTTTACCTTGGCTTATGCCACTCAATTTTAACCTATGGCATCACATCATGGGGTGGACAACTTCATAAATAGAGCTCAGCAATCCTCGTTCATCACAATGCTGAGCCAACAACTATTTCAGCACAGGGTCATAGAAGCAAAACTCAATTAGACGCCATAAATAGTTACTTATACTCAGTCCTCCATTTTCTTTGTTTTTTATTTGCCTTTATGTGTCTCTGTGTGTGTCGAAATAAATGCTATTCTATGCTATAACTGTGGTGGGGATGTACCTTGTAGTGGGGGTTGGGTCTGCGGCGACAGGACTCGATCCCGCGCGTCTCCCAGTCGCTCCAGTACACGCGCCCGTCCCACACGCCCAGCGCGAACACGTGGTGCAAGCGGAGCCACGGCATACTCTCTACACATATCATTGGTACATGTCAATCTAAAATCAAAATTGCTGACGGATCGTTCATCGAGTGGTCAATATTCGCGGTGGAAATGACTATTCTGTTTAAGACCGAAGCCAATATTATATAGTTGATTGGTTAGATATCAATATAAATATTTTTTTAATTTTCTAGATGTTTCTGCAGCGTTGTAAGGTATACCTCTAGAGTATTATGGGGGGTAATAATAGGGGGGGGGGGGGCTGCGCCGTCCATGCATTGTATGTTCTAGCTAGATGTTTCCGTAGCGTTGTATACCTCTAGAGAAGAGCACGCGCACGTTAGCTCCGTCGAGGTCAGCGACCGCGATGTAGTCCTCCCGTGCGTCCGCGAAGTAGAGCTCGCGCGCGGGCAGCAGCGCCGCCAGCGCGTTGGGCCAGCCCAGCCGCGCGCCTATGATGACGCGGGGGGCTGCGCCGTCCATGCCGGCGCGGCCGATGTGCGGCTGCGCGCCCCAGTCTGACCAGTACAGCCAGCTGGAAAACATTCACACTACTTATTATATACCTATACATTACTATCAGTGGAAAGTGTCTTAGCTTGATTAATGGTAGTGTATGGGCCTGTTTAATAACATCGCAAAAAAAACGATTTCGGCAGGACTTGAATCCTCGATCCTCCCTCAGTACAGGAAGCCACTAACCAACTGCATCACGAAATCAAGTGACAACCTCATCGAAAATCTTTGCGACCTACAAACTTTAGAGCCGCTAGCTCCATCTACAGGGGAAACATAAAGTAGTCTCGTGTAGTGTACTGACCCTTTCTGCGGCAGTAGCGCGAGCGCGCGCGGCTCACTGAGCCCTTGTCGCAGCAGCACGCGGCGGTGCGCGCCGTCTGGGCGAGACACCTCGATGGTGTCCGTGCCCTTGTCGCACCAGTACAGGTTGCCGCCCACCCAGTCCAGCGCCAGCCCGTCCGGGTTCTGTAGCGTCGCGCCGTGTAACAGCGAGTAGTCTGCGCCCAGCGGAGCGCCTTGGACCCCGAGCGCGGGCGCGCAGGCGCGGCGCAGAGCGCTGCCGGCGCGCGTCACGTCGCTCCAGTAGAGACAGCCTCTCGTCCACTCCATGTCTAGCGCCACGGCGTTGGTCAGGTTGTGTGTGAGCAGTGTCGTGTGCGCGCCCTGTCCCTGTCCCTCCCCCGCGCCCGCGTCCAGCCACACGCGGCGGATATAGTAGCGATTTGTGAAGATTAGCGATGCCTTCACGTCTGCAATACAATCATACACTTTGACAAATCACACGCCACACCAATTACACACAATTACACCTTATGTCGCCAGCACACACACGCTCGCGAGACAGGCAAAGCGCACGAGTCTTTACGGTCCCTCGTGCTTAGTTTTCGACATATAATTTTGAAAAACCTACTTATATGAAGCATTACAAGTATTTGATTTCTGGTTACTGTCAGCATTCAAAGTTTTGTCACAGTTACTCGTGCGTTGAGAGAGAGAAAGAGACTCACTGGATATAGGCGTGCAGCTGACGCCGTCCTCCATTAGCTTGTACCCGTGTGCGCACGAGCAGACGAAGCTCCCCGGCGTGTTCCTGCAACGTACGACGCGTTAGTGTTTGTAAAGTTAGACTTGTTGACATGTCCAAGAGTCCTATGGTGTAGGTACCTGCAGTGGTGGTCACAAGGCTGGTCCTCCTCGCACTCGTCCACGTCGCGACAGGCGGGGCCGGGCGCGGGGCGCGGGGGCAGCGCGCGCCACCCCCCGCGGCACCAGCACGCGCGCCCCACCGCTAGCTCCGTACAGTTGTGTGTGTGTGTGTGTAGGTACCTGCAGTGGTGGTCACAAGGCTGGTCCTCCTCGCACTCGTCCACGTCGCGACAGGCGGGGCCGGGCGCGGGGCGCGGGGGCAGCGCGCGCCACCCCCCGCGGCACCAGCACGCGCGCCCCACCGCTAGCTCCGTACAGTTGTGTGTGTGTGTGTGTAGGTACCTGCAGTGGTGGTCACAAGGCTGGTCCTCCTCGCACTCGTCCACGTCCCGACAGGCGGGGCCGGGCGCGGGGCGCGGGGGCAGCGCGCGCCACCCCCCGCGGCACCAGCACGCGCGCCCCACCGCTAGCTCCGTACAGTTGTGTGTGTGTGTGTGTAGGTACCTGCAGTGGTGGTCACAAGGCTGGTCCTCCTCGCACTCGTCCACGTCCCGACAGGCGGGGCCGGGCGCGGGGCGCGGGGGCAGCGCGCGCCACCCCCCGCGGCACCAGCACGCGCGCCCCACCGCTAGCTCCGTACAGTTGTGGGGACACCCACCGTTGCGCACGGAACACTCGTCCACGTCTGCACACAGATACACATTATACCAACAACCATAAGAATAAATAACAACTCTCTTCTCTCTAGCTCATTCCATTGATTTAATAAATATGTACACCCTTTAAATAATGAATGCCGTCAAGCCGTTGCCGGGCCGGAGGCGATGATCAGCGAGTTGTATCCTATTGAAATATATGAAAGACTGCACATACACCGGAGGCGGTGGCGGTGCGGTACCAATACGATACAACCAGCACGCCTTCGCCTCCGGCCCGGCGACGGCTTCGATGTGTGGCTTTAATTGACACAGCCTCTAGCTAGCTAGATGCTCATACGTAAAGAACCTACCACACGCTTTGATCTCACATCATTTACCTTAGCATTTATTTATTTAGATTACATATTTACATTACCATTAGTTCAGGAACAAAGCGACAATGAAATATAAAGATACTAAAATACACTTACTAACTAAACATCACTACATAGTATAAAATAAAGTCGCATTCTCTGTCCCTATGTTATTATGTCCCTTTGAACGCTTAAATCTTTAAAACTACGCAACGGATTTTGATGCGGTTTTTTTTAATAGATAGAGTAATTCAAGAGGAAGGTTTATAAGTATAATAAAACCGTGCGAAGCCGGGGCGGGTCGCTAGTAAGAAACAAAAACACTACTCCTAACAAGCTAGTAAGTATACTGACTGCATCTCCACTCGTCGCTGTAGTCCCCGCAGTCGTCCTGCGCGTCACAGAGCGTGCTGCGCGGCACGCACGCCTCGTTGCGGCACTGCCACTGCGCGCCGCACGCGCTGCGCGACGCCGTGCCGCCCAGGGTGAACGCACTCAAGAACGATGCTGCACGGACAATGGATCATTTGGAGGTTAACAATGCAAAACAAACAGTAAGTGCAGGCAATAGAATGCGTTATACTTACAACACAGTTCAGGATCCTCATCGGACCCGGCGCCATCCCCGCCGCCGTCGCGGCAGTGGTCGCGTCCGTCGCACAGCAGGTCGCGCGGCACGCAGCGGCCGGCGCACGACACGCCGCCCCCCGCGCCGCACCACCGGCCCCCCTCCACGTCCGGGGCCGGCGCCGGCGAGGGGGCAGACACGGCGCAGCCGGCCGGCTCGTCTGACCCATCGGCGCAGTCTGTGTCGCCGTCGCAGAACATTTCCTACAAGTATTATAAGTACGGGTTGAGTTTGTCTTCTTAGGTCCAATTTCACCATTGAAATTAAACGCGATCAATTGACGTTAAACTCGTTTCCGCATCTAACTGAGTTTAGAGTAGATTTTTTGGGTCAAAGTAACTTATGAGCGTTTTTTTTTAAAATTATGAGTCCGCATAACCAAGGTGTCATCATCATCATCATCAGCCTATATTAGTCCACTGCTGGACATAGGCCTCCCCTAATGAGCGCCATAGCGCCCTGTCTTCAGCTTGCCGCATCCAGCATCTGCCAGCAGTCCTTCGCAGATCGTCATCCCACCTGGCCGGAGGGCGTCCTACACTACGTTTGCCGAGTCGCGGTCTCCACTCTAGAACACGTTTACCCCAACGGTTGTCGGTTCTTCGCGCGATATGGCCGGCCCACTGCCACTTCAACTTGCTAATTCTTTGAGCTATGTCGATAACTTTGGTTCTCTGTCGGATGTATTCATTACGAATCCTATCCTTCAGAGAAACTCCGAGCATAGCTCTTTCCATAGCTCGCTGAGCGACTTTAAACTGGTGGACCAGCCCTACCGTGAGTGTCCACGTCTCAGCTCCGTAGGTCATTACGGGTAGGACGCACTGATTGAAAACTTTTGTTTTCAAACATTGCGGTATGGATGACGAGAAGACTCGACGTAGTTTTCCAAACGCTGCCCAGCCCAGCTGAATCCTCTTCTTGGCCTCCTTCTCAAAATTGTTTTTACCTAGCTGCACAATCTGCCCAAGGTAAGTGTACTCGGAAACAATTTCGAGAAGGTGGCCTTCTACGATGACCGGTCCTGGATTAATGTGGTTATTGGTCATGACTTTGGTTTTATCCAAATTCATGCCAAGACCGATGCGTCGTGAGGCTGAGGCTAGGCCGTCCAGCATGTGGGTCAGCTCCTCTAGCGACTCCGCCATTAAGACTATGTCATCAGCGAATCGTAGGTGTGAGATGTAATTGCCGTTTATGTTTATGCCCTTACCTTTCCAGTCCAGCGTCTTAAACATATCTTCCAATGCGCTCGTGAACAGTTTCGGGGATATGACATCCCCCTGTCTCACACCAAGGTGTGGGTTGCCTAAATATGTAAATGTGTAAAGAAAAGCATAAATTGTTACTGTTTGGTTTTACTTTTACACTTTTTGGTGGTTCCTTAACAATCATTTTATTTGAATTTCTTTTTGCAAATGAAACTCGTATATAATGGGATGGTTTAGTCAAATGTAAAACAATCTAGTGTTTTATGAAAAGCTTGGTATATTATATTTACTTGTGGCAGACAGCGTCTGGTAGGTCCGTCGTGGCAGGCGATCTCCCCCCGCTCGCAGCAGCCCCGCTCGTCCTCCCCCCCGGGGCACTGCCCCTGCCCGTCGCAGCGCGCGGCGAGCGGCACGCAGGCGCCCCCCGCCCCGCAGCTGAACGCCCCCGCGCCGCACGAGTGGTTCCCCCCGCACCCCCGCTCGTCCGCGCCCCCCGCGCAGTCCGCGCGCCCGTCGCACCGCCACGCGAGAGGGATGCACGTGTCGTCCCCCTCGCACTGGAACTGCCCGTCGCTGCAGCCGGACGCTGGCTCGCTCTCTTCGAACCAACCCACGCTCGTGTCTGTTGCTTCTGCAAATATAAATCAATCTAATTAACATCTAGTCATTTCAAGTCCTGCTCAGTTCATGAAAGTTAACAATGAACCTAGTTTGAGTTGGAAGAACAAACATTACCTATAACCTACAAACCTATACCTGGTTATTGTAAATTAGTAGGTAGCAGGCGCCGGCGGGGGCCCCGCAGGCCCGCGCGCCGGCCCCCGGCGTCTCTTGGTATATATATTACTTCACTAGACAGTTGTGTTACCTTCTCTCTCCGTGGTGTGGCAGTCGGTCTCGTCGCTAGCGTCGGCGCAGTCGGTGTAGTTGTCGCAGCGCCAGGCGGGCAGGTAGCAGGCGCCGGCGGGGGCCCCGCAGGCGCGCGCGCCGGCCCCCAGCGTCTCTTGGTATATATATTACTTCACTAGACAGTTGTGTTACCTTCTCTCTCCGTGGTGTGGCAGTCGGTCTCGTCGCTAGCGTCGGCGCAGTCGGTGTAGTTGTCGCAGCGCCAGGCGGGCAGGTAGCAGGCGCCGGCGGGGGCCCCGCAGGCGCGCGCGCCGGCCCCCAGCGTCTCTTGGTATATATATTACTTCACTAGACAGTTGTGTTACCTTCTCTCTCCGTGGTGTGGCAGTCGGTCTCGTCGCTAGCGTCGGCGCAGTCGGTGTAGTTGTCGCAGCGCCAGGCGGGCAGGTAGCAGGCGCCGGCGGGGGCCCCGCAGGCGCGCGCGCCGGCCCCCGGCGTCTCTTGGTATATATATTACTTCACTAGACAGTTGTGTTACCTTCTCTCTCCGTGGTGTGGCAGTCGGTCTCGTCGCTAGCGTCGGCGCAGTCGGTGTAGTTGTCGCAGCGCCAGGCGGGCAGGTAGCAGGCGCCGGCGGGGGCCCCGCAGGCGCGCGCGCCGGCCCCCGGCGTCTCTTGGTATATATATTACTTCACTAGACAGTTGTGTTACCTTCTCTCTCCGTGGTGTGGCAGTCGGTCTCGTCGCTAGCGTCGGCGCAGTCGGTGTAGTTGTCGCAGCGCCAGGCGGGCAGGTAGCAGGCGCCGGCGGGGGCCCCGCAGGCGCGCGCGCCGGCCCCCGGCGTCTCTTGGTATATATATTACTTCACTAGACAGTTGTGTTACCTTCTCTCTCCGTGGTGTGGCAGTCGGTCTCGTCGCTAGCGTCGGCGCAGTCGGTGTAGTTGTCGCAGCGCCAGGCGGGCAGGTAGCAGGCGCCGGCGGGGGCCCCGCAGGCGCGCGCGCCGGCCCCCGGCGTCTCTTGGTATATATATTACTTCACTAGACAGTTGTGTTACCTTCTCTCTCCGTGGTGTGGCAGTCGGTCTCGTCGCTAGCGTCGGCGCAGTCGGTGTAGTTGTCGCAGCGCCAGGCGGGCAGGTAGCAGGCGCCGGCGGGGGCCCCGCAGGCGCGCGCGCCGGCCCCCGGCGTCTCTTGGTATATATATTACTTCACTAGACAGTTGTGTTACCTTCTCTCTCCGTGGTGTGGCAGTCGGTCTCGTCGCTAGCGTCGGCGCAGTCGGTGTAGTTGTCGCAGCGCCAGGCGGGCAGGTAGCAGGCGCCGGCGGGGGCCCCGCAGGCGCGCGCGCCGGCCCCCGGCGTCTCTTGGTATATATATTACTTCACTAGACAGTTGTGTTACCTTCTCTCTCCGTGGTGTGGCAGTCGGTCTCGTCGCTAGCGTCGGCGCAGTCGGTGTAGTTGTCGCAGCGCCAGGCGGGCAGGTAGCAGGCGCCGGCGGGGGCCCCGCAGGCGCGCGCGCCGGCCCCCGGCGTCTCTTGGTATATATATTACTTCACTAGACAGTTGTGTTACCTTCTCTCTCCGTGGTGTGGCAGTCGGTCTCGTCGCTAGCGTCGGCGCAGTCGGTGTAGTTGTCGCAGCGCCAGGCGGGCAGGTAGCAGGCGCCGGCGGGGGCCCCGCAGGCGCGCGCGCCGGCCCCCGGCGTCTCTTGGTATATATATTACTTCACTAGACAGTTGTGTTACCTTCTCTCTCCGTGGTGTGGCAGTCGGTCTCGTCGCTAGCGTCGGCGCAGTCGGTGTAGTTGTCGCAGCGCCAGGCGGGCAGGTAGCAGGCGCCGGCGGGGGCCCCGCAGGCGCGCGCGCCGGCCCCCGGCGTCTCTTGGTATATATATTACTTCACTAGACAGTTGTGTTACCTTCTCTCTCCGTGGTGTGGCAGTCGGTCTCGTCGCTAGCGTCGGCGCAGTCGGTGTAGTTGTCGCAGCGCCAGGCGGGCAGGTAGCAGGCGCCGGCGGGGGCCCCGCAGGCGCGCGCGCCGGGCCCCAGCGTGGCGCACGAGGCGCGCGCGCAGCCCCGCTCGTCGCTGCTGTCCGGACACTGCACCTGTCCGTCGCAGCGCGCTGACACGTCCACGCACGTGCCGTCGTCGCATCTGTACAAATGTATCGATCAAATATGCTGTACAACGTTTTTTATTTGAAATCTCTAACTTTCATAGAATATAAAAAAAGTGTGATAAGTACTTATATTTGCAGGGCTATATTTTACTTTAAAAATATTTCGTAGATTGACAAATTCATTTTAGTAACTGATTGATTGGACAACGTGATTTCCGTATTGGATAATTATTAAACCAGTTGAAATTATCCTTGTAGTTATCATTTACCAGTAACTCAAACATTAAGTGACCTGCGTTGTACAAGCCCAGAGCTTTTGTAGAGAGTTTTGAGTTAAACCACTGAGTTATTGATCCAAGTATGTATTAATTAAAAGTTACAAGTTATAGGAAAAATGCTCATCCGCTCGTGTCCGCGGCTAAGACTTAACTAGAGATGTAGGTCGCAGCTGACCGCGGTGTCAGCTGAAATAATTTGAATTGTACGTAAACCGTACATGCTCCCGAGGGAAAAAAGTAGGATGAGCATTCATTACAGTAAAAATGAATTAAATTAGAAGTTAATACATTTAAGCACTAAAATTTAATTAAAAAGTTCTAATCCATCCAATTTCAAGTGTCCTTGTCTTCGGAATAGTATAGGTATGATTCGGTACATTCTGTCCGATTTATGTATATTTGCATTGTTTCAAATTGCTTATCTATAAATGCAGCGTTTCGTTTTATTATGTTGTTCTCTGCCTCCATAATCAGCATTTGATTTTTTATTAGTTGTAGTAAATAGTTATCGTTTGTTTGTAAATTCCTTCTGTCATCTTCGAATTTGTCGGCGAAATCCGCATCTAGGACACCGAAGAGAGTTCTTGCTAATTTTCCAACGCCGTCGTAACCTCGTTTTTGTCTTATATGTTTTGATAGTAATATAGAATTGTATTCAGACAGGTGACGTTGTTTGTGACGTAGTTGGTTGATGACGATTTCACAAGGCTCACATTCGTGCGACACTCTTTGGCATAAGGTATCAATTTGATTTATGTATCCGGTAATCTTTTCAGTCGCTTGCCAGTAAGAACTCAGATTGTAGTAGATAAGTAACGACCATTCATCGTGCATTCGTTTTATTTTTCCAGCTTCATCAAAGTATATGGAATGGTTGTCGGGTATCATAGTCACCATGAGGTTATTTGTTGTTGGCGCTGATTGTACCATTCCAGTTATTGATAGTATAGACAGTAGAACAAGCGACAGTAAGTTAGGTTTTGATGTACCCCGTCGAGTTTTTGTTTCAGATGTGGGCTGTTTCTCGTCACTATTTTCTTTAGTTTCTTCTACAATATTCTTCATTGGTAGCGGGGATAGTTTTGTAATAGGCCTCTTGAGTTGTCCCTTTTTTGTTTTTAAGGTTACCACTCGCACCAAGCCGTCTGATCCTGGATGAAGTTCCTGCACTCTTCCGAGAGCCCATTGTCCTGGAGGTAAGTTTTCGTCTTTTACGAGCACTAGGCTTCCTTCTTGTAGGTTTTGTTTAGGATGTTGCCATTTGCTTCTGACTTGTAGTTGTTGCAGATATTCATTTGACCAGCGCTTCCAGATATGTAAATTCATTTGTTCGATAAGTCTCCACCTGTTTCTTAGGTCGTACTGTGCAAAATCTTCCTCTTCTTGTGGTAGTGATAGTAGTGGACCACCGACGAGAAAGTGGCCGGGAGTTAGGTACTCCAGGTCATCGACATCTTCTGTTAAAGGGCATAGTGGACGTGAGTTCAAGCAGGCCTCTATTTGAGCTAGTAGAGTAGTAAACTGTTCAAAGGTAAGCTTCTGCTCGCCCAATACTCGATGCAGGTGATATTTCATAGGTTTAACAGCTGCTTCCCATAGTCCTCCGGCTGTGGGCCAGAGAGGGGCGTTGAAGTTCCATTGTATTTGTAAGCTGTTTATCTCATCAAAAAACTCTGACGTTTTGAAAGTTTTGTAGTGTTCAAAGTCCTCTCGCAGAAGTCTTGCGGCACCGACGAAGTTAGTCCCGTTGTCCGAGAACATCTGTTTAGGCGTTCCCCTGCGTGCGCACATCCTTTTGAAGGCAGCCAGAAAAGTCTGTGTTGTTAGGTCGGACACCAATTCTAAGTGCACGGCTTTGGTTACCATGCAAATGAATATGGCAATATAAGCTTTGCAAGTCTTCACTCCTCTTCCTTTGTTTATCTTCACATCTACATGACCCGTGAAGTCCACACCTGTGGCCGTAAAAGCTCTAGTAGGGGTCACACGTTCTTTGGGCAAAGCGGCCATTTGTTGAGTGTTACGAGTTGACTTGAAACGATGACATCTAACACATTGCAAAAGCTGTTTCTTCACAGTTCTACTACCACCGATAACCCAAAACTTTAGCCGTAAATGGGCTAAGGTGAGTCGTGCGCCTCCATGCAGTGTGTCAAGGTGTGCCTCCTGGATGATAAGCTCCGTCAATCTTCCTATGGAGGGAAGAATGATAGGATGTTTCGATTGAAGAGGTAGAGTTGAGTTTGTCAGTCGTCCTTTCACTCGCAGCAGTCCATTTTCATCGAGAAATGGAGTTAAGTTCAGTAGCTTGCTTTTGGTAGGCACTGGCTTGTTCTTCTTCAAGTACTCTATTTCCTCTCCAAAATACTCTTCTTGAACGTTACTGATTACCAGTTTAGTCGCTTTCTGTATTTCGTTTGATGTTAAATACATAACCACCTTTGTTTCGTTGCAGTCGGTTAAGTTATTTTCAGAGTTCTTATTGTTCTTTCGATTGTAGATTACACGTAAAATCCACCCAAGTACTCGAATTATACGATTATAACTACTGAATTTATTTAATAACGTTTTAATGATTTCATCATTTTTGTAGGTTGCTACGCAGCATTTCTTTCGGCGCCGTCCATCGTTTGTAGAGTAGGTCATGGTTTGTTCGTGTTTATTAGATAAACTATAAGTTTTTAGCCACTCAGGTCCTTCCCACCACAGTTTGAAGTTAAGTAGTTGAGTAGATGAGATTCCTCGAGTCGCACAGTCAGCTGAATTATCTTCTGATCTTACATACTTCCAGTGCTCTGCCGAAATGATGTTGTTTATTTGTGATACTCTGTTAGCTGCATATCTCTCCCAGCGATTAATGTCTCCTTGTAACCAGGCGAGAACGACTTTAGAATCACACCAGCAGCTGATTTGTAGTTGTTTATGGTTGAGAGTCAGTTTCACTTTTTTTATTAGTTTAGCTAGTAACAAAGCTCCACATAGTTCCATCCTAGGTAAAGTAATTTTTTTGCTTATAGGTGCGATCTTGGTTTTGACAGTAATTAGCGTAATTACATAACCACCATGCTGATTCTTTACGCGGCTGTACAGTACACACGCATAGGCTTTCTCGCTTGCGTCACAGAACCCGTGAACTTCCATATTAGTGTGTTGACCTTGAAGCCATCGTAGTATGGAAATTCCATTTATTACAGGGAGGCTCTTTCGTAGTATTTCCCATTCGACAGTAATTTCCTCCGTAATTGTGCATAAGTTCCATTCCCGTACGGGTTCATTGGGGTAAGATCTCCGTAATATCTGTAGATCTGTCTGTAGATGTCGTTGCTTCTCATTCAGCCAGATAAAACGGTACAGCTTCTCAACATCGGCAGTGAAGACATATCTATAAGTTCTCCAGTGTATCAGTAGTGTAAACATGTCTTTCTGTAAGTTAGGCCCGCAGTACATGAGATCGTTGAGGCTAGCTCTATCTTTGAACTTGTAAGAAGCGTTAAACACTACTCGTAATTTCGTTGTGGTAGGCTCAGCCCTAATCACGCCGTGATGAGGGAGGTAGATTTGTTCCTT
Organism: Eupithecia centaureata; assembly: GCA_944547425.1. Lineage (NCBI taxonomy): Eukaryota > Metazoa > Arthropoda > Insecta > Lepidoptera > Geometridae > Eupithecia > Eupithecia centaureata. The sequence continues at coordinate 2,114,376 of OX155698.1, forward strand.
GTGTTGTGATAGTACAGGTTGCATATGTCCCATAGCAATGTATTCGTCCATAAAATTCTTGTATTCGCGACTTAGCTCCTTATTTGACTGCATTTTTCGTTCAAGTTGGAGAAATTGAGCCAAAGCTTGAGATTTATAGCTATTCATGCTTGATTCGTAGTTAGGCTTCATGGGCATTTCAACAACATACTGTCCGTTGGTCAATCTAGTAGTGGTTGAGTTATAGTATTCTTCACAATACTGTTCCTCAGTAGTGGATGATGACACGTCAGTTATATCCTCAGTTTCCCAGAACCTTGTCATGTTATCTAGTTCATTGAGCGTCACGAAGCAATTGAATGTTTTTACCTTTCCGCATAAAATCCACCCAACCTTAGTTTGTTGCGCTACAGGATAGCAACTGTTCTCACTCTTTATTACGCCATTTAAAATGAGCTCTGAGTAAATATCGGCACCTAAAAGTAGGTCAATAGGGCCCGATGTGTTGAAGTGTGGGTCAGCTAGCTTAAGATTGTCTAAGTAGTTCCAATTACTAATTGAAAAAGATGCGGTAGGCAAATTACTTATAAGTTTGTTCATAATTAGAGTTTCAATATTAAAATTGTAGTCTGAATGAATAGACTTGCATTCTAAGTTAATTGCTCCTTTACAGTTACCGCCTAATGCCCCGACGCCTGATATTACGGCGCTCATCTTGCGACGCGGTAACCGCAGGCGCTGCGCTGCGCTCTCAGTGATAAGGCTAACTTGTGAACCTTGATCGAGTAGCGCCCTTAAGTTTAAGTACTGTCCATCTATCGTTTTGACTTTTAGTAGTACAGTCGTCAACAAAACTTCCTTCTCGTCGTCCACAATATTGTTAACTGTGTAAGAAGTAGAGCTCGATGATGACGATGATGACTTTGGTAAAGTTGGGTTGTTGGATTGCTCAAGATCCGCATCATGTAAAAGTGTATGATGGGCCTTACGACATACTTTACATGTTTTGCGTGAATTGCATTGTTTCTCTCCGTGATCGTATAAACAATTTTTACAAATGTGCATGTTTCGCACCGTTTCACCGCGAACCTTTGCACTCATCGCTAAAAACTCGTCACACTTCATAAGTACGTGATCAATTTTGCAAATTGGGCAGTTTCGAGCCGTTGTACATAATACTTTAGGCGAATATTGTGATTTCTTAAAGTACGATGAACCGTGACTAGTCTTTTTCCCGACTTCGCTTGTGTTGTTGGTTTGTTGGTCTGACTTTCCTGGTTTATTTGACATAGACGATTTTTGATTGTTACCCTGTAAGACTTCTAATGCCATAAATTTTGATTCTAGAAAATCCGTGAATTCTTTTAAATCTGGAAATCCTCTAGGATTCTTAACATCTTTTATGTACTCGTTGTAGGTTACGCTATCCAGTTTTTGTGCCAATAAATGTACAACAATCGGATCCCAATTGGAGATGTCTAGTCCAATGTTACTGAGACCGTTCAAGCACTCCAGCATGATATCGTGTAGTTTCCTTATGCTGGCTGCGCTCGCCTGTTGAATGGTTGGTTGGTTTAGAAGCGTATTCATGTAAGATGTAAAGAGCAGACGTTTGTTATCGTACCGATGAGTAAGGATCTCCCAGCATGATGCGTAGTTATCTGCGCTGATACCGAGATGCTGGACCAGTTTCTCCGCTTCGCCCTTCAGCTTCGACTTTAGGTGTTGCATTTTCTGGGCCTTGGATAGTACTGGGTTGTTGTGCACACTTTCCACATAAAGATCTCTAAAAGTTAACCATTGGCTGTACTTGCCGTTAAAGTCGGGTATCTCGATTTTCGGTGTAGATTTCTCGTAGTGAGCGTTATTCCAGATCTTCTGCTGCAGCTTTTTTCGCATTTCATCATAGATGTTCTCCGCAGCATCATACTTTTGCTTGTAAATCGAATCCTCATCTTGTAAAATATAGTCTAGTTGCCAGTTAGCTTTCTCGACGTACTCCCATTTAGTCTTCAGGATGTTTAGATTGTCTTCCAGTTCCCATTTTTCTTTGTTTATAGACAGAGATAAGTTTATCTTGTCCATGGTACGTTCAAAAGCTCTAAAGTTGCAGTATTGTTGTCGCAGTAAGTCTTGTTGTTTGTCATTGCTTTCAGTAGTTTCACGAAGGGGTACGTGAAACCTAATGTCGTCAAAACTAAATCTTGTCTTAACTCCGGCCGTCGATGCCGAAGGTGACGGTTCGTCGGGTTCCGCCTGAGTGTTGCTTGCAGCGGGTAACCCGCCTTTTCTCTTAAGAATGTCCTGAAGTACATCTTCATACATTTTCTTGGTAGTGTTGTACACATCATCAGTGAAGTATTGATGCTCGGTTACACCCGCCACTTCTAGTACCTGATGGTTGCGTACGAACTGTTCCCAGTTATTATTAAGCCTAGACAGACGGTCTTCTAGATAGTCCATAGAACTTTTCCTGTTAGGACTATCCTTCTTGTAGTTGATGCAAATCTGCTTCAAGTTGTTGAAGATCGCCTCCTGCCGGCTGATTACTTCGTTAACGCTCTGAGCCATTGTTGTTTGTAGAATACGTTGACCGTTGGTAGAGTAGAGTTGTATTACCGCAGGCGCTAGTTCAATTCTAAGCGAAGTTTTCGCTCGTGATTATTAAGTATAGAAGTTCTCTACTTACAATATATGCGCCTTCTCAATCCAACTGGGGCGACCCGCTTGTGGGAGACCAATTGAAACGATTCGCTATCGCTTGTAGAGACACTCACCACACTTAAATTCACTGTTTATAGTTCGAAGGACCGAAGGACCATGTACAAGCCCAGAGCTTTTGTAGAGAGTTTTGAGTTAAACCACTGAGTTATTGATCCAAGTATGTATTAATTAAAAGTTACAAGTTATAGGAAAAATGCTCATCCGCTCGTGTCCGCGGCTAAGGCTTAACTAGAGATGTAGGTCGCAGCTGACCGCGGTGTCAGCTGAAATAATTTGAATTGTACGTAAACCGTACATGCGTATCTGCGTCCAACAGACTTGATCGACTTAGCATAAGTACCGAGCTCCAGCTAATTTTCCTCGTAAGCTACTCGAACTACAGTACATTACTAGTAGTAGCAGGTAAACGTTGATTCTCAAATAAATTTAATTTAATTAATTAAAGCCTAAAAAACCCTTGTCCGAGTGCAGCAAGTATTGAGGTTGAGTTCTAAAAATATTATATGATGTGTATCGTACTTGAACTGTGTGTCCCGGCAGTCGCAGTCGGCCTCGTCGGCGCCGTCCTCGCAGTCGGCGCGTCCGTCGCAGCGCGCCGCCGCCGGCACGCAGCGCCCCGCGCCGCACTCCCAGTACCCCGCGCCGCACGTCGCGTACGCTGCAACATCCCACAACCTTATACCGTATGTTAGCGTTGACTGGAAGTGTGCATGTTTGAGGATATCCTCCGACACAAGAGTTAGTACGCTTGGGTGCAAACGACACACATAGACATAAACCTTGATTTGTGTCACCTATATTGTTTGTTGTTATTAGTTAAATTAAATTTATTATTGTCTCTTTCTACTATTGTAATGTTTAACTGTTGTATTTTGTATGTGTGTGTCTGAAGTTCAAATAAAATCTTTATCTAGCTAACGACTAAAGAAGGTATGAAATCACGCTTCTTAAAATACTTAAAATAGAGGAACTGAAATAGATTTAGACTGGGAGTAGAATAAATGAATTAACACTTAAAAAATATACTAGGTACAAATATCTTATCGCTCAGAATGATTTCTCTCAGGCGACTTGGTACAAAGCACAAGTAGAAAAGACAAATGGAGCAGAACACATAAAAACTGATTTCCAAAGAATGATAAACGAAATAGAGGGAGACCTTTTGTGGGAGGACGAGCTAAAATATATAGCAGGACAAATATGGATAGGGGTAGCGAGTGGTAAAGAAAAGTGGAAAAGATTGACAAAAAACTTTTGCCAAAATAGGCCAAACAGAACAAATTCAAATCTCTATGTTCTAGAAATAGTTTAGGCAATAGTAAATGTAAATTTTTGATCTGTATAAATGTTAGTGAAATGATCTATTCATGCGCTCAGCTTCTATCTCTCATGTGAATAATCCAATACTAACTGCAATAAGCATAGTCCTCATCCGAAGCGGTGATCAGATCATCACTGCAGTGTGGAACACCGTCGCAGACAAGCTCTGGCGGCAGACAGGGTCCCTCTGCGCAGAGGAAGCGGGGCGCGGCGCAGGGCGCGGGGGGCGCGGCGGGCTCGCACGCGCGCCCGTCCCCCGCCAGCACGCGCCCCTCCCCGCACGCGCACGTCACCGCCCCCTGACCGTCCGACGCGCATAGCTCTGCGCAGCCGCCGTTTAGCACGCCGCATGGGTCGGCCGCGCATGTCTGTATATAACAACAACAAAGTGTTAAAAAATATATGTTACTAGTAGGTTGTTTCTAAGCGTTTTTATCCCATGAGGACGGGTTTATGGCATGAAAGTACCCTATGTTACATTCTAGGGTTACCTCTAGGTGCGGTGTGACCGCCACCAGCGCCATGGGGCGGTGCGTGGCGGTGCGCAGCCGCACGGGCGCGGCGCCCGCGTCTAGCGCGAACACGCCGCGCGTCACCCACTCGCTCCAGTACACGCAGTTACCTCTAGGTGCGGTGTGACCGCCACCAGCGCCATGGGGCGGTGCGTGGCGGTGCGCAGCCGCACGGGCGCGGCGCCCGCGTCTAGCGCGAACACGCCGCGCGTCACCCACTCGCTCCAGTACACGCAGTTACCTCTAGGTGCGGTGTGACCGCCACCAGCGCCATGGGGCGGTGCGTGGCGGTGCGCAGCCGCACGGGCGCGGCGCCCGCGTCTAGCGCGAACACGCCGCGCGTCACCCACTCGCTCCAGTACACGCAGTTACCTCTAGGTGCGGTGTGACCGCCACCAGCGCCATGGGGCGGTGCGTGGCGGTGCGCAGCCGCACGGGCGCGGCGCCCGCGTCTAGCGCGAACACGCCGCGCGTCACCCACTCGCTCCAGTACACGCAGTTACCTCTAGGTGCGGTGTGACCGCCACCAGCGCCATGGGGCGGTGCGTGGCGGTGCGCAGCCGCACGGGCGCGGCGCCCGCGTCTAGCGCGAACACGCCGCGCGTCACCCACTCGCTCCAGTACACGCAGTTACCTCTAGGTGCGGTGTGACCGCCACCAGCGCCATGGGGCGGTGCGTGGCGGTGCGCAGCCGCACGGGCGCGGCGCCCGCGTCTAGCGCGAACACGCCGCGCGTCACCCACTCGCTCCAGTACACGCAGTTACCTCTAGGTGCGGTGTGACCGCCACCAGCGCCATGGGGCGGTGCGTGGCGGTGCGCAGCCGCACGGGCGCGGCGCCCGCGTCTAGCGCGAACACGCCGCGCGTCACCCACTCGCTCCAGTACACGCAGTTACCTCTAGGTGCGGTGTGACCGCCACCAGCGCCATGGGGCGGTGCGTGGCGGTGCGCAGCCGCACGGGCGCGGCGCCCGCGTCTAGCGCGAACACGCCGCGCGTCACCCACTCGCTCCAGTACACGCAGTTACCTCTAGGTGCGGTGTGACCGCCACCAGCGCCATGGGGCGGTGCGTGGCGGTGCGCAGCCGCACGGGCGCGGCGCCCGCGTCTAGCGCGAACACGCCGCGCGTCACCCACTCGCTCCAGTACACGCGCCCCTGCCCCGCCGCCACGCCGAACGGGTGCTCCGCGTTACTGCCGCTCACTATCTACAATACATTCATTTCATTATAAAACATTTTTTAATACAGTTTATTTCATAGTAACGATGACAATAGTAAATAGTGGGTACCCAGGTAAGAGCCTTGCGCTACCCCGAATGTTTGCAGAAGATAAATTAAGTTATTCGGAATAAGATCCATACAGAAGTTATGGTTACCTTCGTGAACAGTTAATTTCAAATACAAAATTAGGAGCCTCGCTGTACGACAAATAACACAAAAGATAGAAAATAAAAATATAAAATGCGATTCTGTCGAAAGCTTTACACAAATCCATTTTTAGCAGATACATTTTTTTTTCTTCTTCTTGGCTCGCTAATCTTAGCATTTGCCATATTCATAATTTAAAAAAAAAACTTTGGGAAACTAAATTATGTACAAAGCCAGCACTTCGTGACGAAACATGAACAGGATCAGGAGAGTTAGGAAGATACATTTATGTATGTGTACCTCTCTGTGCGTTCCGTCATATCTGGCGCGTTCTATCTTGTCGAGCCGAGCGTCGGCCCAGTAGAGCCAGCGCGCGCCTCGCTCCAGCGCGAGTCCGTTCGGCATGAGGATGTCCGTGGTGATCACTCGCTCCGGCTGCTCGCCCGATGTGAATGCGCGCTCGATGGCTGGACGAGACTCGTTCCAGTTGCTCCAGTACACGCGTCTGAAGAAACAAAGAGTATTCTATACGTCAAACCCTCTTCGTTCGTGAAGAAGAGCAAGAAGTGAATGAGGAGGTGGATTAAAGAAAAGTCTGGGAAATAAGGCAAAGAGTAAATAAAAAAGCTAGGGACTTAGATAATGAAGGGCCCGGTGAAAGAACTAAGGTAAAGCTTAACAAAATCTTTACAATTAGGGTGTCCTTCCTACAGGAAAAAATCAAATAAAGAGCTTCTAAAAATGCCGTCAAAGTAAATAAAAATAAATTGCATTTTATGTACATATGTACTAGTATCATTTGACTAGAAGAAGCGTGAAAAACCAGGCGATATGCTGAAAGACCAAGCGGAGAAGAAAGCTGATGGTAAAGTGAAGTCCATACTCATCGCAGTAGTCGATATCGATGCCCCTGGGCCGGTCCCCGGGCTGCAGCGGCACGACGCGCAGCACGCGGGGCTCGCCCCCCTCCCCCCCGGCCCCCCCCAGCGAGGCGCGCATCACGCCCAGCGCGCTGCTGCACGTCCAGTACAGCGCGCGGTTCACCGGGTCCACCACCATGCCTTCCACTGCGCCCACCTCTGGAATACAATACAATACAATACAATACAATTCTTTATTCATAACACCAAGTTACAAGTCAACAACATAATTTATAGTATATTTATCTAAATAAATATATATTTAAATAATTGTATATGTTAATTAATTGAAAATTTATACATTAAATAATAGGTAGATCGTAGAACTCGTCTACAGAGTAAAACGTACTCTCCAAGAGCCATTTTCTTAATCTTTTTTTAAATATCATGATGGAAGTTGCATCTTTTTTAATAGTGTCCGGCAGCCTGTTGTAGACCGAGGGACCCATTATATACACGGACCTCTCCGACTTGCGCAGCTTGTGCGCGGGCGTGACGAGGACGTGCGCGAGCCTGTTACTGCGCAGAGCGCGGCCGGGGTTCACACCTCTCCTCTGGAACCCAGCGATGTTGATATGGGTGAAAAGGGCTACTTGATATATTAGTTCACAGGGGAGAGGCATGATATTCAACTCTTTGAACAGGTCTCGGCACGACACATCGTCATCCACGCCGACGATCGCGCGCACAGCCCTCTTTTGCATTACGAAAGCTCGCTCTACATCCGCGGCTCGCGCCCACAGCTCCACCCCATAGGTAAGTATGCTGTGGACGGTCGCAAAGTAGCACGACAGTACTACGCTACGAGACGCGGTGTTAGCGAGCCGTCGCAGTGCAAAACAGGTGCGACCTAACTTAGAGCAGAGCTCCTCTATGTGTGCCTCCCAAGTGAGTCCACTGTCGATGTAGAACCCTAATAGTTTTGTAGACTCTACCATCTGCAATGTAGTGTTCCCGGCAATCACAGTACAGGGTGGCGATGTTTTGCCGTTGAGGCGAAAGGTCATGAAGCAGGTCTTTTCTCTATTAAGGGCTAAACCGTTTGCTCTAAACCAATGTTCGAGCCTTCGAACTACATTGTTCATCCTAAGCTCTAGTTCGAGTGTTGACGGCGCAGTCACAACCGCCGCCACGTCATCGGCGTACATGTAGACTTGCGCGTCGCGCACGGACTCGGGTAGGTCGTTGAGCAGTAGGCTGAACAATGTGTTCGAGAGGCAGGAACCCTGCGGTACCCCCATAGAGTTCTCCAGCTCTACTGACCGTAAACGCCCTTGATCGCCAACCACTGTTTGCGTACGGTGCGACATGAAGGAGGTCAGCAGGGACAGTGCCGGGCCGCGTATGCCATAGAATTGGAGTTTGTTGGCTATCAGTGTGTGGTCGGCAGTATCGAAGGCGCGCGAGAGGTCACAGCACAGCAAGGCGACGTGCTGGCCCGCCTCGCGCGCGCTCAGCACGCTCCACAGCACTTCTCGCACCAGGTCTGTCGTCGCGCGCCCGGCCCTGTATGCGTACTGTCTGTCAGACATTATGTTTCCCTCTTCTATAAAGGATAGGAGTCTTTTGTTGAGTCCCACCTCAAATATCTTGCTAATCGCAGGTACTAAAGATATAGGTCGGTAGGACTTCATTTCCGACTTCCTACCTTTACCTTTATACAAAGGAGATATTTTTACTCGTTTGAGGGTTAACGGATACACCCCCTCGCGGATACAACAATTGAAAAGGTAGGAAAGAACGCGGTCGAGCGACCTAGCGACGGTACGGAGCAGGTTCGACGATATTCCGTATAAGTCCGTACTATTTTTCGGAGCTATGTGTAGCATCACTATTTTTCCGATCTCATCCGCGGTGAAGAATGTAAGTCGCAGCGAGGTGTCGCGTGGTGTTGAGTGCGCGCTCAGAGTCGCACCGGCGCCCGTGAGGTCGGCCGCCTAAGTAATACAACACCACTATTGAACAAGCGATTCGCAGTCGGTGTAGTTTAGGTAGGAAGGTTTTTTCTATACCAAGGGTAATAATAATAACTAGATGCTTGAGCCTAGCTTCGGTGCTTCACTGTTTTTACAGTATAATAGTTTTATAATAGTACTAGCGACCCGCCCCGGCTTCGCACGGTTTTATTATACGTATAAACCTTCCTCTTGAATCACTCTATCTATTAAAAAAACCGCATCAAAATCCGTTGCGTAGTTTTAAAGATTTAAGCATTTAAAGGGATATAAGGACATAGGGACAGAGAAAGTGGCTTTATTTTTATGTAGTGATCATATTTTCTATTGTAAAATATATATTTTTTAACGACAGCATTACTATTTTTTATTTTATTATTTTCATGTACAATCTTATTACATATTTCTCTTTATTTATTTTCATTCTCGTTAAAAGATACTTATTTTACAAAGAGATTTATCTAGCCCCATGCTAAACAGAGCTTTTGTTAAGGGTACTAGATAAATGATATAAAATAAACAATACATTACACCTATACAGGGTGTTAGTGTGAACACCGTTGTCCTTGAAACCAGAGGTTCAGCATCATGAGTAGAATCCAAAACGGATGAAAAAAAATGATTCTATTTTTTACTCATTTTTTAAAGAAAATTTTTATAAACACTAAACGTTTGCTCACAAACACGTGACACAAGTACTTCGACCAGGCGACACGTGGCATGTGCACCTCAGTGTCGGATCACCTTCTGTGCGAATATCCCGTCTTTTGAAGGGCACAAGTAATGAAGTTACGATCCAAGTAAGGCGCGGGTATAAGTACTTGCGTAGGTAGGTACTTAAAGTATGTAGAGTGACTATGGCATCGTGTACGATAGCGAAGACATGAAATATCAAAATCTTGCAATACTAAAATAGGTGTTAAGCTTTTCTCATCGGTTTTGGATTCTACTCATGATGCTGAACCTCTGGTTTCAAGGACAACGGTGTTCACACTAACACCCTGTATAATATATCTATAAATATTACTGACGGTATACAGGGTGTTAGTGTGAACTGTCTTATCCTTGAAACCAGAGGATGAGCTTGGGTGGGGGTTGTTTTTGTAGGGTGACCATGACATCGCGTACAATATAGAAGACATGAAATATCAAAATCCTGCGAAGCTAAAATTAGGCTTTTCTCATCGGTTAATTAAATTAAGCTTTTCTCATCGGTTTTGGACTATACTCTTGATACTGAACCTCTAGTTTCAAGGATAAGACTGTTCACACTAACACCTGTATAGATATAGTATATATTTAGAGATATACAGATACTGACGGTCGAGGAAGGTGCGGTGTCCCGTGCCATTGAAGTGTACCACGTTGATGGCGCCGCGCTGGATGTCGGAGTAGAACAGACGGGACGTTTTGTACTCGTACGCCAGCGCTATGGCGTTACGCATCAGCTCCCTGGGACAATAGACCTTATTACTATGGGATAGAGTTCATATGATAATAGTTAGGGTACGAAGGTTGAGGTATTTAAGATTAAAGCGAAGGGTAAATCAATTATGACTTTATATTTTTATATTATTTTGATAATTATGTACCTATACTTTAAAATTTAACTTGTCTAAGTGTTTATTTTCTAAGCCTAAACAATTAAAGATTTGATTTACTCTATTTACTTACTTGGCATATAAGAGAGAAAAGAATAATACATTATGTAAATTTCAGACATTTAATTCATGTTGTGCCTAGGAGCAGTCAGAGTTTTCAACTTTAGTTTTTGATATAACTTTTAAAACTATCATGATTTTAACACTAAAGTCATTGAATACGGGATATATGATTTGTCGAAAAACTCCAAAGAAAACAAATAATGGTAAATATCCCGTATTCAATGACTTTATGTTTTTGGTTGCTGTAGGAATAAATGATTTCTGTTCTATTGTACGTACTTGTCCTGTATGGGCGGGAAGGGTGAGTTGAGGTTGTCATCATCATCCAGATGCAGACTGTCGATGCGCGTCACCGCAGAGTACATCAGAAAGGACGTGTACGCTGTAACACACAACACATTACTCAGCACTCTTCTATGATAAAGATAGTGTATATCGACACACACAACTCAGCACTGTCCTATCTATATACGGTGTCCCACAGCCATGCCACATGGAGGGAAAGTACTTTAAGTATTAAAGATATAAAATTATAGTGAAAGAAAACTTCATTTTGATTAAAAAAAATTAAACGATACTTTCAAAAAATTTTAAATCATCGTCTGTCAGAATTGTAAATAAAATTTTATCTAGTTTAAAACACCTCATTTAACGATACCGATCAAAAGGCCCAATCAATATACAAGCCGTTTAACGAAAAACCTAAATCGAAGTTTCTATATCTTATGCAAGTGATATAAGAGTTGGTTCTGCACGAAAACAAATCAGCCACATCGGATTTCATCTTCCGAATAGGACCCTGTAGCCAAACACACTAACACATTCAACCTGGATTCAATAGCGCTAAGCTCAGTAGTAAACTCACGGATGCAGGCGCTGTGTCATGAAAATAACATTAGTGCCAAAACACAAAATTTATCAGAAAATTAAGATTTCCCTAACATGTTATTCAAATACACACTCACATATTCAACCCGCACTCTATAACACTAAGCTTAGTTGTCCCTCACGGGTGCAGTCGCTGTCTTATGAAAATAATATACGAGCAAAAATACAAAAAAAATATTAGAAATATCCGTTTAGGACCCTTTAGTCAAACACACTAACACATTCAACCCGCACTCTATAACGCTAAGCTTAGTAGTCTCACGTGTGCAGGTGCTGTCGTGCGGCGCCGGCGCGCCGTGCGGGCACACGCAGCGCGGCGCGCCGTTGAAGAGGCACAGCGCGGAGCAGCGGCCCGGCGAGCACGTGTTCCACGGCCCGCCGCGCAAAGGCACGCGCTGCGCAGACCGAGACCAGATCTGCACAAACAAACATACATCTATACACAAATACTACTAATGAGTGCTTGAGTTTTGACAAATGAATGGAGTGATGCTTTGATGAATGAAATGATTGATTTGTTAATTTTATTTTAAACTGTATTAATTATCATTAGGGCGCTGTGGCGCTCATTAGGGGAGGCCTTTGTCCAGCAGCGGACTAATATAGGCTGAAGATGATAAAAATCTTATTTATTTTTTTAAATGTTTCCTCATTTGTGGAGAAAATAAATAAACATTATTATTATTAAGTATTGAATTTCTAGATGCTTATTTTTTTTTTCTATACATAGTAAGTTGTGTAATTAGTGGTAATAAATGGAAAAAAATAATAAAATTAAAAAAAAAAACATAGTCTAGCGACGACACTAGCCCGTAGCTATGTCGTACCATGATATCCTTGAGGCTGTCTCCCAGGTTGTCTCGCAGCACGGTGTGCGCTGTCAGGTTGGACAGCGGCGCTGACATCACGCTGCCGCGGTTGAAACTCCTGCGAAAACAACATACCCTTAGAAACAGTAAACTTATTAACTGTAGGTTAAAGAATATCAGAGGCAAGAAGTAATGGAGTAAGACCATGACAGCTGATGACGACTGGAGACGGGTAATTGCGATATCATCGCGATCAGCGTAACCGATCCAAGCGTGACAGTACTGCACCGCCCACAGAGATGTACATCTCTGTGACAAGTACAAGACTAGTTCCGCCGGAGTACTGCACGCGCCACGCCGAGCCACCAGAGATGTAGTACAGGACTAGTTAGAGTGTAGATAGTTACGTGTCGAGCCAGTAGAGCGTTCTGTTGTGGAGGGCGAGCGCTTGCGGGTGCGGGGGCTGGGCCAGCAGCGCGTGTCCGCCGCCGGAGTACTGCACGCGCCACACCGAGCCACCAGAGATGTAGTACAGGACTAGTTAGAGTGTAGATAGTTACGTGTCGAGCCAGTAGAGCGTTCTGTTGTGGAGGGCGAGCGCTTGCGGGTGCGGGGGCTGGGACAGCAGCGCGTGTCCGCCGCCGGAGTACTGCACGCGCCACACCGAGCCACCAGAGATGTAGTACAGGACTAGTTAGAGTGTAGATAGTTACGTGTCGAGCCAGTAGAGCGTTCTGTTGTGGAGGGCGAGCGCTTGCGGGTGCGGGGGCTGGGCCAGCAGCGCGTGTCCGCCGCCGGAGTACTGCACGCGCCACACCGAGCCCCCAGAGATGTAGTACACGTATTGTTCCTATGGACAGACAGACAAATAAGACACACTTTCACATTCAAGTATGTCGGCCAACTATAATGTCATCGATAAGATGGTCACGGCGACAGGTGGCCACATCGGCCAAGCTCCGCTTAGCTTGAGGCTAGATGATGCTGTGTGGATTGTCCAGCATTATTCATTGACATGCGGTGTCTCTTACCTGCGTATCGAGAGCGATGTCAACCACCGTGCTAGAGACGTTCACAACAAGCGCTCGCTGCGAGCCGTCGAGCCTCGCTCGCTGGAGCAGCCCGCCGCCGGCCGCGAAGAGCCAGCCGCGCGCCGCGTCCACGGCGAGGCTCGTCACGGAGACAGGGTCGGTATCTAGTAACACGTAGCGGTGCCGGCCGTCCAGGCGGGCCGCCTCCAGCACGCGCCGCCGCGGGTCAGACCAGAACATGTTGCCGCCCACCCAGTCGATCGCCAGCCCTACACATAACGAAGAAGAATATAAAGACCGTGATAAGACCTGTCTTACTGTATGGATCTGAATGTTGGGCAACGAAAGGGAAGAATGAACGAACTGTGCATGCAGCAGAAATGCGAATGTTGAGATGGATGTGTGGAGTGACAAGGATGGATAAGATAAGGAACGAGTACATCAGAGGAAGTTTGAAAGTAGGGCCAGTGACGGAAAAGATGAGGAGTAATAGGCTAGCGTGGTATGGGCATGTTATGCGGAGAGAGGAAGGTCATGTAACGAAAAGAGTGATTGATTTGAATGTAGAGGGATATAAGGGGAGAGGAAGACCGAAGAAAAGATGGATGGATTGTGTGAAAGAGGATATGCTTAAGAAAGGTGTAAATACGGAGATGACGAATAACAGAGCAGAATGGAAGAAGAATACATGTTGTGCCGACCCCACTTAGCGTGGGATAAGATCAGGAAGAAGAAGAAGAAGAAATAGTGTAGTTGAGTGTGTAGTACCTGCGAGCCAGTCGGAGGGCTGTGCGTCGATGGGCGCGTCTTGCGCGACGAGTCGCCGCCGGCCCGTGCCGTCGCGCGCCACGCGCCAGATAGAACCCGCTTCGCTGTCCACCCAGTACAGCCATGACTCCTCTGCAACACACACATTGTACAATCATTATCAACCTGTATTAGTCCACAACAGGACATAGGCCTCCCCTAATGAGCAAGCGCAGCGCATAGCGCCCTGTCATCATAAAAATTTGAACTACAAGGTAACTACTTATGCATTACAGTTATTTATTATTTAGTAAAGATGCTTTGTTATTTGTTTGTTATGTTTTGTTAAGAACATCTTTAAACTGATTTACACTTCAGCGATGAGTGCTCTTACCTGCATAGTAGTCAATAGCAGCGGCCTGCGCTAGCTGCGGCACGGGCGGCAGCAGCGGCGGCCCCGCGTCCGCTGCGGAGGGAGCGAGCGGCCCCGCGTCCCCCCCGGCCCCCGCAGAGGCAGGGGGCACCAGCGCGCGCAGCTCCCAGCTCATCGAGTACACCACCAGCTCGTCCATCGCTGCAAATACACACGTTACTCACTTTACGATTCGGCTTTCGGCTGCACTAAGTAGCGAGCACAAGAATCTCAGAGTAACAGCAAATAGTTGCGTTGGGAGAATTCAAAGCAGTATATATCATTGATGAAAATGTTAAAGAGAATAGGACCCAGATGTGAACCCCGAGGCACCCCAGAACTGGATCAGAAGAATAAGAGTTTTTGATGACATTTGACTTTGTTTAGCATGTACAACTTCACCGACTAAGCTGGCTCAGCGGAAAAATAGAATAAAAAAGAAGGCTTGTGTGATGAACTTTATCGAAATTAAAAATGAATCACATGCTCTCACCATATGTTTGTGTTGTGTTGTATGTTTCTATTTATTTTATTTATTTATATGTTAAAATGTACGGAACAGCGTTGGTCGTACGTAACTACAACCTGCTTGTGCTGAGACAGGGACCGTTTTGTGATTCAATCAAATTGTTGGTTTAATCCTTGTTTTTCTTTCATGTTATCTTTCATGTGCTTGAGTGCCAATAAAGTTTTTTATTTAACTACTCAGCCCAGTTGTACATACGGATACAGGAGGCGCCTTGCTTGGTGTGTCCGGCTGCGCAGGCGCACTGCGAGTCGGAGGCGGACACGGGCAGGCACAGCTGCGGGCAGGGCGTGCGGCGCAGCGCGCAGGCGCCCACGCCGGCCGGCTGGCGCGACGCCTCGAACACCAGCAGGGAGATCACGTTATACATACGGATACAGGAGGCGCCTTGCTTGGTGTGTCCGGCTGCGCAGGCGCACTGCGAGTCGGAGGCGGACACGGGCAGGCACAGCTGCGGGCAGGGCGTGCGGCGCAGCGCGCAGGCGCCCACGCCGGCCGGCTGGCGCGACGCCTCGAACACCAGCAGGGAGATCACGTTATACATACGGATACAGGAGGCGCCTTGCTTGGTGTGTCCGGCTGCGCAGGCGCACTGCGAGTCGGAGGCGGACACGGGCAGGCACAGCTGCGGGCAGGGCGTGCGGCGCAGCGCGCAGGCGCCCACGCCGGCCGGCTGGCGCGACGCCTCGAACACCAGCAGGGAGATCACGTTATACATACGGATACAGGAGGCGCCTTGCTTGGTGTGTCCGGCTGCGCAGGCGCACTGCGAGTCGGAGGCGGACACGGGCAGGCACAGCTGCGGGCAGGGCGTGCGGCGCAGCGCGCAGGCGCTTACGCCGGCCGGCTGGCGCGACGCCTCGAACACCAGCAGGGAGATCACGCCCTCTGGAACAGAAAATGTGGAAGTGCTTGATCATGTTAACGCGCAGAAACGATATATCAAAAATACAGCATACTATGCAAGTGTTCACGTACTAAACGCAGGTGCGGCGAAAGTAGCGCGCCAACTAGCGATTAGCGCGCGCGGCGCGCTCGCGTCTTTATCAAACGCGTGAGACGTTTGTGTGTGTTCACGTCGAACAAGCGGCGGAGCGCGCGATTCACTCGCGACGCCTGGTAAGTTCAACCAGTTTGAACTTGTCGCTAGAAACTTATACGCGCAAACACCTGGCTCCAATGTGAATATGAGTTCGCCACGTCCCCGCGCCCGCGCGTTCCAACGTGAACGAGCACTTAGTGACGTCGTAGTGGCATTTATCTTATCGCCACTGTTTCCCTACAGGCACAGGCTGTAAGCACGTACCCGTGTTGTTCCGGTACAGCTCGCCGCAGTGCTCGGCGTCGGCGCACACCCGCAGCGTGGCGTCCCCGCCGTCCGCCCAGAACACGCGGCCCTGGTACACCTCCAGCGCCGTGGGCTGCGCAGACGCATCCGTCTTCAGCTGGAATACAACACGAGAACAAGTCAGACTTAGTCAGCCGAGAACTAGATAAGCGGCGGAACTAACCCCCGTATTCAAGAACAATACTTATGTAAGGTAGCAAGCAACACTGTGCTAAGGAAGGCATTTCTCACAGGGTTCGTCATGGTAGAGACCTCACAGTTTTGTTCTTGAATACGGGGGTTGATATAGAACAGCTTCTGTGCCTTTATAAAATAGTACATCCTTACTAATATTATAAACGCGGAAGTTTGTTCGTCTTCGGCTACGGCTTCTTGCTGTTAATGATGAAGTAAAGAAGCAAACAAGAAGAACACGAACTGCTGTACTACTGTGTTGGTTTGGTTCTTACCGTGGTAGTCTTCAAGGTCCGTAGGTCCAGGAACTGCATGGTCCTGGAGTGCGCGTTGACCCAGTACAGCCGCTCGGCGCCCGGGTCCACCACCAGGCTGCAGACGCCCCCCAGCGCCGAGGACCTCGCCTCCAGCAGCACGCGCCGCGCGCTGCCGTCCCCACGCGCTGTCTCCAGCCGCTCACCACTCGCGAGGGACTGCGCCCAGTATATTTGGCCTCTGTATGGGAGAAAATGCACTAAAATCACTACAGAGTATAAAATAAAGTCGCTTTCTCTGTCTCTATGTCCCTTTGTATGCTTAAATCTTTAAAACCACGCAACGGATTTTGATGTGTTTTTTTAATAGATAGAATGATTCAAGAGGAAGATCAACCTATATTAGTCCACAACTGGACAAAGGCCTCCCCTAAAGAGCGCCAAAGAGCCCTGTCTTCAACATACTATATGCATACAAAGAATACAGAATCAATCACATCCAGAAGAAGGCTTTTTAACTATTTCCAGAACAACTAAACAGAAAAATAAACAATGTCATTACTTGGTAGGGTCTACAGCCAGCGCGGTGACATTGTCCATGGTGGGGTTCAGCAGATAGGTGGTGTGTCGGCCCTGCAGGTCGCTGACCGCGAGCGCGGGCGGCGCCGCGTAGTACAGCAGCCCCGCCGCCCAGTCCAGCGCCAGCGCGCGGCCGCCCCCCTCCGCACCACCGCCGGCGACCACGCGTGCGCCCAAGGAGCCCACGCCCACGCCCACGTCGCACGCCTTTATCTCGCCCGTCTGGAACCAAATCTCTCTTAGTGATATCCTTCCGACTGCACCAGTTGACATGGCGCAGCCGGTGGGATACAAGTATGTATTCATCCGCACGCGTTCATAATCGAACTAGTATTCGCACGCGTTGTGTCAATGGAATCGTCTTAAGGCTATTTCTATCTCATGGGAACTGAGTTATGGGATGAAAAGTAGACTATGTGTTATTTCAGGGCTGGAATTAGGGTCTATTAAAAAATTCATCGGATTCGTTCAGTAGATTTTGCATAAAAGAGGAACATTCATCTAACAATATTGACTTAAACTAGTAAGATACCACCGTTTCATACTGTGGGATTAGAAATTTACTTTTACAAGGGTACATGCCATTTTTGCGGAGAACGAACCTTAAAAACGTGACTTAAAATATTAATTTTCGTCAGTAGGCTTACAAGCATACCTCTCGGTCGGCCCAATACAAGGCGTGCTGGCTGGCGGCGGCGTGCAGCGCGTGCGGCGCGGTCACGTGCGCCAGGGACACGGCCGGAGCCGCGGGCGCGTACACGTCGTCCACGTCCACGAACGATATCTCTCCCACGCGCCCGATCACCAGCGCCTTCTCGTGCGCTGAAATCATACACATACAATATTACAGAGAAAGGGTTATGTGAGTTTGGGGTTATGTGTTTGGACTCCAAACTGCCCTTTTGAGAATGGTATTTGGTAGGTGGTCAAGGAAAGTCGCTGGGTAAAAATGGTTGGAATAGTTTGAATCCTCGACGTTAGCGGTCGATCGCGGACTGAATATATTTCATTACAAGCGCAGCTGAAATGCATATTTGCTGCGTGGTCGGCTTACCCGAAAAACAAGAGTTAAAAACAAATTTAAAACCACCTAACTTGGCATGGCGCATGCTTGATACCCTTAAGTTGATTTTAAACCTATTCATATGTACTACAGCATGTAGCAATAAAGAATCTTGAATCTTAAAAAGAGGTAGCTAGCTGCCAGTTTTGCATCATTTTACCCCATCCTGTATAATTGTGTTATACGTACGTTCGCAGGTCCGGTTGTCTTTCTTCAGGCGCATGAGATGCGGGCAGGCGCACTGGCGCAGCCCCGGCCCGTCGATGAGGCACAGGTGCGAGCAGCCGCCGCCGGCAGCACACGGGTTAACGTCGGCGGGCGGCTGCCGGCTCGGGTGAATCACCTGTCAACATGTAGCGTGTTAAGTAGAAACGAGGAATCAGAAACGAATTATTTTCTTTCTTTAGACTTCCTAATAGAACTTAGAAATTTTATTTTGTAATCTATAAATAATTATCAAAATAATATTAGAAATATATAAGGTGTTGATTAATTTTATCTTTACGTAATTTTTTTTTTTGAAATTGTTAAAGATATGGGAAATAAGCCATTAGCTCGTTTATGTATAACTTTTGTGTCTAATTAGTACCTACATGTTTATTTTATAAAAAACCACAAACTATTGTCGGTGTGGAACTGGACGACATGTGGCCAAGCATAAACGTCATTGAGGTAATAATTTAGGGCGTTAAACGCCTTTTTGACAATGATTTGTTGGATCAAACAGAGTGTCCGTGTGTTTTCGCCTCTTGTCGGTCCAGTTCAGGTGTGCCTCCAGCGCTGTAGGTCTCACCTTGAGGTCGAAGGGCTGCGTGAGCGTCCGCTGCACCACGACGACGTCGGAGCCGTTCCACTTGTTGGCGCGCACCACGCCGTTGGTGCGCCAGTCGGTCCAGTACAGGTGGGACTCGAACACTGTCAGTGCGAACGGGTGGCGTAAAGCGCTGTGGTCTCGGAGCACCTACGAACACGGGAGAGAGGTAATAAAAAAGGATGGTTAGAAAACTAAGTTAGAGAGATTTTTCAGCACACAAAGAGTATTCCGGAACACACTTAGTGTAGTGAATCCCTATTACTAAGCGTTCACTTTCTGTCTGTCTCTCCGTCTATCAGAGGATCTCTGAAAAGGGTTGTGGTTAGCTCGGGGTTGTGTGGTAGGTGTAACTGGTTGAACCCCGAACTGCCCTTTGTTAGTGGTATGGTAGGTGGTCAAGGAAAGTCACTGGTATGGTTTGGTACGGACTATATTCACTTGACACACAATGTTATATAATTATATAAACTATTGTAGTTAAGTTATGGTTTTAATGGTTGAAATGGTATTGAACCCGCGACGATGGCGGTCGATCGCGAACTGAGTATATTTGGGTAATCGCGAGCAAATACGCATTCAAATGCAAGCGCAGCTAAAATGCATATTTGCTGCGTGGTCGGTTTACCCGAACATACTCCCGACGACAAGATGAGGATGCTGTGGTTTGGTGAGTGATGGTGATACATAATACCTACATCTTATAAAACATATAATATTTAAAAGTTAACTAAGTGGTATGGTATAAAGGCAAAATATAAAAGCACATTGGTTCTTAATCTAATAAATCTTACAAAACATAGAATATATTTAACTAAGAGGTATGGTAATAACAAATTATTATATTATTATAACTGTTAATAAACAAGATTAAAATATTGTCTCTTCCTCAAAACCGTTATTATCTAAGCCCCTGTCCGTTCTACCCCGTGTAACCGCTCTGTCCGGCCAACGATTGGTATAACTATTGAGCTGAAAACCGATTTCACTTCTCTTATTTTGGCGATTAGCACTGAACACTGGGTACTTATTTAGCTCACTAGCACTAATCACTTCTACTGGTGGTGGTGGTGGTGCACTGGTGGGCCTCGGCGGCGCGGAAGTTTCTGCATACTCCTGTTGACGGTGACTTCCGCGTCGACGCCGAGGTCTGGAAGGCGGCGAGGTCGCCGACTCGGCGTCCTGCGGTCGGCGACTCTCGCCGCGCCGCTCCGCAGCAGGTACCCGCCGGCAGCAACGTCCGCTCCTCCACATCCACGCTATCAAGGCGCCCACTATACCCGCTAATATGATGTAGCTAATGGCATAGTGGTGGATGTCATGGTATGATATTTCCTCGATTTCTGTGTTACTATTCTTTAGTTTATTGATGGACTCTCCTAAACTCGTGAAGGATGAGTTTAGGCTCCCTCTTTCATTCGTATTGTAGTCAGGTATTTTTATGTTGACTATGGTTGATCTTAATCTTGACATAATGATGCCATATATGGCGCTCATTAGGAGAGGCCTATGTCCAGCATTGGACTATTATAGGCTGGTGATGATGATGATGGTTGATCTGGTCTAGTTCCGGAATGTAGATATCAGATGTTATGTTGACTTGATTCGATTGGTGACGAATGGTGTATAATGTAAAATCATTGCCTTTGAGTATACACTCCTGGCTGGTCGCAATGACTCCACTTCCACTCAGCTGGCGTACAAAAACTTGATCATTACATATTATTTTTATTGTGTATGCGTTACAACAAAAGAAAAAATGCTGAGACGACGAACGGAGCGTGACCCAGTTGTTTACACAATGTGACCTTTCTATATTACATTTGTTGGTTTCTTTATTTGTTGTACAGAAATTATCATCACTGTCTAACTTGCTTATAGGTTTGCGCTGGGGACATAAATATGCCAGTCCATGGTGTATGCATTCCATAAGTTCATCATTGGTTACAGTGAAGTAGCAATCTCTTTTTAGGTTGACTGCTACATATTCAGAGATTGGTGATATTTTTACCATCTTGGTATTTATTTGGTGAGGTACAGATAATAATTTATAGAGTTGGTAGCTTTCTCTGGCTATGAGCGGGAATGTGACTTCTATGATGACGTATGCTTTAGTAGCCCTGGCCTTGACCTTAAGAAGCCTGTAGATGTATTGGAAATCGGTATCGATATTTTTTATTGGTAAAGTGAGATCAGTAGGCATTTGACCGCTTATGGTTTGAAGCTCACTTTTTAGTTGTGTTGGTGTGAGTAAGCTCATACTTATTTGACCATGGTAAATGTCTGTGATTGTGTCGATAAGCGTTTCTTGTAATCTTCGTAAGCTTTGTAGTAAGTTATTACCAGCCATCGCAGTAAGAGTAAACTCTTGAATGTAAGAAACGTTTTGAAGTTCTCGTTGAAGAATGCTGGTGTTTTCTTGGAAATCATTAAGTTTTTTATTTATTAACTTGTGTTGTTTATCGACTGTCAGCTCCATTTTCTTCATGAGATTGAATTCCGCTTCAATAACAGAGGTTTGGTTTCTCCACAAGCTAGATAAATGTTTCTCGTTATTTCGTAAGGTTGTAATGTCCTTGGCATACTGGTCTGCGAACCGAGAATCTAGTACTCCAAACAGTTCATTAGCTAGATACCCGACACCGTCGATGAGACCGCGGCGGCGCCGGCGGCGTCTAGCGTGGACGTTATAATGCTGATTTAGCAAAAGGTCGTTGTAGTAATTTAGTTCCTTGAACTCATGTTGTGATTGTTGTAGGATAATATTACAATGGGATTGGTTTTCTATGGTTGCGCACAACTTATCCAAATACTTAGATATTTTTTGATAGGCGTCTATTCCTGTCCAATATGGTTTCATATCATGGTATACGATCAGCGTCCATTTATCTCGAATTAATTGTAACTTCGAGATGTGATCGAAATAAAGTGTTTGGTTTTTTGGTAGTTCTCTCACACTGTATAGACCGAGAGCTGGTGTTAATAATGTCATAAAACAATATAGTGCAGTAGCAATGGTAAATAATTTTGGTCGGTATCTTCTTCGTTTTGGTTCTGGTTTGGTTTCTTGTTCTTCTTCTGATTCACTTTCTTGTTTTTCTTTGGTTTCTGGTAAATTTTGGCTATTTTGGTTTACAGGTAGGATAGACAATTTAACGATCGGCCTTTTTAGCAAACCGTTTTTTGTTTTGAGTGTTACGGCTCGTACTAGGCCGTCATCGCCCGGGTGAGTGTCAATGACGCGGCCCATTGCCCATCTTCCTGCTGGTGTATTGTCATCGTGTATGGTCACTAAGTCCCCAATGGTGATGTTATTTTGGGTATCCTTCCACTTGTTTCTTGCGGAAAGCTGGGTTAGGTACTCAACCTTCCACCTTTTCCATAAATCTTGAAATATCTTTGACGTTAAGTGCCACCTAGTTCTAGCATCCTTTTCGGTTTCAATCAGTGTCATCCCTGGACGTCCTGATAGAAAGTGGGCTGGTGTGAGAAAATCAAGATCATCTGGGTCTTCTGTTAGGGCGCAGAGAGGACGAGTGTTAAGACACGCTTCTATCCTGGTTAAAAGCGTGCTGTATTCCTCAAAGGTAAGTTTTTGATGACCGATGACTCGTTTTAAATGGTGTTTGAGGCTGCGGACCGATCTTTCCCATAATCCTCCCGCATTAGGCCAGCTTGGTACGTTGTAATGCCATTCTATTCCCATTTCAGTTATCTCTTGTAATCCATCTTGAATAAGCTGGTTGTATGCATCTTGAAGCAATCTGTTTGCTCCCACGAAATTGGTGCCATTGTCGCTGTAAACATGTCGTGGAGCTCCCCGTCGCGCAGCCATTCTATGCAATGCTGCCAAAAATGCTGCGCTACTCATATCAGATACAAGCTCTATGTGCACAGCTTTGGTTACCATGCACACGAAAATAGCTATGTATCCCTTTGTGGTTTTGACGCCTCGTCCCTTATTTGCCTTCACTTCTACGAATCCTGTATAGTCAACGCCGCAATGGTAGAATGCATCTTCAGGAACTACCCTTGAACTTGGGAGGTCTCCTTGAAGTTGGTACTGCTTTACGGGATCATGTCGCTTACACGTCACGCATTGACGTATGAACTTTTTAGTTGCCATGTAGCCGCCGATTATCCAATATTTACGCCTTAAATTCGCCAAAGTTAAGCGCGCGCCTCCGTGCCCCTCATATTTATTTGTTGCTTTTTGATTAACTCGTCTAGCTTGCTGATATTCCCCGTTGTGGCAAAGGATCTCCCTACTGGTTGGGGAGTGCCTGGTTGAGGAGTACTAGATCGACTTGATGTTCCTGGTCGGTTCGCCTCAGCTTCTGGTACGCGTAGGCTACCTTGTTGAGAAATTGGTGCCCTCTGCTCTAACTGGTCCATGGTTTTTTTGATTACGCTTTTAGTGGTCATATAAACTTCTTCGGCTGTTTCGTAACAGCCTTTTGTGTAGTAAACATGGTCAGGTTCTGCTAGCTTACTTATTTTACTATGATTGTTAAGGTACGTCGACCAATAGGTCTCTAAAAGGTCATTTTTCCGCTTACAATACTCATACGTCTTTCTTTCCGCTCCATCTTTTTTGAAATTAGCCAGCAGCTTTTTTATTGCTTCGTAAATTTCAGTTTGGTTGATGAAAAGGTTGTCCATGGTGTAGAATAGACAACAAGTATTACAAGCTATAAAATAAAATGGTTTAATCTGACCTTATTTTCTGCAACCTGCGTCTGTCCTCACTAATCACTGTAATCCAATGGTATGGTATCACTGTATCACTTGGTAGGAACTGGTAGGTTTTCTCGAAGGACCATGAAAAGGGTTGTGGTTAGCTCGGGGTTGTGTGGTAGGTGTAACTGGTTGAACCCCGAACTGCCCTTTGTTAGTGGTATGGTAGGTGGTCAAGGAAAGTCACTGGTATGGTTTGGTACGGACTATATTCACTTGACACACAATGTTATATAATTATATAAACTATTGTAGTTAAGTTATGGTTTTAATGGTTGAAATGGTATTGAACCCGCGACGATGGCGGTCGATCGCGAACTGAGTATATTTGGGTAATCGCGAGCAAATACGCATTCAAATGCAAGCGCAGCTAAAATGCATATTTGCTGCGTGGTCGGTTTACCCGAACAATCTCATGATTCATAAATTATACTGGCCGGGTATTCACAGTCGCCACTCGAACATCAGCATTGAATATCAGCATCGACCAATGCGGGTACTGATGCTGATGTTTAAATCTATGCTGATCTGTGGATGTTGATGCTGTTATATGCAACAATCATGGTTTATACCTACGACATGTTAAAATTATTAGATTAATTAATAAATAAACTAGTCGTTAAAGGTACCTCACGATGATCCTCTCCATCATAAGTAGCAGTGTGCAGCGAGTCAGTCCTCGCGTCCACCCAGTAGAGCCTCCTGGGGCGGTAGTCGAGCGCGATCCCGTTGGGCCAGGCGCCGGCGCCGAGCGCGCCGCCCGCGCCCGCGCGCACGACCCCGCCGGGCACGCGCGCGCGCCCCGCCAGCGTGCTACGCTCGATGCGCGGCGCCGCCGCCTCCCAGTCGCTCCAGAACAGCAGCCCCGCGCGCGGGTCCACGGCCACGGCGCGCGGGGACTCCATGCCGCCGGAGAGCAGCGTGCGGCGGTACTTGCCGTCGAGACGAGCCACCTGAAACAACATAACACTCCGTTACAAGATCCAAAAAGAGGACAATTTGGTTCCTGTCGCCACAGAAACCACTCGGTTATAGGAACCAAAATGGGTACCAGGAACAAGTATTTGGTTCCTGTCGCTAAAGAGTAAAATAGGTATGAAACTTCAGGGAGGTCTGACAATGAGGACAGTTCTTGTGATCATGGCGATCTCCTAAACGGGGAAAAAGTCCAGAACAATTCATGTTTATAAAGACAAATTATCTCTTTTTAAAATTATAAGCAGCGCCCCGTGGCTTTACCTGCGTGAAAATTGATGAAAAGTTGTGCCTGCTTTTTTATTCCAGGCCTAGTACTATTTCTATTCAATTGTTCAACCAGATCAAGTTGTTTATTTTATTTAATTTTTTATTTTATTTTAAATGTTTTGTAAATAGTACAGCGACCTTAAAAAAGAACGACATGTCATTTTTGACACACAATCGAAGCAACAGCCGTCAGATACCAAAGAGTATATAGATACCTCAATCTGATGCAGACTGCTCTCCACCCAGTACAGGTTGCCCGCGACCCAGTCCACGCACAGCCCCTCCGCCGTCGTCAGCCCCTGCGACACCACGACTGTGATGTTGCTCAGAGCTGGAACACAACACTGTCTTAGGCAATCACGGAAGAAAACCCTGCAAGGGAAAAAAGTACTCTTTTTACTAGCGACATCTAGTTTCGCATGTGCATAACTAAAACAATCACGTGACTACTAGAATAAAGACAAACTTTTAATAACAATATTTTATTTTATATCCCATGGGAACTATTTATGAGATGAAAAGTAAAAGCCTATACCTTTTATTCCAGGCCTAGAAATACGTCTGTTCAAAATTTCTGCCCGATCTGTTGAGTAGTTTCGGCGTGAAGAAGTAACAAACATCCATCCATTCACCCATTTTTTCTTTAGCATTTATAATTTAGTTTGATAAGTGTATCTCTTGTTTTACAGTAATACAAGTCTTTGTAATATTTTTTATAACTTTATAGGGTAGAAAGGAAATCTATAAAAAGGCACACCATCAAAAGCATTGCTTCTAACTCACCGTTCCCAACAATAAGTCCGGAGTATATGTTATCGTCGACGACGTCGGTCCAGTAGAGCCGCACGCGGCCGTCCGCCTCGCGCCGCCAGTCCAGCGCGATGGTGTTCTTGAGCGAGGACAGCAGAGACAAAAGCGTTCGATAGCTCCCAACTCACCGTTCCCAACAATAAGTCCGGAGTATATGTTATCGTCGACGACGTCGGTCCAGTAGAGCCGCACGCGGCCGTCCGCCTCGCGCCGCCAGTCCAGCGCGATGGTGTTCTTGAGCGAGGACAGCAGAGACAAAAGCGTTCGATAGCTCTCAACTCACCGTTCCCAACAATGAGTCCGGAGTATATGTTATCGTCGACGACGTCGGTCCAGTAGAGCCGCACGCGGCCGTCCGCCTCGCGCCGCCAGTCCAGCGCGATGGTGTTCTTGAGCGAGGACAGCAGAGACAAAAGCGTTCGATAGCTCTCAACTCACCGTTCCCAACAATGAGTCCGGAGTATATGTTATCGTCGACGACGTCGGTCCAGTAGAGCCGCACGCGGCCGTCCGCCTCGCGCCGCCAGTCCAGCGCGATGGTGTTCTTGAGCGAGGACAGCAGAGACAAAAGCGTTCGATAGCTCCCAACTCACCGTTCCCAACAATGAGTCCGGAGTATATGTTATCGTCGACGACGTCGGTCCAGTAGAGCCGCACGCGGCCGTCCGCCTCGCGCCGCCAGTCCAGCGCGATGGTGTTCTTGAGCGAGGACAGCAGAGACAAAAGCGTTCGA
Organism: Eupithecia centaureata; assembly: GCA_944547425.1. NCBI lineage: Eukaryota > Metazoa > Arthropoda > Insecta > Lepidoptera > Geometridae > Eupithecia > Eupithecia centaureata. Next base: position 2,140,986 of record OX155698.1, read on the forward strand.
TAGCTCTCAACTCACCGTTCCCAACAATGAGTCCGGAGTATATGTTATCGTCGACGACGTCGGTCCAGTAGAGCCGCACGCGGCCGTCCGCCTCGCGCCGCCAGTCCAGCGCGATGGTGTTCTTGAGCGAGGACAGCAGAGACAAAAGCGTTCGATAGCTCTCAACTCACCGTTCCCAACAATGAGTCCGGAGTATATGTTATCGTCGACGACGTCGGTCCAGTAGAGCCGCACGCGGCCGTCCGCCTCGCGCCGCCAGTCCAGCGCGATGGTGTTCTTGAGCGAGGACAGCAGCGCGCGCACGGCCAGCGTCGGCAGTTCCACGCCGCGCACCTCGTGCCGGTTGCTGAACACCAGCAGCGGCGTCTCTCCGGCTGAAAACAACAAATTTATATTACGTAGATATCATCATACATTACATAGGTATCAGAATACCCGGAACAAATATCCGTAGATCGTACAAACATTTAGTAAATCGGTAAATCAATATCTTTATTTCTTTAGGCTTACAAAATAAGCACTTAGACAAGTCAAATTTAAACTATAGGTACATAATTATCAAAATCTAAGAAATAAAGTGAGAATTGATATCCCCTTCGCTTAATTTTTTTTGTCCACTAGAAATAGAAACCACTAGCAAGTGTATCACTTATGTGGCTAATACAATGTTTCTTTTTTTATAAATAATGAAAAACTACTGTCGGTGTGTCGGTGATTTATCCTGAGGAAAGTTTACAAAGAATAAAAAATACAAAAAATGTGTGCTTGATGTTTATTGTTATAAACCGCGAGATACAACTCCCACGCCTTCGCCTCCGGCCCGGCCACGGCTTCTGTGTGCGACGGCTTTATACTACCTATGTCACTTTCTTTGGTCCCTCTTTAACTTTCCATCTTTCGGATTTGTCACGTAGAGAAACAAATTGAGCGACTTCATTCTTCTTCTTTGATTTATTGATTCCAATTCCATGGTTAATGCAACTACATAATATTTTACTTGTATAGTCCAAATAGTAATGCTAGAATCTTTGGTATAACCACTGCACTACAAGCTACAAGGTGGTCCAGACTACTCACATGTACTCTTGCAGGTGAAGCCGTCGTCAGCTAAACGATAGCCTTCGTCGCAGGTGCACTTGTACCGGTTCTTCTGAGGCATACATGTCTGTAAAATCATAAACGAATTCGTTCTAACTTCCAAATTGACTGTCAACAGACTTCTCTTAATCCTTTGATTGAATTACATACATCCTTATAGCATAAGAATAGACAAAAACAGAGAAGGAGGGGAAACTTCGCTCAGAACGCACTCAAGGTCACGATATTAGCCTACGCGATTCTGCACGTTAAACGGGCATATTGACACCGGGCTGTCACAGCCGGAGACGCCGCACGCGGATTTTAATGTTTCTGTAGGTGCCTACCTCTATAATATGACGTCACGGTCAAGTTATTGTGGTGTTATCGGTTGTAAGAATAACTCAAAACCGAAGTCAAATTTAAGTTTTTTTAGATTGCTCAAGGATAATGAGAAGTAGGCATGTGATAATTTCTAAATATTATTATGTTTTTGTAGGTTCCTATCTAATTAATTAGGTAGGTACCTAATCAAAACAACATGAACATCGGTCGTTGACCTTTTCTCACTCGCCTCAACACGGCGCGGCGGCGGCGCGGCGCGGTGCGGTACATTGCAGTAGCAACCCTGGCAACACGCCTGGACGACCGAGGGGCGCGGGCGTAACGATCAAAGAAGAGTCCCTTCTACCCAGTTATTAGTTATTCTTATGCTTATAGCTTAGTTTAGTGTATCAGAGATTGTGATTCATGACAGGATTAGTTACTAGTCACTCTCTCGTAATCAAAGCGTTACTCACTATTCACTGTTATTGTAGACGAAAAAACATTTTTTTTAATTGTGGACACACAAAGCTCTGTCTGAAAATCAGCGGAATGCTGAATGAGACAGGGACCTTTTTGGCCCCTTATATATAAATAGCTTTACTCTTCTTGTTTCTGTTTTTGTGTTCTTTTTATTTTCTGAATCTGTTATAATGTGTTATTTATACCTATTACTTATTGTTATTTATGAAAAAAGGGCCAAATAAACGAACTTTCTTTCTTTCTTTACAAGGTTCCCACCTGCGTCCTTTGTTGTTTATAATGTTCACGGATAACAAGATGAGGCGTATTGTTATTTGGATTATTTTTTAATTTTATTTTTAAGTACCTATTTGTTAGAGTATAGTATTCCTTTTTAATATTGGGTTTACTAATATCATTATGTATGTACGCTCTGTTCATCAAAGTTTCGTAAGTGTAGGTAGTATTATGTAGTATTATGGTAGTTATTTAGTTTTAGTTCAGTTATTTTTTTTTACTATGAGTGGAAACTGTCTTTGCTTCATTAGTTCTAGTGCACGGACCTATTGTTATATAAATATAAGCTTTTTGTTTCCCAAATAAATATATAAATAAATGACGTGAGGCGGTATTACCTGGCTGCAGACGCCCCAGTCCTCGCAGACGTGTCGCAGCGCGCAGGTGAACTGATCGCGCTGCAGGTACAGCGGCGGCGGGCAGCCGCACGCGGGGCCTGAGGGCGTGGCGTGGCACGTGTGCGAGCACGCCGCTACTTCGCACATCGGCTCGCCTGCAGGAATGGACATTGAATCAATTGTTTATGTTTATTTCTGTGCTGTGCTGTATAAAGGATGGATTTTTGAGACGGGGCAGTAATTGCCGGGTACCATAACCGTTATAGTAACAGAAAACAGTTCCTATTGGACTATACGTAACTTTTTGATATAATATGAACTGAAATCACAGATATTGTAATTTGCAGTCAGCAAGAAAATGGTCAATTTTCACAAAAACTTTTCTGATCTGGTTTCTTAAAAAGATCAAAAAAGGTTTAATTAAATGATAGAAATGTAAGTAATCTCGTAAACATTTTTCGAAACTTTAGCGAATAAACGAACCAACTCGAAATAGTCTTTATTGTGAAACAATCTTTTTACTTCCTGTGACCAAGAATTTTTGAGACCAACTAAAGTTTGAGGAACTAGGATTAAGTCATAAACCCGGGTTTATATGCAGGCTCCGTATGCATGCAGTATGCATAACATAAATTATAGTTTTTATGTAGCCAGCCTCGTGGCATATAGGTACTGTAACTAGAATAAAAAGTATCAACACTATCAATTGCAGGGTGTGATCGTTACCGCATCGATCGGCCTCATCGGCCCCGTCGGCGCAGTCGTTGTGTCCGTCACACAGCTGCAGCAGCGGCACGCAGCGCGAGTCGTTGTCGCAGCGCAGCGCCGGCAGCAGGCACTCATTCAGGGGCGGCGGGGGGGACGCGGGGGGCGCGGGGGAGGTGCTCGGGGGCGCGGGGCAGCCCCACTCGTCTGAGCCATCCAGGCAGTCCACGTTCGCGTCGCACACGAATGCCTATGCAAGTCAAATCACATCAGCACATAGGTCCATTAATATGTCTTCTCCAAACAGACGTTTCTTCCCTATGTTGTGAGAATATATCTATCGTATAGTATAGTGTACGACAACCGTTGGGGTAAACGTGTTCTTGAGTGGAGACCGCGACTCGGTAAACGTAGTGTAGGACGCCCTCCGGCCAGGTGGGATGACGATCTGCGAAAGACTGCTGGCAGATGCTGGATGCGTCAAGCTGAAGACAGGGCGCTACGCCGCTCATTAGGGGAGGCCTATGTCCAGCTGTGGACTAATATAGGTTGATGATGATGATGATAGTATAGTCTAGGTTTACTTTCCAGAGGGGGCCAGGCCCTCCTGAGATTTAGGCTGAAAGAAATTAAAATGTCAATGTGTCGCATCTCACCTTACGGATACACTCGGACGTGTTGTTACACTGGAACTCGTGTTCTTCGCAGAGAGAGACCTCGATGTGGTGATGCCTGGAAGGAAGCGTCTTATCAGTCAAATATGCGAGCATCTAGTCCGAGGCACATAATAAATACAGGTACAAAAATTTCACTTCGCGAAAAGGATTATATAAAAAGCGACTCAAACTGTCACGCAATAAAGTGCAAGTTAGCTTGCTAAAGCGCTCAGTGCCTACTGCGATTATCAACATATATTAGACATTGTCGCTCTCTTCTAACACGTAACTCTATCGCTGTCTGGCACGTATTGCCGCGGCACAGGGATGTCAACTTGTCGTTTACGACAGAACAAATTACCTATAAAAATTTGTTCGGTGAACAAAGCATTTCAAATATCAGAAATCTATTTTTCAATGTCTGCATATTTTAAACTAAATAGATAAACATTGATTCCTAGGTAGGTAAATATCTAGGAGATTAATTTTTTTATTATTTGACTAATTCATGTAGGTAAGTATGTCCGTTATACTGTGCTATTGGTGCAATAAACATTTAGTGTGAGAAGACAATAATCGATGACTGACTGTTGATCTACGGTAAGCGTGTACACAGCGAGGGGCGGCCCCTACTTATTTGCACCTTCAAGTAGTCGAGCGCTGTACGTATAAGCGAGTAAGAAATGCTTGCCTGAGGGCAGCCAATACCCATGTTTGAATGTGTGTACTCACAGTGTGTTGGCGTGCGAGAGGCGTGTGCGGGGCGTGGTGGGCGCAGGGGTGGGGCAGGCGCGCTCGTCGCTGCCGTCGGCGCAGTCGGCGCGCCCGTCGCAGCGGTACTCCCACGGCACGCAGCCGCCGGCCCCGCACGGGAACGTCATGTCCGAGCACACGTGCTGGTCTGCAACAACACACCGGGGTCAATGACTCCGCCGAGCTCGTGTCTGTGAGCCAGGGAGGTAAGGAGAGTACGTACCGCAGCCTCGCTCGTCGCTGTCGTCGTGCGGGCCGCAGTCGGGCGCGCCGTCGCAGCGCCACGTGCGCGGCACGCAGCGGCGCGACTCCGCGCAGGCCCACTGCTCCGCCGAGCACGCCGTGCGCGCGCACGCCGCCGCGCTCTCGTCGCTGCCGTCGTAGCAATCTGTACGGAAAACACGCATTCCTCAACACTGACATCAATGTATCTAACGTGCAAACCTTCGAGCTTTTGACGACCGATGTGCATAGCATAGGCCTGTACAAAGTGTCCATAGGTCACTGGTTCAAATCCGGCTCGAAGGACCACTTTATACAGGCATTGCTACCCTATACTTAAATACTGATAGGGGTTGATACTGATATTAGGATGAGAGTTAAAATGACCGAACGACGAAGGTTGTATGCAGACTGAGTTTAGAACTAGCTTACTAGCTTAGAACAGCTTCGTATAAAGTTATTACTTATTACATACCTAAGCGGACCTAAGTATAAAAAAAAAGAATTCTCTAAACCTAAGTATCTAGGTATACATAATGGGCGGGTTGGCCCGTACTATTAGTACCTTTGAGTCCGTCGCAGACCCAGCTCTTAAGGATGCAGCGGTTGGTGTCGCACTGCATAAACTGGTCCTCGCTGCAGGTCACGTTCGCTGCAAGTTGAACGTTGGGGCTGAGCGCATAAGGTCGAGATCGCTATGGCAGGGCAGGGGCAGAGATACTTGCCGCACTTGCCGGTGGGCGAGGAGTCCTCGTCGGAGCCGTCGGGGCAGTCTCTGTCTCCGTCACACACGTACTGGTTGTCGATGCACTGCCTGAGACACACAATCACTTTATCATTAGTTTATTAGGAAAGAAAATTACAATTAAGGAATGGAATCAAATCAAAACATATACAATTGAAACCATTGAGATAACAACAGACGGTTGCAAACAGTCTAAGGTAGCTCAATTGATCCATGTCGATACCAGTCGCGTCCCCAAGACACTGGCTGCATTACCACGCTGTATGGCAATGCTGATGCGCTGAGCCAGATACAAAGATTCAAAATTGTACAATCCAAATCTTATTTTAGGTTGTAAACTATCTCCATACCAAATTTCATCTCAATAACTTAGGTAGTTACTGAGATAATTTATAACAAATATTCACAGAGACTTTCATATCTCTTATATAAAAATAAATTCCTATTTCCTTTGGTCACGCCATCACGCGTGAACGGCTGAAACGATTTCGCTAATCCTTTTTTTCGTGTTTGTTATGGTCAGGAGAAGGTTCATTTTTTAGGAGCTTAATCACTCTGTGATTATGTCGCTCTCACTAAATAACAAATAGAAACAAAACACCATAAAATTATATAAAACTTAACAGAAAAAAATGCCTGTCAAAATAAGTAAAAACAATAAAGTCAGCCTTATGAAAAGAAAAATTAAGCAAATTCAACCAACGTCTGTCGGATCAGCTAGTTTATTATAAGGCTGTGTCCCCAGTAGGCAAACTGTGAGCGGCCGACTGAGTGAGCCGCAAATTTGTGGCGAACAGCTACAAACTCAGATCAGTTTACGTGCGTATCGCAAGCACTGGAACCTGCGAGTCGACCGCTAACTGAGACAGTCGGCGCACGTAACGCTGCAAACTGCGTACAGTGAGCAAACTAGCAAACTGTGGACACTCAATTTAAAATATATGGAAGGGCGTACTGAACTGATACGCCGCAAACTCAGTCGGCTGCTCACAGTTTGCCAACTGGGGACACAGCCTAATAGTAGTATAAATACTGACCCTTTCCCGCAGTGGAAGTGTTGTTCGGGGCAGCGGTAGCGAGCGGGCGGGGCAAGGGCCTCCCCCGGGGGGGCGGGCAGGCAGCGGGGCCCGGCGCGCGGGGGGCCCCCCTCGCCGCACGCGCACACACGCTCGTGGGGGGCCGTCGCCAGGCACAGCTCCTCGCAGCCGCCGTTCTTGAACGAGCAAGCGTTGTGCACACCTGCACACAAATATGGTGCTTAGCAGATAATGAATACAGGATAATCTTCTTTACAGCCGTCACTTCATAGCACCACGCCAAGACAACACATGCGTTTCCAAAGTAATACGGGACTAGCTAAACTGCTTGCATCTAATTTAGTTAAGGCGCAAACAGGAAGATATACGAAAATAGAGTGTTGGGTGGCAACTTCGTATCTCTTCCTTAAATAGACAATATAAAACTACTACAAATGCATTAAAAATATGATAAACTAAGTGGTGGCGCTAGTATTTGCGCCTTAATCGCCTGGTGAATAACGAAACTGTTAGACTAAAGTGTATGGAAAATTATGAACGACACTCAAACATAAAAAAAATATAGATTTCTTAGCAAGACACGTAGTTCCATACACTTCCATTACAACTTGCAACCAATCAGAGAAATTATAGTTATCTCTTCTTCGTAAAACGTTTTCCTTGAAGAAATTCAGCAATTCTACCTTTTACATCTTCTACCTTCATTTGACACAAAACAAACAAAATTATCTAGCTAGATATACATATTTGTTTTTTTTTTCATTTGTGTCGTAAGATAAATTATCTTATATTACATCTAGGAACTGTTTTCCTAGTTATGTTCAATATTATTATATTTTATTTATTTATGTCAAAATAAGGTACAATAAAGAGTCTCATCAATGAGCATTAAGACTAGGTAACACTGTTTACCTTCCTCCTTGGCCTGGTCCACCAGCTTGAGGTCGTATATGGGCGGCGGCAGACGGTGCAGTACCTCCACGGAGCCGTTCTGCAGCCGCCGCTTCACCAGCCCCGTGTTGTGCTCCGACCACACCACCGCTCCTATACAACAACACACCATCAACCACCATTTGCCGAGCTATGAGAAGAATCAACACCAACATCATAACCATGGATGAAGAAAAGGCTGACTAAAGAAACCTGTCAGATAAAGGGCAATAGCTTTCTTTTGAGTATTTTTATTTATTTATTTTTAATTCTTTTATGCACAAATTAAAAATAGATAGATAGATAGATAATACTTTTATTGCATCACTTATAAAACAGGAAATACTTATTTAAATATACTAACAGAGATAAGCAATGGATTTGGCGGCCTTATCGCTTAAAGCGATTTCTTCCAGGCAACCAAAATAATTGTGAGAACAATAATAATGGATGGCGGTACAATAAAAATTAAAACAAATGAATAAAAAATACATACAAGAAAAACTTAAAACTTATTTTTACTGGGGAAAATGTTTATATGATCTGCATATTATTATATTTGTTCCGGGGTTATGGGTGATTTCTATGTATAAAAATATCTGTCTATGTCATATTTATGAGTCATCTAGTTCCCATCTCACGAGCTCTACTGAGCTTGGGACTAAACGCGCCGTGGATTGTCCAGCATTATTTATGTATTTTATTTTATTCGGACATATACGGGAAGAATTGGATCTATATACCTAATTGTAGATCGAGAGTCGGAGCAATATACTACCTATTCTATGGAAAATACATTATTATCCTCAACTCACCCCCACGCATAATGGACCGAACAGAGTCTAAATGCGGACATAAGAGTACACCAACCAACCTCAACTCACCTGGAGCAAAATAAAGTATGCAACCTCCAACAGAACGAGATAGCGAAACACTGTATCTGCCCCCAGTCCCAGGGGGACAAAGGACACAAGAAGAATTACCCTCAATGAGTTATTAACAAGAAGCTAAGTACTTAAACAGCGGTTAAGTGGTATCTTACCGTCGTACACCGCGAGCCCGTACGGCTTGGAGACCCTGTGGTTCGGCTCGTCAGCCAACAACAGCTCGCGCGTGTTCGTCGCCAGCACTATGCGCTCTATGCGGTTGGAATACGTGTCACACCTGAACGAAAGACAAGACGGTTTATAATAATAGTAAATTCATTTATTCCGGTCTACATTAGAACATTCTACATGTTCTAATGTAGACCGGAATGTGTATACCTTAAAACTAAAATATATAGAAGCGTATAAAGACGCCATATAGAAGCAGCTACTTGTATACAAGGTATAACATATTACCCCTACTAAGCCGAAGGGGGGGGTTTCAGGAACCCATGGTGATCAGTTGTGGGGGGGAGATAATTAAAAATTCCTATTTTCAGTTTCCCATACAAAAAGTTTTCATTTCCTAGTGCCAAAATAAAGTGACAACCCTATTCGCGCAACCTGTACTTACCTACTAACTTTACAGGTATGTAGGTAGGTATTTATCTTCGTAGATTTCAGCTATGGCGGGAGATTACTAGACGAGCTAATAAATTCGTGATACTAATAAGATGCTAGTATGTAAGTTCCTAGGTAGTGTTGAGAAAATCTTAAAATGCTGAGTTAGGAAAGTTGTAAGTGTAGGTACAAGTTACAAACCTCATATTTTCTCGCTTGTCAGCTGTCTAGATGGCTTCTTACGAAGGGATTTATGTATGTTTTGGAAGTTCACTTGTAGGTACACAGTCACAGACAATTCACACACTTCAGCACAAGGTAGGTTTCTTTTTAGGCATTAACATGTCTCACTCACTTTAGCACTAGTTAGGTTAGTTAGTTAGTAAGTTACACATGCATGACGTAGGTATCGATACCTATGCATGTAAGTAAGGTTCGATATGCCTCCCTTCTTCCAAACAACACACATTTTATGGAAGTAAGCACACGCTTCCAACACACGCCTCTTCATCTCTTCAGCTCTGTGACACTCCGATGCATACACCACACCCTTAAGGTATTCTTAAGTCCTAGTTACTTGTTTTTTAGGCACGAAAGATAAAAATTGTAATTATAGCACTACACGGCACCGCGACGAAGGTCACACTAAAATAGTTCATCATTCATTCTTTTGATTTCGTTCGCCGAAAAGATGGATAATTTTTAGGGTTCATTTTCAATTTTAATAAATCCCAAGTTGGCAACATGAGTAGGAGGTATTAGGATCACAGTCGTGAAATAATAGGTATGTGGTAGAAAATTGTATGAATACGTAGGTAGGTACCTGGTCTTATTTTACATAGGTATTTCACAATGTAGGTACCTACCTGCTACACTTACTGCTACTATACACTTTGCGTGAATTCTGATAGTTGGTATACCTAATACAAAATCCCGTAGAAAACGGATTTAAGCTTTTTTTTTTGATTTTATGATTTTAAACAAACGAACTTCTTTAAATTTTGGTATTAAAAAAATTACGGAACCCGTTAAAAATATTTCGGCCCGCTTGGCAAATACAGCACCGCCATGTGGTGTATCGCATGTTGATAGATGCCGACAGTCAATTAGCGGAAATGAATGAATGAATGGTTCTCTAACTTGTCTATGATTGGCGGTTGGCTGGTTGCCATGGTTTTGCATAGTGCTACAGCCAATAAAATTTAGTCGCGTTCCTTTGTGGAAATACAAGTGTCAAAGATTAATGTAGGTACAGAACGGACAGATAAACTACATAATGAAGGAAAGAGTCATTTGGTAAAGTTTTTAATTAAGTTAACCGACCCATGCGACTCAGCTCGTCGTATGTCGGATGTCGTAAAAGTCGACCAAGGGGCTTCGCCAAATGAAAGGCAGCATTTTTATTGTGTGAATTACTTATACCGTTTCTTTGATCAGCAATCCCCAGCCAAGTGATTATGGCAATACCCGCCAGATTCACAGCTCTTTTCAGTAGTGGACATCAATGTGTATTCAGTCAGTAGGTTATTATGATTAGATCAACACACAAGAAAGAACAAACAGTTAGAAAAAGACATAACTGTGTTAGCGAAGTTTAGTTCGTATGTTTAACTACACGTAACTCAACCTTCAAATTGAAATGTGATTTTAGCCATGAATTACGACAATTTGCCTCAATGATGCTGTAGGCGTTTTTCTATTTCAAGAATATGAATCTGTCACTCTTTTCTACATCTATTCTGTGACCATACTGAGGTCATCGTCGCAAGTATAAGAAACAGCAGATTTTAGGGTTGTCACTTCGTAAAAAATCAGCTGGCCATGTGAAAACTTTGTTTTAGTTTTTTCAGAGATACCAATCGAAATTAGAAAAGTCGTTGAACAAAAGTTGTTCCCCGGGGGGGTAGAAATACCCAGCTTTTCGCTTAGTACATGTATATTGTTACACCATGTATAGCGTCTGATGGCTGCCATATTTGCTTAAAAGCCTTATTTCCTTATTTGTCACTAGTGAATTCTACTTGATGCCGAACCCACTAACGAATTCCCTTTGAATTCGTGCCTGTCTTATGACAATCACAATAAAAACAAATCATGGGCAACTTTTTTTGCTAATTCTAAACTGTTACTAAAACCGTCTACAGTTAGCTTGTTTCAATTATCTAGTTTTAATTTGTACATCACGATCGTAATTTTAGTTATTAATAAAGTACCTAATTTCAAATTCATTTCACTTTTTTGTAGTATCAAAGACAAATTTGAACAAAACCGCATATTTCCCCCAACATTCGCTAAGCAGCCTTTAGTATGTACCAGTAGAGAGCGCCGCCGTGCAACACGAGTCCGTTGGGCCAGTGCAGCGAGGAGTTGACTAGCGCGCGCGCGCCGCTCCCGTCCATGCGCGCGCGCATTACGAGTCCGCCGCCGGAGCCCGGGGCTGCGCCGCGCGCCCACGACGACCAGAACATCTCGCTGGAATTACATAATAAATAAATAATGCTGGACAATCCACATAGCACCATCTAGCCTCAAAGTAAGCTACTCAAAGCTTGTGTTATGGGTGCTAGATAACTGATATATTTAAAACTTTATATACATAGATAGATATTTTTTATTATACATGGAAAACATCCAGAGCGCTATGGCGCTTATTAGGGGAGGCCTATGTCCATCAGTGTACTGATATTGGCCGATGATCATTATAGTGATCGACATCATTTTGGCCATAGACATAGAATTTTTCACTTATTTATTTATTTATTTTTCTTAGGGAAACAAAAAGCTTTAGAACTACAAAATAAAATACTTCACATTAGAAGAACACACTCACATCCTAAGACTACTAGAATCACTATAGATCACTTACATCCTAAGGCTATATAATTTTGAAGAATGTAGTGAAAAAATTATATGTCTATGATTTTGACGACCTCAGTGGCACAAGCTGCGTAGGTCCACCAGAGACGCAGGAGATTGTGGATTCGATTCCCGCATAGGAAAAAATTTTTATACGAGTTTTGCAGTTCCGGGTATTCTGAATGTTAAATATAGTAAATCAAGTAAATAAATATCTTTCGTAGTAAATAAATAATGTAGTAAGTAAATAAGTAATAAGTAAACAAATTTCTTTAGGCTTACAAAAAAAGCACTTAGACAAGTCAAATTTTAAACGATATGTACATATTACAATAGGTACAATAAAATTATCATAATAAAAAAGGGTGTTTTATGTAGTCGAAGCAAGTATGCTTCGGCATTAAGTCAAGCCACCCTTTATATGTACTTTACTTAAGTCCAATAAAGTTTTAAATAAATAAGTAACTTATGTTTTATTCCGGGCCTAGAACTATGTTGACTCAATATTTTTGCCCGATCCGTTCAATACATTTGACGTGAAGAGGTAACAAACCATCCATCCATCCAAACTTTCACATTTGTAACATTATCTGATGCAGGAAGTTACCCGTTGGCGGGATCAAGTGCGATCTGCCTGGGCGAGTGCTGTGCGTCCGCGTAGAGCGTGCGGCGCTGTGCGGGCGCGCGCAGCGGGGCGGCGCACACCGCGCCCAGCCCGCCCTCGCTCCAGAACAGGTTGCGGCCCGCCCAGTCCACGGCCAGCCCCTCGCAGTTGTCCACGTCTCCGCCGATGAACGTCTCGCGCCCGCTGCCGTCCAGCTTCTGACGACCTATCTCGTATCTGTACACAAAACACGAAAAAAGAGACGTAAGAGTGTGGCGACATCTACCGACAATACACCCAAATATATAAACAATTATAGATAGTTTTATAAAAAAATACAAAGGAATCTGCTAGATGGCGCTAAAATAAATCGAAACTTGCGACCTATCTCGTATCTGTAGACACAGAACACGGTGTAAGAGAGTGGCGACTTTTACCGACAATACACCAGAATATAAATAAATATCGATGGTTTTATAAAATTACAAGGAGATCTGCTAGATGGCGCTAAAATAAATCGAAACTGGCGTCTCATATCTGTAGACAGAACTCGGTGTAAGAGTGTGGTGAGATCTATTGACAATACACCAAAATTTAAATAATTATAGATAGTTTTATAAACTCAAAAGGATATCTGCTAGATGACGCTAAAATAAAATGATATAATAACTATAACTAGCATATAGCAAAATATTGTTTAGTTATATTAGGTAAACAATATGCTAAGATCTAGAAAGTAAGACAACATAAGAAAACATAAGCTAAGCAATTTCCATAAGTGAAAGAGATTAGCCCAAAGGGTCGTTTTACCTGCATATGAAAGTAGCTTCTACCTTCAGATTCCAAAGAGATACAAGTGGCGGGGCTAATGGCCTCCACCCTGTCCCTCAGAGAGAAAGAGAGAGGGAGAGAGGGAGGGAGAGAGAGGGGGAGAGAGAGGGGGGAGAAAGAGAAAAAGGATAGTGTTAGTCACCTCCACCTTCCCATGGTCCTATCAACCTTGCGGTTATACGGACCGAAGCTGTAGTAGCTGCTCTAGTGTTAGTCACCTGTGTACGTCGCAGTAGTACAGATACTGTCCCGCCAGGTCCACCGCGACGGCGGAGGGGCGCGCGGCGCCGGTGGCGGGGGCGATGGCCTCCGACCCCCGCCCCGCTCCCTCCGCCGCCAGCGACTGCACCAGCGCGGGCGCGCCGCGAGCCACCACTAGGTAACGCGACACGAATAGTCCTGGAGATTCAAACATAGAACGATGAAAAAAAATGGAATTAGCAATAAGATAAAACAAAGTGCATATTGGTTAAACCCAAGGACCAACGCGACGGGAGGATGCCTCGAGATGACGCCGGGGTAATGAGGCTCAGCCTTGATGCACTACTCCGTACTCCCACGAAGAAAATAGTCTCTCTCGACGAAACAAACACATTGAAAACGTTCTACTGTGGGAGCCCAAGGTTAAAGTACCGGCGTTGGTTAGTAAACTTGAATGGCTTGCGAAATAGTAACTATGCAGTATGTAATTGTTAAAGTGAAATTAGCTATGTAAGTCACTTTAGTTTATATAGTTACATAATGTTATAGTTATATTATATTTAGTTGATAATAGTATATAAAAGAGAAAGCATATATTGTTTAGTATATAATATAATTCAGTAGCTCCATACAAGATGTCATTCGTTTCTTTATGTAAAATTAGTTCGCTTGAATTATAACTAGATATCGCGACTAAAAGTAGACGACGGCTAGATCGCGATATCAATTGGTTTCGTCCTTTCGACAAAACTCGAACCATAAATTTAACAAATTAGTTCTCAATGGAAAAGAAATAGTGGTTTGATTTATATACCCCAGTGCGCGAGTTAACATGGTGCCGAAACCAAGGATTACAGTGAAAAAGTGACAAAAAACAGTGAACAGTGACAGTGCAAGTGACAGTGAACTCAAATTGGATTGCATTGGATTGTAAAACCGTGAGTAAAGTGAACTTTTGTGTGTAAAATCCAAAGTGAAATTACGAAAGACTTTGAAAATTTACTCTATACGGGACTTGTAAATTTTTTAAAAAAGTGTAAAAAAGACTTAGAAAATTTTTGTAAAAATAAAACTTTGAAAAAATTGAGATTAAAAAAGACTTAGAAAAATTGCTTAAAATAAAAACTTTGAAGAAATTTAGATAAAAAAGACTTAGAAATAAAAAGTGAAAATAAAAAAAAAAAAATTGTGATTAAAAAAGACTTAGAAAAATTGGTGAAAAATAAAAACTTAGAAGAAATTGTGATTAAAAAGACTTAGCATTTTTGGTGAAATATTGGACTTAAAAAAAAAAAATTTGGATTGATATAAAACATAGTAATTAATGAACATTTGGACTTAGAAAATACTGTGATTAAAATAACTTATAAACAAAATGGAAAAAATTGAAGGAGAAATTAGAAAGCAAGAAAATTATTTAAAATCACCAAAAGATAGAATAACACGATCTTATGTAGAATCAAAATTAGAAGGTTTGGAAAAAATATGGCGTGAATTCTTTTCTGGACATAGCTGTATAGTGAAAAACATACCTAAAGATAAGAAACAAACCATAGAATATTTTACAGAAGAGTTATATTACAAATGTGAAGAAATTTACCATGAATATAAAACAAAGTTGAAAGATGATCATCTGAATTTGACCGCTTCCTCTTCGAATGATACTTTGACACACAACTCAAATATGTCGAACCAAGCAGGATGTAAAGTGAAGCTACCTCAAATTCAACTGCCTACATTTAAAGGAAATTACGAAGAATGGCAAACTTTCTACGATATGTTTGTTTCTTTGATACATAAAAATTCGAGTTTGAACCCCGTCCAAAAGCTACATTATCTTAAGAGCTGTCTAAAGGGTGAACCAGAAAGACTATTATTGAATCTAGCCACCACAGAGAGCAACTATGATGAAGCTTGGAGTCAACTTATAAAAAGATACAGCAATATAAAATACAACGTTAACGAAATCATGAAACGCCTATTCAATCAAAAGGTCATAACAACAGAATCTTCAACACAAATCAAAACTTTGCTGGATACTACAGCCTCTTTTATAAAAGCATTAAATAACTTAGGAATTGATACATCCTCTTGGCACCCGATAGTCAATTACCTGGTCCTATCAAAATTAGATTCAGAGACAAGAAAGGCCTGGGAGATGTACTCAAACTCAAGTGATTCTGATGAAATACCTACATGGAATGACCTTGCAAACTTTCTAGAAAAAAGATTCCGAACGCTAGAAATGCTGGAAGACTTCAAACCAAACGCCCACAAACAAAATAAAAAGAATACCTACCATTGTAAGGTAGAAGATACAGATGAGAACAAAGAGAAAGAAAACAATAAAAAATTAACTTGCGTACTGTGCACCAGTGAACACTTACTATTTCAATGCGAACAGTTTAAGAAGCAGGCTATAGAAATGAGAAATGTGTTTATAAAATCCAATAAGCTGTGTTTTAACTGTTTCGCTTCCAACCACAGCGTGAAAAGCTGTCGTCGATCAACCTGTTGTCAAAAATGTGGAAGACGGCATCACACGCTGTTACACAGAGAGAGAACTCCAAATTCAGAGACGACACAAACAGAGAATACAGTGACGGGTGATCCTGTTACTGAAACGGCTACTAACGAGAACGAGAAGAGAATCGTATCTCATTTTGCAAAGGAAAACCGCAGCGAAGTACTACTTTCTACAGCTTTAGTTAAAATCAAATCTAGTAACGGTAATGTAAGAGTAGTTAGAGCATTAATTGATCAGGGTTCCGAAGCTTCTTTTGTAAATGAAGATACAGTCCAAGCGTTAGGTTTACAGCGATCCCCGGTGAATGGTCTTGTGTCCGGTGTAGGTGATGGTGAGATGAATATTAGAGACATGGTTTCGTTTAACATAGAGTCAATTCAAAATCCTTCCTTTTCTGTGCAGGTTAAAGCATACGTTTTAAACAAACTTACCTCCCTTTTACCAACTAATAGAGTAACAATAAAGGGTTGGTCAGAGATTAATACAGTGCCGCTAGCGGATCCAAAATACGGTGCACCTGGTCGAATTGACTTAATTCTGGGAGTAGAAATATACAGCGAAATCATACTTGAGGGACTGTTAAAACATCCGAACTACTGTGGTCCAATTGCGCAGAATACGCAATTTGGATGGGTTTTATCGGGTCCAATTATAGAAAATCCGAGGAAATCATCACACCATAGAGTAGTCAACCTACATATACGAGCAAAAGAAGATAACATACAGCGACGGTTTTGGGAAACCAAAAGAAAACCAGAGGCAAAAAAAAAGAAAATGATAAAAGAAGATAAAAAATGTGAAGAGTTTTGGGACACCAAAAGAAAACCAGAGGCAAAAAAGAAGAAAATTATAAAAGAAGATAAAAAATGTGAAGAGTTTTGGGAAATCAAAAGAAAATCAGAGACAAAAAGGAAGAAAATCATAAAAGAAGATATAAAATGTGAAGAGATACACGAGAAAACAACTATTAAAGAGAAAATGGAGGATACAAAGTCAGATTGCCGTTCAAAGAATCCAAACCAGATTGCTTTAACAAACAGATAAAAAAAAATTAAAGATGTATTTAAGTGGACGAAAAATTGTAATTTAGAGAAGGTTTTAAGAATAATAGCAAACAACAGAAGATTTTTGATGATTAAAAAACCGAAAGAGAAAGGAAAACTAATAACTAATTTAAAAACAACCAAAGAGATAAAAGAAGCCAATGAATTAAATCTAAAATAAACACAAAAATTGTATTTTGAAGAAGAAACCAAGAAAATAAAAGTAAAAAAGAAAATATTGAAGAAGAGATTACTAAACAACTTGAATTCATTTTTGGAAACTAACGTAATACTGAGATTAGGAGGAAGAATCAACAATCGAAGTAAAATTTTAAAAAAAAGGGGGAACACAATAATACTGATAAAAGAAAGTTACTGCACAAAACTATTAATTCAAGATGGACATCAAAGGACACTACATGATACTTCACACCTCTAGCATCCGTAGTCCGATCTACTAAAAGTAATTTAAAAATGTAATAGGAGATTAACCTTAACTTCTGAGGAACTTACTTTTGTCTTAATTCTCATCCGATTCCATACTTGAGTGATAAACCTAATGATCTATTACCGTTAACACCTGGACACTTTTTAGTGGGTGAAACACACCACCATACCTGACCAAGACTTTTCACAGGATCCATAGCTCTTGTATTTAAGAAACTTTGTCAAAATGTTAGATAGCTTTTGGAGAAGATGGTCTTAAGAATATCTTGTAACTTTGAACAGTAGGTGTTTAATGTTAAGAGTAGTGTAAAATGTAGATACGAGGTTACCTACTTTAGTTGGTTAAATTATAACTAGATGTCGCCGGTAAAAATGGACGAGCGCTAAATCGCGCTAACGAGAACGCACGGGTTTGGATCACATCATTGTAAGATTTTCCTAATAAATGACTTCTACTGAGACGTGTCGTTTCATTACGCACCACCAGTCTTTCTGACAATCGGAGTTTGGCACTGTGTTGTTCATGGTCCTTCGAGTCGGAAGAAGTTTTGAAGATCAGCAAGCAGCACTAGCAAGCAGCGGCGATTCCGCAGCGCAGTGCTACCGATACCTATCCACGTAGGTCCGGTGAGTGGCCTGGCTTAGTGAGCCGGTCATTGTCGGAGGGGAGAGAGGAGCAGCAAGGCGTGCGAATCGTCGGCTGGCCGCCGACGTCACGCTGACCAGCAGTGGCAGCGAGCAGCCGCCACCAGCAGCGGCAGCGGCAAGCAGACCGCTACCAGCAGCGGCAGCGGGCCGCCGCCACCAGCACCGGCAGCGGCAGTGGGCCGCCAGCACGGGCAGCAGCAGCGGGCCGCCGCCACCAGCACCGGCAGCAGCAACGGGCGGCCACCACGGCCAGCAGCAGCGGGCCGCCAGCACCGGCAGCACCGCCAGCACCGTCAGCACCGCCAGCATCAGGCAGCGTTCACCAGTGACGAATCGCAGTGGTTTGCCTTTGTGAACTGTGAGTACTATTTGAACTAATTAGTGATTGTTTTGAAGAAATTTAACTTAGAAGAATTTGAAGATTATTTGGACTTATAAAATTTAACGTTAACGTAAATTAGGACTTAGAAAATTTAATGCATGGTAGTTAAGACTTAGAATAATTTCGCGAAAAAGTAACCGACGGGGAACCTATGCCCGATTTTGGTCCGAACTTCAAACACTTGTAAAATTTTTAGGAATTATTTTGGACTTGTGATAATTTTACGAATTTGTGTTGAACTTGTAAAAATTTGGGAAATTTAAATTATTGTCAATATGTTGTCCGCAATCAGAAGTCAATTAAACCTTAAGTTTTCAATAGAAAAGTCAGCTGTTAATTTCAAGAAATCGCCAAAGGACAGGTTAAGTAAAGAATCGTACATTATAACGCGAATTGAGTCCTTGGATGAGAAGTGGCGAATGTTTGCGGACAATCATGCTAAGATTCTAATGAGTAGTGAGGATATTAGTGAATCTAAGTACATTTCAGATAATATTTTTGAGGAAGTCGAAGAGATGTATATTGATCATAAGGCAGAGTTGCGGGAGGCTTTAAGCTTGCTTAAGTCGGCTTCTCCGGCAAACTCACACTCTACTTCCTCAGGAGAATTAAATGTTAAATTGCCCAAAATATCCATACCTACTTTTTCAGGTTCTTATGCAGAATGGACAACCTTTAAAGATTTGTACACCTCGTTGGTGCATAATAACGCTTCAATCGACGATGTGCAAAAGATGCACTATTTGAAGGGACATTTGTCGGGAGAAGCCGAACAACTTTTAAGGCATGTGCCCATCACAGCTTCCAACTACCAAGAAGCTTGGTCGGCACTGAATAATCGGTTCAACAATAAAAGGTACCTGGCAAATTGTTTATTGAAGCGTTTTATGAACCAACCCAAGATCACAGCTGAATCGTGCAGTGCAGTAAAAGATTTGTTGGACATCACAAATGATACTCTGAACGGTTTGAGGAATTTGGGTATAGATGTAAGTACCTGGGACGCTATCGTGATCTACATAGTTTGTTCAAGGCTGGACTCAGAGTCACGTAAGGAATGGGAATATAAGATAAGTACTTCCGATGAAATGCCAGGTTTGAACCAACTACGCGAGTTTTTAGAGTCACGATTTCGGTCCCTCGAGTTCATAGAACCTAAGCAAAAATCCAAACCAAATTCTTCAACCAAAGCAATGCACGCAACTTCAGCTGGTGGGTCCGATTCTAGGGCTAACGTATGTTGTCCATGCTGCAAAAGTAATGATCACAAGATATCAAAATGTAAGGAATTCCAAAAACTAAATTACGATCCCAGGTTTTCATTTGTTAAAACAAACAGTTTATGTTTTAACTGTTTAGGAAAAAACCACTCTGCTTTCACATGTCGAGCTCCCTCTAGGTGTAATGTTTGTAAGCACAAACACCACTCACTGCTCCACCCAAGCCAAAAGGCTTCTTCGAATTTAGTAGATACTGCCAAATGTGATTTAGCAGTAGAAGTAAAGTCAGCTGTCAACGACGTTAAGGCGTCTTTGGACGAAGCAACGTCGAATGTCAAGGTACATTTCTCCCAGAATCAGGGAACCAATCAGGTTCTGTTAGCTACGGCGATTGTGAGAGTTCAGGCAGACCACGGAAACGTTCGTCTGCTCAGAGCACTTGTAGATCAGGGCTCTCAAGCGTCATTTGTAACAGAATCAGCAGTACAAATGCTAGGTCTCCGTAAGGAACTTAGTAGGAACAGCATTGCGGGTTTAGGCGGCGATAAAAGATTAGCTTCTAAGTACGTAGTCGTGATGAATTTAGAATCGCGCCATGATCCGAGCTTCCAACTGCAGGTACGTGCACATGTTTTACGTGCAATCACAGGTCTCCTTCCATCAGAGAAGGCAGACTATGTGGACTGGCCAGAGCTGGCTGAGGTCGCTCTTGCAGATCCACAATTTCACACGCCCAGCAGGATTGACATTTTGCTCGGTGCGGATGTGTACGGTAAGATTATTCGAGAGGGGTTGATCAAAGGACCCAATGGCACGCCGACAGCGCAGTGCACGGCATTGGGATGGATCTTATCAGGTCCTACACATCAGTTTGAAGCTGATGGTGATCAACATTGCTTTCACAATGTAGTAAGTAAACAATCGTGTATAGACGAATTGCTTAAGCAGTTCTGGCAAGTCGAATCCGACACTCTTGGTGTAAAGATTCTCAGCGAAGAAGAACAGCGGTGTGAGCAGTTCTACAGTAGAACAACTCGTCGAGATTCTTCAGGTAGGTACGTTGTTCGTCTGCCTTTTCGAGATCTTGATCCGCAGTGTAAATACGGCAACTCAAGAGATATAGCCATCAAACGATTTCACCTTCTTGAAAATCGTTTTAAGAAGAACCCTGAAATAAAAGCTAGATATTCCGATGTCATGCACGAGTACTTGGACCTTGGACACATGGTACGTATTACTGGCGAGGATTGTAAGAAAACAGACGCGGTCTATCTGCCGCATCATGCCGTAATACGCGAAGACAAGACCACGACCAAGGTCAGAGTAGTGTTCGATGCTTCATGCAAAGGAACGAATGGAGTTTCTCTGAATGATACTTTGATGATCGGTCCTGCGCTGCAGCAGGATTTACGCCACATCATCATCAGATGGCGTATGCATCCAATATGCCTCAGCGCAGACATCGTCAAAATGTATCGCCAAGTCGTCGTTGCGGAGGAAGATGCAGACTTTCAAAGAATAGTGTGGAGAGATGATCCGGAAGCTGAAACAGAAGAGTATAAATTAGTAAGAGTTACTTTCGGCACGGCACCGGCTCCATACTTGGCAGTAAAGAGCCTACAGCAAGTCGCGATAGATGAAGGCAAGGACTGCCCAGAAACGGCTGAGAAGGTAAGAAAGGATTTTTATGTAGATGACCTGCTGACTGGATGTCAGACAGTTGAAGAAGGAAAAAGGATTTTTAAAGAAATGAAGGAGTTGCTATCTAAAGGAGGGTTTGAACTACAGAAATGGGTTACAAATGATAAGGATTTAGCGGAAGAAGTGGACAGTCAAGGATCTCAGGAAGGAAAGGTAGATATTAAGATGGACGAGGTGGTGAAGGTACTCGGACTTTCCTGGGATAAAAGATCAGATGCATTTCATTACTCAGTGAAACTTCCGGAGTTGCAAGATCCCATAACCAAACGCAAGGTTATATCGAATATCTCCCGTCTATTCGATCCCTTAGGATGGGTCGCACCTTGTGTTGTCGTAGCGAAGGTGATGATCCAGAAGTTGTGGTTAGCAGGAATAGATTGGGACGATGAGCTTCCAGAAGAACTGCGTAAGGAATGGCTTGCATACCAGTCCAACCTTACCGATATTTGTGAAATGAACATTCCCAGGTGGCTTGAAGCTAAGACTGAAGACAGTTGTACGGAGCTTCAAGGGTTCTGCGACGCATCCATCAGTGCCTACGCTGCAGTAGTCTACTTGAGGACTATTGATGTAGAAGGTAACGCACACGTAAACCTTATCGCGGCCAAAACTAAGGTAGCTCCTACTATGCAGATCTCAGTCCCCCGCCTGGAGCTAATGGGAGCGGTTCTATTGGCTAAGTTGATCACTGAAGTAGGGAACTTGTTAGGGATCGAACGTCGTCACATCCATGGATGGACTGACTCGACTGTTGTGTTGGCATGGCTCAGTAGTCATCCCAGTCGTTGGTCCACGTTCATCGGCAACAGGACGTCCGACATTTTGTCGAAGTTAGACAATACGCAGTGGTCGCACGTTCAATCAGCCCAGAATCCAGCAGACATCGCTTCCAGAGGATGCACCCCTTTAGAGTTAGCAGAAAGCCCCCTCTGGTTACAAGGTCCACCTTGGTTAAAACAAACAGAAATTGAGTATCTGAGGCCGAAATCGTCAACTGAGCTGGAGCAAAGGAAGATTAAAGTCCATATCGCAGCCACTGAAGAATCACCAGCTGACGATAGTCTATGGACTCGATACTCTTCTTTGCACAAATTAGTACGCGTTGTTGCTTACTGTAGAAGGTTCTTAAAGTATAAGAAGAACATTAAGTTTGAACCTTACTTGACAGCACGAGAGTTGAGTGACGCCTTAGACTCTTGTATAAGACAGAGCCAGCAAGGATTGGGAGATAAACAACATAAGCTGAATTCATTAAGCCCTTTCCTTGATGATAAGAAGATTATGAGAGTGGGTGGTAGGATCCAGAAATCTAACCTTCCCGAGGACACCAAGCATCCCATAATTCTTCCACACGATAGCCATTTGACGAAGTTGATTATCGATCAAGCACACAGAAAGACATTACACGGTGGCCCAACCCTAATGCTGAACCATTTGCGCACAAAATATTGGATTTTGTCAGCTAAAAGTCTAGTTAAGATGCATGTCCGCAAATGTATTGTTTGCGTTAGACACGCTGCTGTAACCAAAACTCCATTTATGGGCCAACTTCCACTAAGTAGAGTTACACCTTCAAGAGCGTTTTTACACAGTGGAGTTGATTTCTGCGGCCCAATCAATGTTAGAGTGTCAAAGGGACGCGGCAATAAATC
Organism: Eupithecia centaureata; assembly: GCA_944547425.1. Classification (NCBI taxonomy): domain Eukaryota; kingdom Metazoa; phylum Arthropoda; class Insecta; order Lepidoptera; family Geometridae; genus Eupithecia; species Eupithecia centaureata. Next base: position 2,164,131 of record OX155698.1, read on the forward strand.
GTATAAAGGCTACATAAGTGTTTTTGTCTGTATGGCAACTAAAGCCATACATTTAGAGGTTATTAGCGACCTTACTGCTGAAGCCTTCATAGCTGGCTTCAAAAGATTCGTGGCTCGAAGAGGGCACGTAAGTGATGTGTGGAGCGACAATGGGACGAATTTTGTAGGAGCGTCCAAGGAACTTGTCAAGCTCGTTACAGCTGAACAGTCGTCAGTTGCTCTAGAAATAAGAGAATGGTTAAGCACCAATAGCGTGTCGTGGCATTTCATCCCCCCGCATGCTCCGAATTTCGGAGGACTTTGGGAAGCGGGCGTGAAAGCGACAAAATTTCATCTGAAACGCGTTATTGGTGATTCTACGCTTACATATGAGGAGTTATCCACCGTTCTCACGCAGGTAGAGGCATGCCTGAACTCCAGGCCGTTGTCAATGTTGCCCAACGATCACGGCGATGCAAGCCCGCTAACTCCAGGACATTTCCTGATTGGTGAACCCTTGGTCATCGTACCTGAACGTGACTACGAGCAGAGCAATGTCAGTTCGTTAAGGCGCTGGCAGATGACTCAAAAGATGGTTCAAGACTTTTGGCGAAGGTGGTCCAGTGAGTATTTAGTTCATTGTTTGCAAAGATATAAATGGTCCAAGCTCAATCCGGAACCTAAAATTGGTGATGTGGTTCTTGTTAAGGAGGACAATCTCCCTCCAGCTCGCTGGATGTTAGGCAGAGTGGTATTTACTCATCCTGGATCAGACCAGGTTGTACGTGTTGTAACTTTGAAGTGTGGCCAGTCTCTCCTAAAGAGACCGACCTCAAAATTGTGTTTGTTACCGGTCACTGACTGATGTTATTGTTTGTATTTTGTTTATTGTGTGAAGATTTAAAACCTAGTTTATTTACTGTGCTATCGAGTACTATTTAAGTTGTAGAGTCACATCTTTATTGATATTTGTTTAAGTTTGTTTTAATTCGTTTAAAATTTGTGTATCCAAGCTTCATGGCGGGTGGTAGAGTTAAGAACTGTCAATGTCGTTCTTGGCGGGTGGCATGTTTAATGTTAAGAGTAGTGTAAAATGTAGATACGAGGTTACCTACTTTAGTTGGTTAAATTATAACTAGATGTCGCCGGTAAAAATGGACGAGCGCTAAATCGCGCTAACGAGAACGCACGGGTTTGGATCACATCATTGTAAGATTTTCCTAATAAATGACTTCTACTGAGACGTGTCGTTTCATTACGCACCACCAGTCTTTCTGACAATCGGAGTTTGGCACTGTGTTGTTCAGTAGGTATAAATGGGTAACTAAAACTAATGAACCAGTAATTGATGATGTTGTGATTATAAGAGAAAATACCTTACCTCCTGCTTAATGGTTGATAAGCAAAGTTGTACAAAAACACCCAGGGAAAGACTACATTACTAGAGTTGTTGATTTAAAAACTAAGTTAAGATTTTGAGAGATTGTGTATACCTTAAAAATAAATTAAATTTGCTTCCCAATAAAACTAAGAATAAAAAAAAAATTAAATTAAATTGTTGTTGTGAAATGTAAATAGCAAATTTAAAACAGCTGTGTAATCAATAAATTAAAATATGTACCTATGTACCTTGCACAACTTATAATAATTTAGAACTGTTTGAGTTTAGTTTATAGAAAACATGTTGTAGAAAACAAGTATCATAAATTGCTATTTCTGTGAAAAAATCATGTTTAATTGTAATCATGTTTATGAGTGTTTCAACTTCTTATGTGTGTACCTAATAGTAAATTAAAATAATAAGAGTTTAGCTTATAGAAAACATGTTAAATCATAAATGTTACTTCTGTGAAAACATGTTAAATCATAAATGTTATTTCTGTGAAAACATCATGTTTAAGTTTAATCATGTTTATTATGAATGTTTCAACTTCGTATGTGTGTGGCTAATGGTAAAGTAAAATAATGAGAGAGCAGAATTACGTTATAAATTTAAATTGTTTTTGTTATTTTGAGTAAAATAGTACAAGTGTTATCGTTTCGAGTTCGATATTTTGAGTTATATTGTTATTTCAAAAGTAAATTTCATAAATACTATGTTAGTTGCAGGCTTATATAAATGTTAAATAGAGCTTAAGGTTATAATGCCCTATCATTTTGTTTCAAAACGTGTTATTTTGGTTCAAGGGTTATATTAAAGAACAGAGTTCTTGGTGGGCGAAATGTTAAAGTGAAATTAGCTATGTAAGTCACTTTAGTTTATATAGTTACATAATGTTATAGTTATATTATATTTAGTTGATAATAGTATATAAAAGAGAAAGCATATATTGTTTAGTATATAATATAATTCAGTAGCTCCATACAAGATGTCATTCGTTTCTTTATGTAAAATTAGTTCGCTTGAATTATAACTAGATGTCGCGACTAAAAGTAGACGACGGCTAGATCGCGATATCAATTGGTTTCGTCCTTTCGACAAAACTCGAACCATAAATTTAATAAATTAGTTCTCAATGGAAAAGAAATAGTGGTTTGATTTATATACCCCAGTGCGCGAGTTAACAGTAATCAATCATTGTATTAGGAGTATAAGTGTAATTTCGTATCCTAATAAACAGTAATCATCATCTAGACCTCTTTGATTTCACTAGCCTCCGACGTTCATCCTTATAAACAATGATTTTTCTTATCTTTTACGAAACTCAGAACAAAAGATCCGAGGTCCATAATGAGATTATAATTTGCGATAAATAGCAAACAATTGAAGGTACTGACTGTGACAGCGGTGCTGGCCGACAAGCTTGTATCCGTGCGGGCACAGGCACTCGGCGAACGGCCGCGCGCCGTCCCACGCGGGGATGCACAGGTGCGAACATTTGCCGTTGTTCACACTACACGGGTGCGCCACTGGAACACAAAACAAACTACTGTAACGTATTATGTACATTGGAACAAAATACAGAGCTCTGTTAGCGTGTTATTGGA